>LR989927.1:66044325-66651290 GCA_905146935.1 Scaeva pyrastri
CTTGAAAAAACGATTTAACTTAATAAAAATCACGCTAGAACCATATCAAATCTACTTAGACAAATCTCAAAAATGTTTGTCAGTTATGCACTTAAATCATGTTTATTATTTACATACATACGTCTAGGTACATAATTTGGGACTTTCCCGGATTGAAATGATAGCTAAGCTCACTTAATTTTAGCTGAGCTCACTCTTGAGCTCATACCTACACATACGGAGAGTTATAGAAACAAAAAGTTGTGTTTTTTTGGGAAAAATATCCACAGTAAAGTAGGATTTCCGAAAAAACGGTATTAGAAGTTGTGCGATTTGTTTTGATTTTGGCAGATATGAAAATAAAAATCAAAGGGTCTGTTAGCAAACCTACAAGATTTCAAGTTGTAGATTTGAAAATAACACAGGTATTTACACATTTTGGTGTCGATACTTTTGAGCTTTAGTAAATTCGACCTCCTGAATACGAATCTGCAATCTGTTTTTGCCTAGCAGCTCACGATTTCATGTTATGTTAAAAACCTGACACCACTTAGAAATACTCAGAATAGTTGTGAAAAGAAGAAAGTAAACATGTTTTCTTCGAAAATCCAGGTCATTTACATGTAAATATAAAAAAAGAGGCTGGGTGCGACCCACACTGATAACTTCCCACTATGCATAATTTGAAAACTTGGCGTTGCTGATATTAACCGATTTACTTTTGATGATGCTCATTGATAACAATATTACTATCAAAAAAATTGTCAGAGATGTTGAAGCGGAAAAACAATATTTACAAATTTTTCTTAACTTTTTTGTAGTTTTGTATTTGTTGTAGGAAATGTCAATTTGATATTCGTACGTTCGAGATACCCTTTTTCGTCCACGATATCTCAAGAACGAGTAAAGATATCGACTCCAATTAAATTTTGTTCAACAGGTTATAACTTCGAAAGATGCAGAAAAGACATTCATAAAAATTGGTCAAGCGGTTTTTTCACTATAGCAGTTTTTAAAAAAAATATTGGTTGGAAGCAAATATCTCAGGAATAGATAGTGCCATCGACTTCAAATAAATTTTATTGTATACAATATACATTGTAATGTGATACAGATTTGATATAAATTTTGAAAATTTTCTACTTTTTTTTGGTGCGAAAATATACAATGAAGGAAAAATGGTATTATCTTCAAAACTATTTTTTATTATGTGAAACGATGTTTTTTACATCTGGTGAAAGTTTGAAAAAAAAATAATTTACAGTTTTTTTACAAAAAATAAAAAAGTACAAAATATTCTACCAAAAGTTGGTAAAAAGTGTTTTTTTGACTTGAATATCTCGAGAATGGGCAACAACATCGACTTCAAATTTATTTTAGCTTAAACAAAATAAAATTATTAATATAAGCTACAATTTTGAGCCATTAGAGTGTTAATTTTCATTGTTTTTAAGATGTATTCTCCTATTCGGGGTGGAGACAAATCCAACAAATCAATAACCATGAAAATTGGTTCAGCAGATCTCGAGTTATAAGTGTTGTAACAAACCGTCTTTGTTTTTTATATATAGATTTTAATAGCAAGAAGTGTATTTCGTTCTTTAAATACAAACAATTCTAAAAATTAGGTCACCCTGTCATTCCAATTCAAATCCAAAATCAGTGCTAATATCACACATACAAATACAACTTCTATCAACGAAACGAATTGCATTTCATGCAAATTCCCATACATACGCACAGTTCATAAACTTATGTTGGGAAATTTTTCTGTCCAAATCCAAAGCTCAACAGTTTGCTGGTTAGTTCTAGCTAATTTCTTATTTCCTTTTTGTATATTCCAAATTTCGATTCTCCCTTCGGCCTTGGCTTCGACGGTTGTCTCCGCGATCGGGCAGTGTAAATTATTTAGTTTCGCCTAATATAATCAATGTTCGGTAAAAAATTTATGAAATAATCATAATTAAACAATTGTAGATCGTTTTTCCGAAAGAAATGTGTTGATTTTCGGTGCGAAAGTATTCTTTTTCTTCAATTAAAATATTCGATTTCGATTCCCCATTCTTGCAGTACGAGTACCTACCGTTGGTTTTCATGAATCGTTTTGCGTCGCATTCGTCAGTGTTAGTGTTGGTGTTGGTAGTGTTTTTTTTTTTCTGTTCTGAGTTGCATTTGAAAAAAATAATCGTTAAGTTCAAATTTGAAATAAGTTTTCTGGTTGTGTTTTTGGCTTTTTAAGCAAAGTTCATTTAATTTGAAGAAAAAGTGTGTAGCTCTGGTTTTCAGTGTATTCTATAAAAGAAAAAGAGCTAAAAGTGTTTCTTATTTTTTTAAGTGCTTTAAATAAAAAAAATATTGTTTCCTGGTTTGTCGGTGTGTGTCCGTGAAAAAATTGGGGTAAGTGATTTTTTTGAAAAGTAAAAAACATATTTTTTAAATAAAATAAGTTATTGTGTTTAGATTACAAGTCTTTGAAATTTAAACTTTTGATAAAGGAAGGCAACAAAATTAAAAGAATTGCCGCAGCGGAAGCGGATAGAAATAATGTCTCCAAAACAATGAAACAAAATAGGATGGAATACGAAATTTCTTACCTAAAAATTGGCAATAGTTTTGTTTTAAATATTTAAAGTAGGCTACTTTGAGGGACTTAAGCGTTTATAGGTGTTAGGTTTTCTTTTTTCTCCAAAATGTCAAACTTAAAACACTAGATACCTGTTCCTCTTTTTAAAATAAGTACGAGAACAATTAAAAAAAGAGGCTGAAAACATAGCGTTCCTGATAATACCTAAATGATTAACTTTTGATGTAAGTTGATAACAATTTTATTAACACAAAAAATATCAGAGATATTGAATCTGAAAACAATATTTACCAATTTTTTTTATATTTGTAGATTTGTATTTATTGTGAGAATTTCAATTCGATATTCGTCAATATTTTACCATTTTTTAGATATTGACAAATGCACTACGAGTAGGTTGAAAATAAAATACATTTGAAGTCAATATCATTGTTTGTAGTGATGATAATTAAGCCGAAAAACAATTTATGTACTTTTCTGTAAATTTCAGTTTTAGTTTTTTATTTTAGTAAAAAAAAACTGTCATTTTGACATTTGTCAAAGTATACCATAAGTTGAAAATTTTATTATGTAAAAAATAAATAAATTCGAAGTTAAAATGATTTAATACTACGGACAAATTCAAGTCAAGAAACTACTTTTGACATTTTTCGGAAAATTTTTGTTAAAGTTTTTTATTTTTTGTACAAAAACTGTCACTTCTATATTTTTCAAAATTGTAGCTTATATTAATAATTTTATTTTGTTTAAGCTAAAATAAATTTGAAGTCGATATTGTTGCCCATTCTCGTGATATTCAAGTCAATAAACATTTTTTACCAACTTTTGGTAGAATTTTTTGTACTTTTTTATTTTTTGTAAAAAAAACTGTCAATTAAATTTTTTCAAAAATGTTATCAGATGTCAAAGATCACATTTCACATAGTAAAAAATAGTTTTGAAGATGATATCATTTTTCCTTTATTTTATATTTTCGCACCAAACATTTTTTTTTAACTTTTTACTTTTTTAAAAAATAACCGTATTTTAAATTATTTTAAAATTTATACCAAACCTGTGTCACATTGCAATCTACACAATAAAATTTATTTGAAGTCAAAACTGCTATTGTGAAAAAACCGTTCGACAAATTTTTGTAAAACTCCTTTCTGCATTTCATGAAGTTATAGCCTATTGAACAAAATTTAATTAGTGTTGATATCTTTATTCATTCTCGAGAAACCATTAACAAAAAAAGGGGTCTCGAACGTACGAACGTACGAACGTACGAACCTACATACGTACATACGTACATACGTACATACGTACATACGTACATACATACATACGTACATACGTACGAACGTACGTACACACACAGACATCTCTCTACAAATGACGAATTTCGATTCTAGGAACCATAAAACGTCCAGATTTGTCAAAAATTTCAATTTGACAAATCAGACCGATTACAATAACTCAATATGGGAAGTTAAAAATAATAATAATTCTATTAACAAGATACTAGCGAGTACATTTCATATACAATATTTTTTTCACTGCTAATGATGATGAAGCTTCGTTTTTTGCTTGATCTGCAATGTGGTTTTTTCGGACAATCTCTTTTCAGATTCCAGCGCAGTAATCTGCCATCATATACGTATCCCACTTGCCCTCGTATCGTTCTTCCATTGTCCTTATATCCTGGTGAAATCATTCACCTTGCTCTTCACTCAAGTCTCCCAAGTTTTCAGGAAACCGGTCCAAATGGTTTTGCAAGTAATGCACCTTGATGCTCATGTTGCATCCAAGCTCAATATAAGAAGTCAGCATGTTCTGAACTAAATTCTTATAGTTTAAAGCCTTCTTGTTGCCTAGAAAGTTTTCGATAACTGACACAAATGATGTCCACGCTTTTCGCTCTTTTTCATTCATAAATTCAACAAAATTCGTCTGATTTGAGGGCAATAGAATATGCCAGCTTTTTTTCCAATGCTTAATCCTTACATCTTTGTAGAATGAATGAATTTAAAACATGATGAATCCTTATCTAGAGATTTAACAAATTGCTTTATTAAGCCAAGTTTTATGTGAAGTGGAGGCAGGATTATTTTATTCCGATCAACCAAAGGCTCATTAATAACATTTTTTCCTCCAACAACAATGTTCTCTCTTTCAGGTCAGTCTTTTTTACCCAGTTATCTTGTTTAGCTCTGCTATCCCAAAGGCGAAAGAAGCAAGGATATTTTGTGTATCCACCTTGCTGTCCAAGGAGGAAGTTAACCATTTTCAAGTCAACACAAATGTCCCATCCATGTTCGTGATACTTAATTATTTGGGTTTTATTTGGGTTGAGTGATCAATAGGTAGTGATCCCAAATCGTTATTATTGTGTAAAAGCACACACTTCAAACTTCGCTTGGAACTGTCAATAAACAGACGCCAACGATCTGGATAATACTCGGGAAGGCCCATTTTTATTAAGAGACCGTTAACATCCTGACAGAAAACAAGATCTTCTTCCTGAGAATAGAACGTAACCGACTCTGTTTCAATTTGTACGATAGAACGTTATTGTTGTTCCTTCGTCAAGTAGATTTTTTGCTTTTAATCAGGATGCCAGTAACTCAGAAGATCCCTGGATGAGATCACTTAACTCACTTTGGTTAAATCGTTGGGGACTTGATGCATTTTCCTCATATTCATTGTCTTCATCTATGTCGCAATGAGGTATTTCATCCTCCGAAAGATCTGGTCGCTGATGAAATGTTGGTATGGGAACTTCATCGGAATGAGAGATGGGCCGTCGAGTAGAGTCTAAATCGGGATACGTCCACTTGGTTCGGTTTTTACTATTGATGCCTCTGATTTTTTTTTGTAGACCTGGGGTGGAATCGTGTAAGGTGATTTTTGATAGTTGACAGTCAAATTTAAAAAAATTGATCTGTGTAAAGTGATAGTCAATTTGACTGTCAAATTTTATTTGACTTTTTTAAGTGACACCTATTTAGCTGTCAATTTGATCAAAATTAAATTCGTTAGATGGTGTTTCCCCCTGAAGCAAATGATTTGTAACTGATACCATATCTATGCAAAAAAGTTACACAAAAGTGAGACGGAAAAGTGTAGACTATCAAATTTGATAGGTAGTCAAAATCATAGTCAAATTTGATAGTCAACTATCAGCTGTGTAATCATTAATTAATTTATTTATAATTGTAATTATGTTTTCTTCAAAGTTTGATTTTTAATGGAAACTAAAAATTAAAAACATTTTAGCATACATTTCTTACAAAAAGCAGAAGAATAAAATCTTTTAGCTCCTCTTCTAATTTATAAATTAATAGAACAGTATACTCCTTTTCGGACACAATTCATCATATTACATTAAATTACCTTGTTATCTTTTTGCCAGGAGCATGTCCCTCTTTTATCAATAACTTTACATGTTAATAGTGCATCCTGGCTTGGATTCACTTCTGTATACTTTGGCTGCTCAGAAAATCTCTGGAAACAATTTATTCCTGTAAGAGTAAAAAATTACAAAATATTTAATCGTAATAACTATGATTATAGGAGAAAAAAATGAATAACAATATTAATGAATACGTAACGTCACATGAATGTGTAATTTGTCTGCACGTTTTTCAAAGAGCAAAGCATAATTTTAGAACACAGAGGAAGATCCAATGAAATGGACCTGATCGTCAATAACAAGTATGTCTTCCATTTTTTCAAGCAGGATATGTATTAAGTCTGTTCCCTGAAGCTGTTGTTGCCAATTCAGACTTAGACAGCAGTGCTGAAGTCAAACGGAATATTAACCTTGCCAATTACTGCTTCTATGGACCAAAAAGGAAACTAATTACAAATGTTCTACCAATCAAATGCACCTATCTAATTAAACCCTTTGCTTAGAAAGTATTTAAAGCCAGGATGTGTGTATTTCTAATTTTAGTTTTGTAGAAATTTAAATAGCTCAATAATTTGGACTAGTTTAGTATGACTTGACTTTTAAGTGACAATAGTTCAAGAAACTGATAAGGAATAATTATAAACTACGACAGAATATAATAATTCAGTTATAGAAGAAAATATTTTGTACATAAGAAAGATGTACAAATGTACAGGGGCCAAAATTCTGGGGTCGTATTACCAGTAGAAAGAAAATGTAATCTTAATTTTAATTTGCATTTTAACCACAAGCATTCTTCAAAAAATCATAAAATTACTTCCATCACAACAGGTAAAAAACATCACTTTTATTGTTGCTTGCAAAGACAATTTAACTCAAGATTATCGTCAAATTAAATATCTCGCATGCACAGGACGCAAGTTTGGCTGGGGCCGGCTCTGATAACAACTGTCTTCCACACTATAACTAACTTCCCTTTCATCGTTGCATTCAAGGAGAATTTAACTCAAGACACATATCGTCAAATTAAAGATCCCACTAGATCCATAATGCTTGTTCAATCTATCTCCTGTATATGTATGAATTTGTGTGAAAATAAAAAAGAAGGAGTGCTTTCTACACAAATCTTACCCAGGGCGCAAGTTTGGATGAAGCCGGCCAAGAACATAAGGACACTACTCTTTAAATTAATTTTAAAATTAAGTAAACACAAATTCTTAAATCTACTTAAAGGCTTTCAATAATTTATAAGACTCTTGTCCTATTTTGTAAGCGATTTTGAAATAAATAAATACAAATACAAATCCTCTCACTTTGCAACAAAAAACTCAGTTGATTTTAAACGAATTCTTAAACTTCAAAACTAACAGTCAGTAACTTGAAATTCGCAATACCTACTTACTAAGCTAGTTAAGGTTATGCATCTCACCAAATTCCAGCCGTTGAAACAAGTTTTGTAATTCGTCAGCATCCTTATATAGGAGGCAATTTTCTAATCTTACTTCCTGGATCTTGTTAACTTCTCCAATCAATTTACCACATTAATTTAACATGCTCTTTGTCCAAGGCTGAAGGAAATAACCCCAATCACTTTAAAGTAAGATTGTTTGTTTCCACATCCAGTCCACAGTATTTCCCTTTTTATTCTTCAACAGTTATTCGTCTTCTGATAACAAATACATACATACATACATATATATTTTAAGAAGAACTTTTTTTTTTGAGTACCTAAGGTTTTTTTGTTCAGACAAATAAGAACTCAAATATGAGGAAAGTTTAAATTGAAAGTTGGTTTTCCATTTTCGTAATTCCACCAGTACATAGGAAAACTGCAAAATCCAACAATGACCCAAAGGACACTTGGTGCTTGCACAAAATAATCATCTAACGAAAAGTGAAAACAATGTTTGGAGACGAAGGATTTTTTTGGACCCAAACACACATAACAGTAACCTTCTGTAAAATGTTGGTGATTTTTTTAAAAAAAATTATTCCAGATGTCAAAAGCGTCATTTTATCTAGTTGAAACAATTTTTAATTCAGGTATTCGAGTTTTTGTTAATTAAAAATAAAACACAGCTTTTGAATTTATCATAATGTAAGTTTTAATTTTTCAATTCGACAAAGCGGACTGATTAAAATTATGATCTATGATTTAAAATTGTTCTTAGTTCAATTCGATACAAAATAAAATAGATATTATGTACTACATAATATATTGACTCATAATCATAATTATATCATAGCAAGTTAGTCATCTTTTAAAACCCAGAAAAATAAAAAATAAATCTTTGCTTCAAATATTACCATCTTTTCAAAATAACCTATTAAAAACCCTCAACGGAAGCCCTTGCCTTGAGAGGTAATCATCATTGACTTCAACTTGTGACAAATTGCATATTTTCCCAGCCATTTCACCAAGACCCAAGGCAGAGATAGAAGGTGGCATATCACTCTGGGAATAGTCTTGTCTATAGAGAAGAATTCAAGAGCCATACTTTCGATTCCACAATTGTTGTCACTAGTCCTTCTTATTCTTACCATCGACAACGCCGCCGCTGCGAAGAGGACGGATAAACTAGTCAACAGATGAATTAGGGCAACACGTGCTTAGCTTCTGCACAAGTAAGTGCTTACATAATGAAGAGCTAGAATCTACCAAGTAAAAATCTTCAATTTAATTTTAAATCCTTCAGTTTTTCGATCACAATGGCCATTTAAAGGGTTGAAAGGACAGCAAGGCAATTTAAAATCATGCAAATGTTTCTTGGAATACGAGTAGAGAATATTTAGAGTCAAGAAAATGATTATCCGGTGGGGGGTGAAAGAAATATAAATCAGGTCAGAGAACTAAGCTGCGTATGCATATATTTTAATAATGTTCATGACATATTTAAAATATTTAGTAGAATCCTTGTAAAGGGTGTTTTTTTAGAGGTATAGATTTTTAGATGACTTTTTCCAACATTTGTGGCCATATAATGGAAATAACACGGCGAATGTTGTCTTCCAAGTTGTCAATCATTTCGGACTTTTCGGCGCAATTGATAAACGACTAATCATGGCTCTATAGCGGACACCATTGTCGTTTTTAAACTTAAACTTAAACTTAAACTTAAACTTAAACTTAAACTTAAACTTAAACTTAAACTTAAACTTAAACTTAAACTTAAACTTAAACTTAAACTTAAACTTAAACTTAAACTTAAACTTAAACTTAAACTTAAACTTAAACTTAAACTTAAACTTAAACTTAAACTTAAACTTAAACTTAAACTTAAACTTAAACTTAAACTTAAACTTAAACTTAAACTTAAACTTAAACTTAAACTTAAACTTAAACTTAAACTTAAACTTAAACTTAAACTTAAACTTAAACTTAAACTTAAACTTAAACTTAAACTTAAACTTAAACTTAAACTTAAACTTAAACTTAAACTTAAACTTAAACTTAAACTTAAACTTAAACTTAAACTTAAACTTAAACTTAAACTTAAACTTAAACTTAAACTTAAACTTAAACTTAAACTTAAACTTAAACTTAAACTTAAACTTAAACTTAAACTTAAACTTAAACTTAAACTTAAACTTAAACTTAAACTTAAACTTAAACTTAAACTTAAACTTAAACTTAAACTTAAACTTAAACTTAAACTTAAACTTAAACTTAAACTTAAACTTAAACTTAAACTTAAACTTAAACTTAAACTTAAACTTAAACTTAAACTTAAACTTAAACTTAAACTTAAACTTAAACTTAAACTTAAACTTAAACTTAAACTTAAACTTAAACTTAAACTTAAACTTAAACTTAAACTTAAACTTAAACTTAAACTTAAACTTAAACTTAAACTTAAACTTAAACTTAAACTTAAACTTAAACTTAAACTTAAACTTAAACTTAAACTTAAACTTAAACTTAAACTTAAACTTAAACTTAAACTTAAACTTAAACTTAAACTTAAACTTAAACTTAAACTTAAACTTAAACTTAAACTTAAACTTAAACTTAAACTTAAACTTAAACTTAAACTTAAACTTAAACTTAAACTTAAACTTAAACTTAAACTTAAACTTAAACTTCATTCCAATATGTAACTTATCTTAGGCCATGACCCGACCCTACGTCTAGTTGGGTAAAATATATAGATAGATTTTGATTCCCAAGTATATGTATGTATTTATGTTAGTACATAATGTATTCAGTCTGAAAATTAAAAGAAAATAATTATTTAAAGAAGATTCATGATTCTCCCTTCTTTTGATGTAACATGAAGAACTGATACGAGTACTTAGGCTTCAAGAAAAAAAAGTCTAGATAGCTACTGCTGTTTTAAATAATGTCGATTACTTAAGCTAAGTATGCACAACAAAAAAACAACGTATAGCAAGAACAAATGTCACGTCACGTCTCAATTGCTCTCTTTTTTTCATGTAATAAACTCAGTCGGCTTGTACATAATTTTTGCTGCTCTTACTCACTCACAATACAAAGGATGTGCATGTGGCTGCCAAAACATCTGCAATTTAAGTCATTTCACAGCACGGCGACACAAAGATAGCTTAGTGAATCTGACTGAAATAGTATCCTTCATACACCCACTTAACATCCTCATTATTTCATCTTTTGGTGCACCAACAAAAGCACCACCATCTACATACATACATATATATATATACGAGTACATCAACAAAAGAATCGTGCTTGGGCATCTCATTCAAGGATAACAATAATAATAATTACACTCTGATTCAGGATGACGATGATGATGAAATGATGATGTGCGCGTTTCATTGTTGTGCTTAAGTACCTTTACTTTGGCACTACATTTACTCCATTGTGGTTATGTGCTTCCAGGATTCTTCAAACGCAACCAGTTCCAGTACCAGTCAGTCAGCCAGCCATCATTCTGACTCTCTGTCTCTGGTCTCTGGTTGATCATACTGAGTCTTTGAGTCTTAGCACTAAGTAGAAGTACCGTATTGTTTGAAACTTTTATCTCCCCATGCTTTGTTTGTTTTAGCTTTCGGGTTTCTTCGGGTGTAAACTGGGAATTTTAATGTACCAACGAGTATGCATAATTTGAAATAACCAAAGATTTTTTTAAAGAAACGAATTTTTTTTTTTTATTTTTTAATGACGATAAAAGTATTTCATGGTGAAATACAAAATCTTATATACTAACAATAATAAGCCGTTTAGTGGTATATATCTAGTCGTGTAACAATTGGTTTTGCTGTACTAATGGCTTTTTTTTATTTAGGTTGCAATAATTATTGAAGAGGAACAAATAAAGTGTACAAATAAATTGAAAGTGACTGCATATGTTTTAAAGATCAGTTTTTTTTAACGTTTAAATGATATTATATTTTTCCAGCTCATATGTATTTTTTAAAACACATCTTTAAAAAAACTAATACGTACCACCTAATAAACATCAGTTCTTCTGTTTCAAACGTATTATCCTGCCCAGGTCCATTTTCTTGTCAACTACTCCTACGCGCCAACGTGCGGTTTCCAGCAATGATCTTATGCTCCGTACAGCTCTTTCTCTTCGACTGTTTTCCTCCACGTGCTTCTCGCTCTACCAAATTTTCTTCCTTCTTCTGTGAGTGGATTCCACTGCATTGCGTCATTACCTTTTCGAAGCGTGTGTCCAATCCACTGCCACTTACTACTTACTTAGGTCCTCAGACCTACGAAGTCCGTTGGTGTTCCCTAGCGGGACATAGGGCCTCAACTACTCCTACGCGCCATCGTGTGCGGTTTCCAGCGATGTATTTTAGCTCCCTCCAGCTCTTTCCCAGTCTCGCAGATTCCTCCTCAACTGTTCTTCTCCACGTGCTTCTCGGTCTAACAACTCTTCTTCCTTCTTGTGTGAGTGGGTTCCACTGCATTATGCCTGGCCCGCAATGCATTCATTACGATTAGGCCAGAAAACCAGTAAGATGTTTCGAAGACACCTATTTGTTGTTATTTTCCAGGTGCTGCAACCATATAGCAGAACTGATTCGACGTTAGAGTTAAACAGTCGTAGCTTTGTGTTCAAGCTGAGAGATTTGTTCCTCCAAAAATTGGACAACATCTCGAACGTAGCCTTTGCTTTTCCAATGCGGCTGGCTTCAGTAGAAACGATACTTCCAAGATATTGGAAGCTTTCTACTTTCTCTACTGTTTGTTGACCAATGTTCATCGAAGCGGATGATTACGCTTAACATCTTTGTTTTTCCCGTATTGATTTTCAGCTCCACGATTGCTAATTCGCTCTCTACTCTAGTTGCCATTTGATAGAGATCCATGATCCTATAAGAAAGCAAGCATACATCGTCTGAGTAAAGTCAAAATGTCCATTTTATTCTTCACCTACTGTCGCCGCACTACTTCACTTATCACCAATAAATATTTTTGTTGGGTTGTCAAAATGTCTCTTAACATTTTATTGTACTAGTCAATATGTCTATGGTGCCTATCCTTTTCTGAAAACTCAGATCTTTAACTTTAGTAAGATCTTTATCTTTCACAAAGTAGTTCAGGCTAATTGGAACTGTAGACGCCATCGTTGCTTTGGTTCCATCTTAAGAATTCCTCCGCTGCTGTCTGATGATGATGATGCCTTATTGGAAACACTTCTAATCTCCGTCTCTCGTTAGCAACGTCCATAACAACCTTCAATAGGTACCCAATGTTAATCGCGGGTCATGAGAAAAGATCTGAACGAGTTCGGAGTATTTAAGTGGCCAATATCATTACTGATCCAAAGTAAGGAATCTTTAAGCCAAAAATGGTTGTATTCGCGGCCGAGTGTATTTTAAGCCAGTCATATTTGCCAAAAGTCCTAAGTAACATTTATGTAAACATAAATTAACAAATTTGTAGTTAGGACAGTCCAAATCCAGTGAGGGGCAAATAGCTTTTTTGTCCAATTCTCCGCACTCTTTTACTCAGTTATATTTATCGAAATTTGCAAGTCACCAACACATACAGTCCAATAATAAAATCAGTACTTAAATATATACCTTTTGCTTCACGGTCTTTCATCTTTACGGTCTGATATTTTCTAAGCCATTTTTTTTTTCATCCATTACTGATGATGTTTTCGTGTCGAGAAACTTAATGCTTCGCTACATTCCAATTTGGTGGAAAAGAAGAAAACGAATATGCAGGCATAAGGTATACCTTGGTACTTAATGTTAAAACAACAGCATGACGTTCGACTTGAAATAACTTTCGACAAGTTTCAACGAACCGTTTGCAAAAAATTTCATTGTTTTATTTGATAGATATTATTAAATTTGTAGGCATTGAATATAAGAAGCTTTTAAGTTTTCCAATTTCAAAGTTGATTTGGAGTTTGGAACAAAAGTTAAAATTTGTCAAGTTGAAAATTTCGAAAAATCTTAAGGTCAACAGCAAGGTCACAGAAGTTGTAAGGTTGCAAGTAACTGATGAACTAATGATGTAGAAGGGCTTTCAAAAAAAATAGTTAGTGTTTTTTTGCTATAGCAGTTTAGAAAAAAACGTTATAACTTTGGTACGTCTCAGATATCTCACAACTTAAGAATGCTATTGGCTTTAAATTAGCGTTATATATGTACATATATTTGATATGAATTTGAAAGAAAATAAGCATTAAACATCGTTGAATTTTAAATCAAAAAAACTACAAAAAATTAAAGAACGAAACTTTAATTTTTTTTACTTCTGGTAAAATAGTTCAAAAATTAAATTGATAAGCGGTTTTAAGATTTTCTGGTAATTTTTTTTAATAAAGTTGTAGTTAAATTGGTTTAATTAAAAATAAAGTAACAGCTTTATTACGGTTGTCAAAGATCAATTAATTGACAATTGAAACATTTTGTCAATCAATTGATACATCGGTATTATGAACCCGAGTTGATCATTTTTTGATAAATTGTGAACAAAGATCAAAAATCTATTGTTAATAGTGCCTATTTACTTAAGACAGCTGTAAATTTTAGTATGTTTGGGATGGATTGTTGCCTTTTCGCTGGCTTTAACTTGTCGTTGATATTTAAAAATACATTAACGAAGGCTTCTTTCGAAAGTCTAAAGTTTTGAATGAATCTAGAAGCGAGCCAAATTAGTTTTTGTAATGTAATTAAAAAAGATCTTTTATCTACATACATATGTATGTTCAGCCAAATTCATGCTTCACATCGCGTAATTTTCTTCGAATCTTTGCTTGCTCCAAAGTATTTTCTTCTTCAATTTCATTTTCACCGAAAAATAGTTCTATAGTAGACATACTTTTGGCTTTCGTGATCCGTAAAATATTTTATCAACAAGGAATTTGTGATTGACTGAAAATTTGATAATCAACAAAAATTTTGACAACCATAATACCAAGATTGTCAATTTAAATCATTCACAATAGATCTAATTTCTGAAGAGCATTCACAGTTTATCAAAAATTTTGATTTTTGGCAACGATAATACCGATTCATTAATTTTATTGATAAATATCAAATATCGTATTGATCTTTGACAATCGTAATAAGGGTGTAAGATTCTTTCAACTCTCGGTAGAATTTCATCTTATTTTTAAATTTCAGACATCTTTTCATAACATCTATTTCATTTCTACTTTCTACATCGATGGCTCATCATTATAGTAATAGTGAATCTGTTAGTTGTAAGTAAGTAAGAGACATATTCTTAACTAAACATCAACCATTGCAAACTTGTATTTTCAAACAATTAGGGAAGCACAAATAAGATTCAAAGAAATTTATGTTCTATTAAGGGTGATTTGCATAAGACGCATCAAAGAAGCAAAAATGGAATTGGAGGTGTCTATCTCCCACCGTTAAAGCACGACGACGGACGCATCCCGACCGATCCCGATTTTCACGATAAAATTTTGTTCAGCGATGAAAATCATTTTTGGTTGAATGGGTACGTTAATAAGTAAAATTGTCGTATTTAAAGCGATCACAATCTACAAGCAATTTTTGAGACGCCCCACCCGTTACATCCTCAAAATGTCACTGTTTGATGTGCTCTATGGACAGAGAGAATCATTGATCCGTATTTCTTCAAAAGTGAAGCCGGCCATAATGTTACAGTCAAAGAGGAACCCTTAAAGCCATGATTAATGCCTGAATTAGAGAATATTGATGTTCGCTACTTTTCGTTCCAACAACACGGCGGCGTTACATGTATGTCGTACCAACGAAACAACCAATTTATCGAAGGAAACTTTTGGTGAGCGCATTATCTCGCGTCTCCAAGACACCGCTGGACAGTTTTTTTTGGAGTTATGTGAAGTCAGCTGTCTAAGCAGATAATTTCAAGACGACTGACACCTTGGAAGAGAATATTCGGCGTGTTATTCCAAATATACGACCCCAATTGCTGAAATGAGTGGTCGAAAATTGGGCCTCTTGACTGGAATTTATTCGAGCCAACTGCGGAGGCCACTTGACCCATCTCATTCTTAAAACATAATCACAAACTTATATCTTTATTATAAAGCTAAATTCTTGGCGACAAAATTAAATTATATGCGTTTTATTTCTTTTTGAAAACCACACGTCTAAAAAAATCACCCTTTATGTTGAAATATGATTCGTGTGTTGGTTTAACCCAATTTCAAGAGGGAAAACCCCGAAGATAGGAGATACATATTTTACTTATTGAGAAATAACGATGAGAATATTTTAAACAAATATAAAATAAATTATACCACATATGTATATAAAAACGCTCTTTCTTAGGGATATGTTTTGGTTTTGTTAAAAATATCGATTTTTAAATATAACTACGATAAAATATACAAAATAATAATAATGCGCGGTTGTATTCTTACTTGAAGCTTAAGATCAGTAGATTTTAAAATTATTAAGATTTCTTATTTACTTCCTATTAGAAGTTATTGTTATCGGTTCGAACTATTGTCAAATTGAAATCTGTCGTTTGTTCATATGTTTGAACGTTCGAAATACCTTTTTTCGTCAGCGATATTCCAAGAAGAAAAACAAGTAAAGATAATGGAGCAAAATTTTAAACCATTTACCTAATTGTTAAACCCATTTTTAGCAATTTGCTAAGCTAAAAAGATAGTTTTGCTAATTTTAAACTATTTTAACCTTTTACTATCTCTTATAACATATTGCCAAAGTTAAGATCTCGAAAACCCTACTTTAACTTTTAGCAATTTGCTAAATCCATATGATATCTGTCATTATCCTAGAAAAAATTCTTTCCAATTTTACTTCAAAGTGTTGATTCGTGTGTTTTTCATAATTCGGGAACTAAAAATTGTTTTTAAACAATAAAATGTTATCGGAAGACGAAGAATTCGAAATATTTGAAGTTTTTGTGCAGAAAAATGCTTTTTTTGGAGAAATCTACATCAGGATGATGGAATACGAGAATAAACCTGTGTCCCTGTGTGCATGTGTATTTTAATCTTGTTGGATTGCTTGGGATTGTCCAGTTTACAGTTGGGACATTTCCAACTAATGGGTCTGTTTAAGTATGTTTGCTTTGCTAATTCTCACGAACTGTCACTATTTTGACATATTCGGATGCCCGTTTTTTAAATAAAAAGGAGTTAGCAATTTATTAGTTAGCAAAACTAAAAAATAGTGTTTAAAATTTTGGAGTCGTTATTAAATTGTTAAATATTTAGCAAATTGCTAGTTAGTAAAATGTTAAGTCCTTAACAATAGGTTGTTTAAAACTTTGCTCCAATGACTTCAATTAAATTTTGTTTAACAGCTTGTAGGTAACTTTAAAAGATGTCGGAAGGACTTTCATATAAATTTAGTAAAGTGAAATTTTTGGTTGGTGTCAAATATCTCAAGAACAGACAATGCTATTGCTGTTGGAATAAATTTTACCCTGCACATTATAATGGAATACAGATTTGGTATAATTTTGGATAGAAAAAACGTATAATTATTTTCAAAAATTTTTCGTTGTTCAAATACACAATGAAATAAATATGATAACAATCTCCATATATTTTTTATTACATTATATGGATTTTTTTTATAAGAAAATTTAAATGCAAAAAAAATTCTACCAAAAATTAGTAAAAATTGTTTTTCGACTCGAAAAGCTCGTGAGCGGACAATGACAATAACCTTTAATTTATTTTATGTTCAATTATTGTCAGTAAACAAAAAATAAATGTTGACAGTTTTCTTTTAATCTATCAAAAATCAATTGATTTCGAATGCAGTGCAGTATATACTGCACAAAAATAAAAACCACCCGCCGTTACACAGTTTAAAGAAAAAATCACAAATTATCAAATTTCGATATTTTTTTTTGATTGGCAATTTATTTTAACACAAAAACTTCAATAAATGTCAAGTTTTGAAAGTATAAAGGGAGGTTATCAATGAGGGTTTTGCTTTTTATGGCCAACATTTTGGTATGTAGCTTTATTTTAGCAATTTATTTTAAATAGATAGATTGTGTTTTCGTGTTTTTTTTTTGGTTTTCATTTTCACGTTTCCATTTTCCTTATTTCATAATTTAATACATAACATAACGTATAGGTATGTATATTGTATTCGAAAATAGCCGAAAGATTTTTCTATCAAACTTTACTACCTTTTAACTGTCTAAAATGTAATTGTGTACTTACATTGACCTTTTCTTAATTACTTATATTGATTGGTTTTCTTTTCTATGATGAAATTGTGTATATTTTTAACCTGGGTTATTGCTCTCTTGACACATTGAGACTTTGATATTATATTTTATAAATTAGGTTATGATTTAAAACAACAAATGAACAAACACAACTGCTGACAAAATAAGTAATTTTTACTATAAAGATTGTGTGGAAGAAGAATTCCAAAACCAAATGGATAGTTTAAAAGAATTCTTAAGACATTATCTAACTATTAAGGTTTTTATGATAATATTAAAAATAAACTCGTGTAAAAAGATTTCTCAAACCTTTTGAAGTCTTTCGACAAATAAGAAGTATTTTGCATTTTAATATTGATCATTATCTTAAAACTCTAAACTTGAATTATAAAAACAAGTACATGTGACTCAGTTGTGCATTTTAAACACTGTCTATGTGTCAAGCTTTTGAGTGCTTAAAAAATGTATTTACTTTAATGACGCGGCTGAATACATTTATACAAAATTATAATTCTGTGATAACCTTGCCGATCAGTAAATCACCTTATAAACTCGTAAACACTGAACAGTTTAAAACAGTCTTATTAACGACGACAACAAAATTAAGTCATGAGTTCCCAATGTGTTTTTCTTTTTTTTTTGTAAACAAAGATTTGAAGTTAATAAATTAAGATAATTTTATAACTATTTTTTAACGGTTGTGCATGGAGAAATCATAATAGTTTTTGTTTAAATTTGGGTCTTCATTTCGAAACAAATTATAGTTTTCCAATTTTCGAATTCATTATAATTTATCGAGTTTTTGAAAATATTTTCCAAATATAAGGTTAACTCAGTTTTAATGATGCAGTTCAGTCTCGCTTTTATTCTCTTAGTGAGATTTTTTATAAGTGCATCTGCCCAAAATGAACCTTTGGTTCAAACGAAATTAGGAAAAATCAAAGGATCAGTTCTAAAAACTGTTCATAACAACGAAATCATAAGTTTTCGGGGAATAAGATATGCTCAGGCACCTGTTGGTGATAACCGCTTCAAAGCACCAATCAAGGTTTCATCTTGGGGCGAAACTGTGTTGGATGCTTCAAAAGATGGATTTCAATGTCCTCAGCCTTTTATTGCCAAAAACCTTATATCTGAAGATTGTTTGTATTTAAATATATACACAAGAGACTTGCACGGAAATAATCCAGTTATTGTGTATATTCATGGAGGAGCTAATTATCTTGGAAGCAGTAATAGTGAAAGTGACGTGGGACCGGATTATCTAATGGATCAAGACATTGTATTGGTGAGTCTAAATTATAGGCTGGGAGCGTTGGGATTTCTCAGTACAAAGACTACAGAAGCTCCTGGTAATTATGGTTTTCTTGATCAAGTTATGGCCTTACAATGGGTTCAGGATCATATTTCAAATTTTGGTGGAAATTCGCAAGCGGTAACAATTGCTGGTCAAAGTTCGGGTGGAACAGCAGTTACTTTACATATGGCATCACCACTTACAAAAGGACTCTTCCATAGAGCCATTGCAATGAGTGGATCTTACACAAATCATTATCATTTTGACAGCTTAGCATGGACGAGAAAAATTGCTTCGGAATTAGCTTGTCCTTTATACAATCCCAAAGACGTTATTAACTGTTTAAGGAATGTGACATGGGAAAGACTGATTGAGTTGCGTGGCACATTAGAATTGTATGGATTTAGTGATGAGCAATGGAACTATGAGGTGGACGGATATTTTCTTCTCGATACTCCCACAAATGTCTTTGCTAAGGGAGATTTCCATAGAGTTCCTATCATGGCTGGTATAACGAAAGATGAATTGACCTATTTCTTTAACAGTAAGTAACACATTCACAGTGTAACAACTAAATGTAAATTTTGTTTGATTTTTTTTTTTTTTAATTTTTAGAACAAGAAAATAATACTGGACTTTTGAATGACATAAGTTTGAATTTTAATAAATATGCTCCGCAACTTTTTATATTTGATCCAAATGATAAGGCTGATGAAAAAAGTAATAGAATCAAGAAATATTATTTGGGGGACAAAAAAATCCAGGATCAACCTTTTACCAATTTTGGTATGATATTTTCCGATTCCATCATCAATAATGGTGTTCATAGGCTTGTTGAGTTGGCAAGAAAATATGTTAATGTTTTCTACTATCGTTTTGACTTTCTCGGACGGAATAGCTTGTTTCTTGATGAAAACGGAGAACCAAGAGGTATGTACACACATTTTTTAATTAAATTTTTCTTACAGACAATTAAATTCATTCTCTTAAAAAATATAATTTTGAAGTAAATGTGTTCTAAAATGTTTCATGTTTTGAACAAATCAGTATTAGTTAAAATCAAATTGACATCAAATTCATAAAACCCGATATGTCTCATTTTAAGAACTTCAAAACTAGTTTTACAACTTTTTTCTAATAATAAAGCATGAGTTACTAAAACCTTTTGATATTGCTACAAAAACGCGTTAGTTAAGGAAAGATTCAACAGAATTCTATGACACTAACACGGTAAAAAATGCGGAGTTTTTTCTTGACAGTGTATACAATTTTGACGCGTTTTTAAATGAATAAAGGTAAAAAAGAGTGAACTCTCAGTGACACATGAAAAATGCTAAACAACAAACTACTTGTTGTACTCTACGAACATGCCTTCGAGATACACAAAAGTTATCAATTGTACCAAAATTTATATTCGAGACTCGAGCAAACGTCAAAAATCTATCAGCAGTTGGATCCTTCTTCTACTTTTATCGGCAGTGAGGATGTTGTAATTATTTGTAAAAACTTACTTCACTGCTTCCATTGCTCTATTTTTCACCTTTCATGATCCTTGTATGATCCTTTTAATATATTTTTGAATTTTATTTTATTGTTAGGTAAATGAAATACCTATGTTTTATTTATTAGAGTGGTTCTTGTACATTTTTATATTAGTATAGTATATTTAATTTTCAGGTGTTGGCCACGCAGATGACTTACAATATATTCTAGGTACTAAGTGGTTCCAAAATAAAATCAAACTTCATGATCCCGAAATGTTTATGGTAGAAAGAATAACAAGATGGTGGGCAAGTTTTGCCCGTAATGGGTGAGTAATTTATAGAAAAAAAGGGAAGTGTTTAATATTAAAATACAATTTTTTTTTTTAGTTTTCCTTGTAAGGAATCAGGAATAAAGTGGTTGGCCTCGAATAGAACAAATATTTACACAATATACAACAATAAAAACGTAAGACTTGGAAGTCGACCGTTTTCGGAGAGAAATAATTTTTGGGATGAATTATTTCCAATAAAAAAATAGTATAAGAATTGTACATCGTTAGATAAGTGTTCTTAATTAAATATCAATGATAGATTGTATGTATCTACATATAGCACAATGTTATTTATTATAATGATATAAAATAAGTTCGATGTATGTCTCTTAAAACTAGAGCTCAACAATACCATGGACCGTTGTTTTAAAGGTGCAGAGAAATAAATCCACAGGATCGGACAGTCTAGTACATAAACTCCTGAAACAGATTGGAGACCACGTGGCGATTATCGATACAAATTCCGTGTCTGACCGATCGGTATTCTAAATGCCATTTGCAAAACTTATCACACATTTTTCAAAAACTCGACTTCTTTCCCAAGGTTGGATCTGCAGACCTGCTTCTTCCCGCAAAAAAAACTTATATTCTTAGGCCATATAGTCAATTCGCGTTACTACAGACGTTCTTAAATGAGCTCTTTTCTGTAGTAAAAGGCAGACGGAAGAAACGAATCTTAATAGTCAAACTTTTAGTCAGCAGCAAACTGGATAAGTTGAGGAGTACCTCCGTCTTCAACTAGATTGTGTTTAAAGGCTTACACTTGAGTTGTTTAAGTATTGTAATCGTTCCTTTAAAAAATGGGAAGCGATTTATGCAAAGGAGTCAATTAATGCTGGTGATTTCTAAAACATTTCCAAAATACATAAAAAGAATGTGACGTAACTAACTTGTACCGGGAAGCGACTGTATAGGCATAGACAAACAGACAGACAGTTCGCTGACCAAAACAATCTGAAGATTAGAAATTAGAACTCTGAAGTTGTTTGTCAAAATTTTCAACCAAATATCTGTTAATTTGAACTGCGACCATAAAATTAAGGTCGTTAATAAAATCTTCAGGAAGAATGTTTAAAATGACCTTTTGTGTCTTAAGCTTCAGAGAACTACAGAGAACTAAGACCTGACATCTGATTCTGATAGCAGGTACTACATTATCGAAGACCTTCAGGAAAGAGTGGAGACCAATAATCAAATGAATAAAGTCAGCAAGATGCGATGTATACAAAATTAGCCGTGTATTATTGGTAAGTGAATACATCGCAACAATTTTACAAGGAAAACAGCAACAACTGATTAGTGAACAAAAATAAGTAAGTACATAATCAGTAGGTAAACGTATTTAAATGAAGAAACAGTTTCGATTGTGAAATTTAGGAGGCAGTTAAGTGGTCCAAAAAATTTAAAAAAATGTTGGTAGACTTAAGGGTGTGTTCGTTGATAATTTATTTGTTTGAATACTGAACTAAAATGTAAAGAAGATAAGCGAAACATTTTGTAAAGAAATAATTAAATGAATTTGCACAGTTATGTACATCTTATCCAATCTCCATTTTATTTTTTTCTATATTTTCAGATGATGACAAATAATGTAGGGATACTAACTTAAGGGAGTCAAATAAAGAGTTACTTACAAAGTTTATTCTGCGCTAGAAATAGATTACCAATAAAACAGGACTGTTGTACTACATCATTTACCAAAAGAAGCAATGGACAATGCGGAAAATAATTCAACTGTGGTACATCTTTTCAGGAAAACGGAAATGACACCTCAGTCCGTGAGTGTGGGACTGTGTCCGATCGGCTCCATCAGCAGGAGAAGGTTGTTTTGTTCCATTAATTAATTTCGAGTAGATTCGTCACTATGTCTTTGTCTATAAATTGGTTATAATTTCATGTAAAAGAATTCTTGATTTTAACTTCTCTTCTTTTGTTTTTGTTGTTTTTAATCAAGATTTGTATCCTATGAAAAACTAAGATTGAGGTCCCTAAAAAGGAGTGAAAGCAACGATAAGTAAGTTCAGTAAAATAAAATATTATTTTTTCAATTCATAAAGTAGAAGGTATGAGGCCTACTTAACGCCTATTTCTAGGTCCAAAAATTACCTATTGCCTAAGGTCCTTTAAATTTTTTCCACTCATCAGTGTATAGTGGTGGTATTTTGCTTTAAAGTTCAAGTTGGTTGTTTTACCTATACTCTATAACTAGTTTTTTCTTAACTTACTCTTGACCTTAAATCCTTTAATCGTTGTATACCTTGAAATGTCAATGAAGTTTGTCATTGGAAATTTTACAATGCAGCTCATCTTTTGTATAACACTATCGATGATCTCGTGCAGAGTTAAAAGGTGAGGATATCTTCTATAGCTGCTTAGGACATCATATTCACACTGCAGCAAAAGACAGGATAGGGCTTCACATAATTGTGAAAAGCATCTTAGTATTTACAACTTGCACTCTCTAACTCTAAAGCCCCTTTTACACGATCAATTCAGGTTCAGTTTCAGTTGAGTTATCAATTTTGGCACGCAGGTAGAACAACTTCGGAACAATTTTTTAACTATGCTGTCCTTGATATCTGGTAAAATTTTCAAAAAAAAATCAAATGACAGGATTTTTTACAAAAAATAAAAAAGTACAAAAAATTCTATCAAAAGTTGGTAAAAAATGTTTCTTTTCTTGAATATCTTGAGAATGAACAACGATATTGACTTCAATTTTATTTTAGTTTATACAAAACTATAGCGGACCCGACAGACTTTGTTCTGTCAAAAAGATTTGGAATGTGGCAGTTTTTTGTTCTTACCTATTTTATAGTCGGCGCAAAAAATTCTCCTGAACAGAACCGTCACCCTGATGATAGGGGTTTGTGTGAGGTTCAGCTCCGGTGACATCAGTATATTCGTTTCCACGAACTTTGGTTACTCTTTTGTAAATTGGTTCAAACAACAAAATGTTTAAGACTTTGTCGTCGTTCTAGGCGTTCTAGCAGTATAATTTAGATTTACAGGTTAAATCCAATGAAATTGTATACATACATTGTAAAGGGTGTTTTTTTTAGACAAATCTGGAAATACTTTAATCGAAGTTGGTCTTTTTGACAGCTGTCACTTCACTTGTTTTCTGCTTAGTTTGGTTTCCCATTTCATAATAAATAGACTCACTCTTGAACAAAGTACAAATTTATTACCAAAATAATGGTTCAACGCATCGCACGCTTCGTCCAATATTCGATATAAACTCCCAGCAGAGTCGGTATTTCGACTTTTCGAGCAACCATGGATCAGTTTCGCATCACGTTTACTCTAGTGGATAATGTAATGCACGTCCTCAGAGACTCAACCACCGTACATTGCTCACCGAAGACGCTAGAGCAGAGTACCTATCCAAGATGACTCGAATGAGTCCATCCGTCAACACGCGCAACAATTGGAGCTGTGCCCATCCCACTTTATGGAAGATTTTGCGAAAGGATCTTGGTTTGCGTTCAAGAGTTGAAGCTGAATGACAGTCAAGCTCATCGCTCGTTCGGTGAATGGACCCAAAACGTGATGGCCACCGATACCGATTTCAAGATCGTGCGATTTAACACCGGTGGACTATGTAAAGTCGCTATGTCTATACGCAGATTAGCCCGAGACGATTGACGCCTTTTGTATAATGACTGGAAAAGCTTTGTTATTGGAATATGGAAAAATTGAAATACCTCTTGGGAAATGTCATAATAAAAACAATGATGCCACTTTGTGTTCGTTTACAATTGTAGTGAGAAATTTTGTTGCCTCTTTGGTATTTTACTTAATTTTAAAAGTATTATTATTAAAAAAAGAGAGATAGTTTTAAGTAATTATTTTTTGATGTCTTAGGACGCAGATGAGTCAACGTGCTTTTGATGATCGTATTATTTCAAGTACTGTATCATTTGGAATTATGTACATACATACGAGTATTATATATATATTTTATTTGTCTTGGAGAAACTTTAGATTTGATGTTTGTTGGCAAAAAAATGTCAATGTTCTAAAAATAAACTACCTTATGTATATATTTACTAATAACTAGATATTTAGTTGGGAATAATAGTGAACATAGTAACCAAACCAGATCAACAAATAACCAACTAAATTAATGTTTGGACTTTGGAAAGCAGTCTACAAATTTCTCTTAATTATTATTCATACAAACCAACAACCAAGAAATATATACCAGTACATACATACATAATATATACATATTTACAGTCAAAGAATATTTTTTTTAAGGATTAAGATTTGCTTGAAGAAAGAAATCATCCTTTTCTTAAAAGGAAGATATCTACATATTATCAACAAAGGTTTTTTTTAAGTAAGATTTCCTGCAAAGGGAATTTAATTAGGGAGGTTTTATTGTAAGGTCATGATTTAGCTGATGAAGCGAACTTAAGGACTTTCATCTACATCCCTCTAAAAAACCTGGTAATGCAAATCGTATCTCCACACCGAACGAACCAGTTCAGAATGTTATAACAAGATTAAAGGATATTCATTTTCATTTAATTATGTACCTACCTACAAAGCAGAAACTATAAGATATAAAAAAAACATAATAAATGCTAGAATAGTGAATATTCTGACGACGCACGCGACGACGGACGAACGGACGAGACGGTAAAAAGAGTTTTTTTTTCATAATTTTTCTGGTTATTTCTGGCTTCTATAATTTTTCCATGACCGATTTGGAATATAAAATTTCAACATTTTGATTACAAAACATAAATTTATGTTTCTGAAAAATTGGTTGAATTCTTTTATACTTTTTCCTTTGCACACTTGAGCTCTTTTAAATATACCTACCTATAATTTTTCGTTTTGTTTTTTTTTTTTTTGTTTCGAGGATGTCTTTTGAAAAAATAAAAAGGAGGTCAACTTAATTTAAGTTTTAAAGACTCAGATTTTATCTCTAGCAGTATAAAAAAACAGAAGACGGAAAATGAAAAACAGAAAAATACTTTGTCAGCTTTATAAACAAATAATATCTTTTTTTGTAATCTTTTAAATGATTTGAAGTTTATGTAATTGGAAAAAAAAATACTATATGTATGTATGTATATGTATACAGAAAAGTGGGAAGCAGATAAATTCCAATTTTGAAATGGAAAGATTCCTAAGAAGGAGGGTTCTGCGTAAAAACAACAATGATAATCTTGAATTGTAAATTAAATCTTTTACGACTTTTTGTTTTTTTCTTTTCAGTTTATAGAAATTTCATTTAGTTTGTTGTTATTTTTTCTAACTAAACGATTCGTTAAGGGTTTTAAAAGTGGGACTTATCAACTATAAACTATAAACAAGAGGGTGGATAACGAATTGTGAAAAAAAAATTAAATTAAATATTTGAATATAAATTAATATTGTGAAGTATCTATTAAAATGAAAAACTAAATCCTTATTTGTCTAATTTTTTTTTGTTTTCGCTCTCATGTCCTTTAAACCAACGACCGAACTGAAGAACTTTATTTTTATTGTACAGGGTCCGGCAGGGAAGTATGGAAGGGGTGTCTAGAGAGGTGGGGGAAACCGTATTGTTAATATGCCATTTCTGTAACCATGGAGCTGTTTTGATAATGAGCGACGAAGCCCACTATCATTTATAAGGAGTGGTTAATAAACAAAACTTCCCTTATTGGGCCTCTGAAAACCCACAAGAGCTCCACGAATGACTTCTCCACACTTCCACAGTCCCAAGGTCACAGTTTGGTGTGGCATTAGTCGAAACTTTATTATTGGTTCGTACTTTTTTCGTGAAATTGCTGAAATTCTAACAATGTGTCAGGAGTGTTTTTTGACAAAAATGGACAGCACTTGACTGATGTCATTTTTCGTACGTAATTAATATTTTAAAAACTTTGAGTTTTGGTGAAGAAATTAGTGTGTAACAATTTTTTCAAATCCTCCATACCTCGCTGCCCTGAATTATTGAAAAATGATTCCATCTCTCATAGGAGTTTTTAATAATGTAAGGATAAATCCTGTTGCAAGGCCATGGATTATTGAAGTGCTATCAAATTATCCATCCATTGCAAGGAAAGAATTAGTGATAATAATAAATTATTAAGACTTTAATATAAATACCAAAGTTGGGTATGATTTAAGTTGACATAGTGGACAATATAAGACATGTCGCATTTTAAGCACGCCCCAAGTTTTAAAATATCAGTTTCTCAATTTATTGTAGCTTTTTTTAATTTTGGAACAGTGTTTCTTCAGCAGGAGACAAATGAATTTTACAAAAAAAAAACATTTTCTTTTAACTCAAAAGTTCTATCGAAGATATTTCCGTTTTCATTTTAGTTAAGGTGAGTAGAATGTTATGTCTGAACTGTTTTATGAATACAGTTATGTATATGAAGATTTTCTGTTATTTAAGTGCTAGATCGTGTACTTTTTATACCTTTAACATTGAAAAGACTTAGCATATGTCAACTTATCCGGAAGGTAAGGATATTTCAAGTCCTACATCATTTTCATCTTATTCGTTTGTTGAACAGATACTGAAAAATATTTCGCTATTAACAAAATCAGGTTCAACAGGAAGTACCAAAGAAGTAAAGAAAGTCGCCTATTAGGTTTTAAGAATTGCTCTGTACATTTACATATGTATAGTTTAATAAATAATAATAATAAAAATAACAATGTTTTACATTCAGCACAATGAAACAGATGGCTACAACAACTAGAACATGAACTTCGATTGTCCTGCCGCTCGATTCTACTTTTTAATTAACTTGTGAAGTACTCCGGGTCATCTATAAAGTATGAACAAAATTATATGGAAAACCGAATATGCAACAATAATATTTCTCCAGCTTGAGTTTCCGTATTACATTGGAGCGAGACGAAGTTTGCCGGGCTCTCTAGTATATCGCACCCTCAGTATAATAGAGCGATAAGTCAAAAAATGGCACTTTTGAGTTAAGGATGAGTAACTGTTTGCAATAAAATTTCGTTTTGTTTAAGGGGCTTGGGGTTGCCATAGTTTAAAAAATAGAGGAATTATACTACTTTTTCAAAATAATCGATTTAATAATAAGTTGGAGTTACTTTCTTACAAATTAAAATATGAAAAATGTTCCAATGCTATACAAAGTTATTTCAAAATATCTCCTTTTTTCAATAAAATACTTAAACAATTCCAATGCAATATGAATACATTCCTAAATCAATCCAAAAAAAAAGAGGCTGGGTTCGACCCACACTGATAACTTCCCACTATGCATAATTTGAAAACTTGGCGTTGCTGATATTAACCGATTTACTTTTGATGATGCTCATTGATAACGATATTACTATCAAAAAAATTGTCAGAGATGTTGAAGCGGAAAAACAATATTTACAAATTTTCTTAACTTTTTTGTAGTTTTGTATTTGTTGTAAGAAATGTCAATTTGATATTCGTACGTTCGAGATACCCTTTTTCGTCCACGATATCTCAAGAACGAGTAAAGATATCGACTCCAATTAAATTTTGTTCAACAGGTTATAACTTCGAAAGATGCAGAAAGGACATTCATAAAAATTGGTCAAGCGGTTTTTTCACTATAGCAGTTTTTAAAAAAAATATTGGTTGGAAGAAAATATCTCAGGAATAGATAGTGCCATCGACTTCAAATAAATTTTATTGTATACATTGTAATGTGATACAGATTTGATATAAATTTTGAAAATTTTCAACTTACCATTATTTTTTAAAAATTGAAAAACTAAAAAAAAATTTTTGGTGCGAAAATATACAATGAAGGAAAAATGGTATTATCTTCAAAACTATTTTTTATTATGTGAAACGATGTTTTTTACATCTGGTGAAAGTTTGAAAAAAATTTAATTGACAGTTTTTTTACAAAAAATAAAAAAGTAGAAAATATTCTACCAAAAGTTGGTAAAAAGTGTTTTTTTTTGACTTGAATATCTCGAGAATGGGCAACAATATCGACTTCAAATTTATTTTAGCTTAAACATTGAGCCATTAGAGTGTTAATTTTCATTGTTTTTAAGATGTATTCTCCTATTCGGGGTGGAGACAAATCCAACAAATCAATAACCATGAAAATTGGTTCAGCAGATCTCGAGTTATAAGTGTTGTAACAAACCGTCTTTGTTTTTTATATATAGATTTTAATAGCAAGAAGTGTATTTCGTTCTTTAAATACAAACAATTCTAAAAATTAGGTCACCCTGTCATTCCAATTCAAATCCAAAATCAGTGCTAATATCACACATACAAATACAACTTCTATCAACGAAACGAATTGCATTTCATGCAAATTCCCATACATACGCACAGTTCATAAACTTATGTTGGGAAATTTTTCTGTCCAAATCCAAAGCTCAACAGTTTGCTGGTTAGTTCTAGCTAATTTCTTATTTCCTTTTTGTATATTCCAAATTTCGATTCTCCCTTCGGCCTTGGCTTCGACGGTTGTCTCCGCGATCGGGCAGTGTAAATTATTTAGTTTCGCCTAATATAATCAATGTTCGGTAAAAAATTTATGAAATAATCATAATTAAACAATTGTAGATCGTTTTTCCGAAAGAAATGTGTTGATTTTCGGTGCGAAAGTATTCTTTTTCTTCAATTAAAATATTCGATTTCGATTCCCCATTCTTGCAGTACGAGTACCTACCGTTGGTTTTCATGAATCGTTTTGCGTCGCATTCGTCAGTGTTAGTGTTGGTGTTGGTAGTGTTTTTTTTTTTCTGTTCTGAGTTGCATTTGAAAAAAATAATCGTTAAGTTCAAATTTGAAATAAGTTTTCTGGTTGTGTTTTTGGCTTTTTAAGCAAAGTTCATTTAATTTGAAGAAAAAGTGTGTAGCTCTGGTTTTCAGTGTATTCTATAAAAGAAAAAGAGCTAAAAGTGTTTCTTATTTTTTTAAGTGCTTTAAATAAAAAAAATATTGTTTCCTGGTTTGTCGGTGTGTGTCCGTGAAAAAATTGGGGTAAGTGATTTTTTTGAAAAGTAAAAAACATATTTTTTAAATAAAATAAGTTATTGTGTTTAGATTACAAGTCTTTGAAATTTAAACTTTTGATAAAGGAAGGCAACAAAATTAAAAGAATTGCCGCAGCGGAAGCGGATAGAAATAATGTCTCCAAAACAATGAAACAAAATAGGATGGAATACGAAATTTCTTACCTAAAAATTGGCAATAGTTTTGTTTTAAATATTTAAAGTAGGCTACTTTGAGGGACTTAAGAGTTTATAGGTGTTAGGTTTTCTTTTTTCTCCAAAATGTCAAACTTAAAACACTAGATACCTGTTCCTCTTTTTAAAATAAGTACGAGAACAATTAAAAAAAGAGGCTGAAAACATAGCGTTCCTGATAATACCTAAATGATTAACTTTTGATGTAAGTTGATAACAATTTTATTAACACAAAAAATATCAGAGATATTGAATCTGAAAACAATATTTACCAATTTTTTTTTAGAAATATTTGTAGATTTGTATTTATTGTGAGAATTTCCATTCGATATTCGTCAATATTTTACCATTTTTTAGGTATTGACAAATGCACTACGAGTAGGTTGAAAATAAAATATATTTGAAGTCAATATCATTGTTTGTAGTGGTGATAATTAAGCCGAAAAACAATTTATGATACTTTTCTGTAAATTTCAGTTTTAGTTTTTTATTTTAGTAAAAAAAAACTGTCATTTTGACATTTGTCAAAATATACCATAAGTTGACAATTCTATTATGTAAAAAATAAATAAATTCGAAGTTAAAATGATTTAATACTATGGACAAATTCAAGTCAAGAAACTACTTTTGACATTTTTCGGAAAATTTTTGTTAAAGTTTTTTATTTTTTGTACAAAAACTGTCACTCTATATTTTTCAAAATTGTAGCTTATATTAATAATTTTATTTTGTTTAAGTTAAAATAAATTTGAAGTCGATATTGTTGCCCATTCTCGTGATATTCAAGTCAATAAACATTTTTTACCAACTTTTGGTAGAATTTTTTGTACTTTTTTATTTTTTGTAAAAAAAACTGGCAATTAAATTTTTTTCAAAAATCTTATCAGATGTCAAAGATCACATTTCACATAGTAAAAAATTGTTTTGAAGATGATATCATTTTTCCTTCATTTTATATTTTCGCACCAAAAATTTTTTTTTTTACTTTTTTAAAAAATAACCGTATTTTAAATTATTTTAAAATTTATACCAAATCTGTGTCACATTGCAATCTACACAATAAAATTTATTTGAAGTCGTTCCTGAGATATATGCGACAAACTAAAATTTTTACTTTTTTTAAAAACTGCTATTGTGAAAAAACCGTTCGACAAATTTTTGTAAAACTCCTTTCTGCATTTCATGAAGTTGTAACCTATTGAACAAAATTTAATTAGTGTTGATATCTTTATTCATTCTCAAGAAACCATTAACAAAAAAAGGTGTCTCGAACGTACGAACGTACATACATACGTACATACGTACGAACGTACGTACACACACACACACAGACATCTCTCTACAAATGACGAATTTAGATTCTAGGAACCATAAAACGTCCAGATTTGTCAAAAATTTCAATTTGACAAATCAGACCGATTACAATAACTCCCTATGGGAAGTTAACAAGCTAATTTTTAATTTTTTTAGACAAATACCAGTCCAATACAGAAACATTACGAAATAATCACTTATAAATCTCTTTTACTCTAATGCGACAAAGAAACAAACACAAATAACTTAAATTTTTTTAGTACAACAGAAATACAAATCAAAATAACTCTTTCCGACTGCTCAGTTATTGTGGTGCAACAAGGCGATAACTGGCAAATATCGCTGTATTGCATTAAATTGTTTGATTTGTTTCTTAAAAATAAATAAAAAATGTGTATTATTTTTATGTGAACTAAACATTTTTATTTTTTTATTAAATCTGAAATTTAGGTTTATTCTTCGTATAATTCAGTTTACAGATCATAATTTAGAATTTGCAGTTAAAAGTGTATTTCTGAAATTCAAAGGTGCGTTTTTCTCAAAATGCCATTTTTTGACTTATCGATCTATTGTACTGAGGGTGCGATATATAATTGTGTGTGGGTACGTACGTTCGAGATACCTTTTTTTGTTCACGAAACGAATAGAGATATCGACTTCAAAAGATGCTCAAAGGACCTTTATAAAAATTTTGTGAAAATTTTTTCACTTTTGCAATTTAAAAAAAGTGAAAATTTGGTAGGATGCATATATCTTAAGAACGGATAATGTTATTGACTTTAAATAAAATTTATTCTGCACATTATGAGAAACTACAGGTTTGGTAAGGATTTGTAAAAAAATTAAACATACCGTTATTTTTTTGAATAGAAAAACTAAAAAAATGTTTGGCTCTCAAATATATATATGAAGGCAAAGTAATATTTTCTTCAATATAATTTTCTACTACATAAAATACCTTTCTTGACAATTGATAAAATTTTCAAAAAAAAACAAGTGATAGTTTTTTTTTACAAACAATAAAAAAAGTATAAAAAATTCTACCAAAAATTGGTAAAAAATGACTTTTGAATCGAATATCTCGAGAGCAGGCAAAGATATTGACTTAAAATTAATTTTATATAATACATACAAACTGTTAACATATGGTACAAAATTGAAAAAAATCAGTTTTGACAGTTTTTTTTTTTACAAAAAAATAATAAAAATTACCAAAAAATATCAAAAATTGTTATTCGACTCAATGATGATGATTTTGATGATTTTTTTTGACTTCAAATTTATGTACTACATATTTTATTTTTAACATACGTACACATTTTTCTATAAATGATAAAATCTTGACGAATATCAAATTGACAGTCTTTTTACAAACACTCATGATAACTAACTTTTTTTTGATTAGCGATCTATTGCAACACAAAAACTTTAACCCTCTAATGCCCTTACTCCGCCTCAAGGCGGTTATAATTAAACAAGAGCCTGCAGTTAACTGTTAATTTTTTTTTTCAATCTCTTGGCCTTCACCTTCTTATTATTAACTGATTAGGGAATCGCTTTTCATTGCATATTCGTCGTGCTTTCCGTTTGGACGTTACATTTAGTAGAAATTGCAAAAAGGAGTTTTAAAAAAAATTAATATTTTTTTTCTGACCTAGATTTTGATGATCAAGTAAATAAATAAAGTTTTTTTTTGTTGGTTTGTTAAAAAAAGTTTTGTGCGCTTATGTTTTTTGTCTCGTTTGTGAATGTTTTTTTGGAGCCCGTCTACATTTTTTTCCATCTGCTGGATGTGGCGATGTTAAATGCCTACGTCCCATATCATAGGTCGCACAAAGGATTTGACATTGAGTTGTCAAATTTTTGGTCAGAAGTTGCTGAGTCTTTGTTATGACTTCAATCGAAAGCAAGAAACCCAGAGGTCGACTAGAGTTATAACCATTATTACCAACTTCAAAGCCAAATAAATCATAGATACTTTCCGACTCCAGATATGAGATATGACAATGTTGTTCATTGGTCCATATTTCAGAACCGCAGTGGCAAAAAAAAACTTGTAAATGACCGGGATGTAAATCAGAGACTCAAGCTTTTTACCTTTGCAATTCCACCACAAAGTCCTGATTTATGGATTTCCAGCAACATTAGAATTTTATTTTTCATTAACTTTATTTTTCAAAATCTAATAAATTACTTGCAATAACCTTTACGTATTTTTTTTTTCTTTACGAAACCTGAACTCGCCTCAATACGAATCTGTGTACTTTTCACATGTATTTTAGTGCATATTGATTTTTTAAATTAAATCAAAAAATAAGGCATTAAATGCTAAGTTTTCAAAGTATAATGGGAAATTATTTGTGTGGGTCGCACTCAGGCAATTTTTTTTATAAGATACTGTTGATAAAAACAAAAATAGGAAAATAAGAAATGATTGTCCTGGCGCCCTAGTAAGTTTTTATAAAAAATCACTTCGTCCCTGTTGAAATGCATTTGTGTTTTATCAGAAGACCATTATAAAAAATGCCGCTATTTTTTTTTCAACAGTGATACTTCCTTTTATAACATATTTCTTCTTTTAGACTTCAATTCAGAGTGACTCCTCTTATCTTGTCTGTCGTTGAAAAATAAAGACAAAATGTGCATACATATGTATGTATTTATGTTCACGTGTGTATGAACTAACATCTATGTATGTTCATATATCCAACTTTACATTTCTGCTTGATAAAAAGATGGTGTTATCTTATTGGAGTTGCAGATGCATAAGAACATTCAGAATTTATTATTTAAATTAAAAGATTATTATCACGAATTCTCATAAATAAAAAAGTCTGCAAAAAAGAGACATACATACCTACATATGTATGGACATACAAAATCTTTTCAAATGACATCACTGGCTTTGTAAATAAGCCTTTTGAATCTTATTCGTTTATGCGGTCCTTCGTGAGGGGGATTGATTAGAAATTAATGATATGTTATGAGATGACTTATACAAAGTACCTACATACATACATATACATAGTATTCCGACAACACACACATGGCCATACTCATATACAAACAGAAATGCACAAACTTTGACTCCATTGAGTGTAAAAGTCTTTCTGAATTACATAGTTCGATGTTCGATCTGATGCCCGGCAACGGCAACACGGGTTGTGAGGTTCTAAAATAAAATTAAAATCCTGTCCTCCGTATACAGAAGGTATATATGTATAATATATGTATGTATGTACATATGAATATACCTTGGACTAAAATTCAATTTTAAATATAGAGTGAAATATTTATGTTGCTAAGTATTATTATCCATTCATCCAAACATATTATTTGGAGTCGACCATTTTTGAAACTTAAGTGTTTCTTGTAAGGACACAACAGAGGCATATTATATTATGTACCTACTTATTTTTGTTTTGCATAAGTTCTTGGGTAAGCCTAATTGTCCATAAGGGAGTTAGATTTATATTTATACCAATAGCTCAACCTAATTTGTTTAATCCTTGATATGTAAGTTTAGTAGGGCGACACGTTGTTGACATTGGTTATGTTAAATCTATGTTAGAATTACTTAAAACCAAGATTAAAGGAAAATGTTATAAAAGGAATTTAGATCTTCTAAACTAAACGAAATCCTTACGTAAATACAACAAAAAACTTCATTCAGACAATTAAATTTTAATGAATTTTTAGCCAGTGAAAAATTTAATTGGCTTGGCTCAACAAACAACAAAACTTTAGTATTATGTATTAACGCACAAAATAAATTAAACTACAATATTTTATGTTGTATTAATGTTTTTTCATCACCTTTTGTTGGCTTATTATTTTTGTCATAAAGGTAATAAAAAAAAAAGAATAAATAAATAACGAGTATAATAGGATTAGCATTTAAGGACTCGCTGTATTTTAAGGATGATTTTAAAATAGCAGTTTTTGGTTAAACGACACAATTTAAGCTTTTGTACTTTTTGAGCCGGAAAATAGAGACTAACGAAACATTAAATATTTACATACAAACACGCACGGTAAATAATATAGTGTATGTACTTGACTCAAAGGTATATTCATATGTACAGTGTTGGACAAAGAATTAGCACAGTACAATTTTTTTCACTTAATTTAGTCTTATACTATGTATCAATCTAGATTGCATCACCCTATTTTTCTTGGAAATGTACCGTTATTTAGACATGTTAAAGTATTACTTCCATATGAGAAGTGTGCGATTGCTTAATTTACATGGCCATACAATATTAGCAAATTAATGGCGTTAAAATTAAAAAGTTTAAAGTAAAAAATAATTGTATTTTTGGCCAGATTTTAAGAAATAGGTAATCGACAATTCAAAGTAAATGTGTCTTAAGGATTTTATTGCAAAATATTTGAATATTATTTGATGGGCCGTCAACAATCTTGCACACCTGATCTAAGAAAAGTCATCATGATCATGAAAAACAAAGGTAAAACTGTTCAGAAAATCTCAAATGATGTAGGACAGTCAAGAAAATTTGTTTACAGTGCAATACAATTTTATGAAACTCATAATACGACCAATGCCATCCGAAAAAAACCGCCTCCAAAAAAGACTAGTTCCGCTGATGATCATATAATCGCTGCCTATGCAAAGAAAAATCCGTTTTTGACATCAGCTGAAATTCGGGATCAAGTGAATCAAGACCATGGCATAGCAGTAAGTACTAGAACAATCCGAAGAAGACTTAACGAGAAGAAATTGATTGGTTGCGTATAGCTCAGCACAAGCCCCTGGTGTCGAAAAAAAAATATTGCAGCGAGGCATAAGTTCGCTAGAGGTTATGCATTAAAATCATTATCATTTTGGAAAACTGTTCTTAGGAGTGATGAGTCCAAAGTTAATCGTTTGGGCTCTGATGGAAAACGGCATGTATGGCGTCCCCCAAAGCAGGAGCTTAATCCACGCTACACAGTAAAAACTGTGAAATACGGTGGTGGGTGTATCATGGTTTGGGCTGTGTTCTCATGGCACGGTGTAAGGCCTATAGTAAAAATAGAGCAGCGAATGGATTAGCATCAATTATAAGGACATATTAAAACACCATATGGAGGCCCTTCGCTGAGGATAATTTGTCATTCTAGTGGACATTTATGCACGATAATGATCCTAATCAAACTTTACGGTTAGTGAAGCAATGGATTAGTGATCGGCAAATCAACCTAGGCAGAGTCCTGACCTGAATCCCATCGAGAATTTGTGGAACGATGTGGAATACCGAGTTGGATTAAAAATAAAAAACAAAAATTTGTACAGAACTTTGGGAAGCGATAAAAGAAGGCTGGAATAGCATTCCTATATACATCGATGCCAACGCCTAGTTGAGGGTATTCCTCGGCGGCGGCGGTTAGAAGCTGTTGTGAGGCAGACAGGGTTTCCAACCAAATATTGACGAAAAAACAGGTTTTAAATGTGAACAAGTATTTAATTTGTTACGTGTGCTAATTCTATGGCCACCAATTTTTAGAACAACCTGTATTATTTAAGGATTTTTGTTGTTGTTATTTTGTTGAATTTCTGTTTATTTGTATTTTTGATTTTAAATTGTTTTATTTAACATTTTTCAATAAATTATGTTGAAAAAAAAACTAACTGTAAAAAAAAAAACTGTGGCTAATTCTCTGTCCAACACTGTATGTATATGATATCCAATTGGACTGAATGCCCAACTCATGACCCATAAATGCGTTTGTTCTTTTCAGTTTCCGATAATAATAATGGAAGAAGTCGAAGGTTGATAAATTATCAAATTTTGTTTGTATATTTTTTTTTTTTTTTTTTTGCTCGATTGATTTATTTGTTTGGTGACCCACATAATGTTTACATTTCAGTATAGGGATCCTTCTCTAACCAAAGTTTTCAATGGATTCTATCCTACAAGTTTAGGTACACACAAGGATTTTATCCTCATAAAGTCGAAAATATAGGAGAAAAAAAAAGAATGGGAAACTTCAAATTTTGATTGCATCGGTGTTAAACTTTTTTCTTGAAACATATCTGTATCTATAATAGATGTACATATATACATATATACCAAGTATATCTACAAGATGAATCCATTTGAAAATCCCTTTCTTTGTTGTCTCCTTTTCATTATATGTTTTCATAAAACTTTTTAAATTTAAAAACTTTAGATATGAACAATCGTTTATTTCTTTAAAAAAAAGGATGACAATATGATTAGCAAATTTCAAAGGTATTTATTCCTAATGGCTTGTCCCCGGGATCATCCAAACCAATACAACCATTATTCTTATATTTTCAAATAATATAAAATTGTTTGGCATTGAATACAGATGGTATTGTAAGATATAGAATGGGAAAAGGTAATTATTTTTGTTTTTTTTTTTAATCATAAAAGTTCTATCTATAAACGAATAGAAAATCAATACATCCGTCAGTACTTACATGGCCGCTGCCAGAAAAATATTTCATTAGTTACATACTTAGTTTTTTTTTATCAATTATTAAGGTTAGAGTACAAAAACAAAGAATATTCCCCCTTCTGTTGGTAATATACCTGTGTTTTATTCACTGCTGGGTAGCTAGCGCAGTAAAATTTCCCTCGGCAAACAACAACAATTTGATTGCCGGCGAAAAAGAAGAAAGTAAAAAAAAATGGCCTTGAGTTTGATCGTTTTATTTTCTTAAATACTGCACTAGCTATACAGCAGTGAATAAAACACAGTTAATAATTAATTAAACCTTATTCGATATTAAAAACAATTTTTTCTTAGTTTTTAAATAGCCCGATACCGATGTACTTCGTAAGTTTAATAAAAAGTGGATCGAGCGGTAGGATAACCGAAGTTCATGTCCAAGTTGTTGAAAGCATCAGCCTATTTGCTTTTCCACACTATAAACTGTCACTGTGCCAAATTTCAACCAATTCGGTTCAGACGTTCTTGAGTTATAAATTTATTGTATAACTAACACGACTTTCTTTTATACATACACTGACAATCACTAGGATGAGGCCACATATTTTTTAATCGATTTTCGTTCTTTATACCTGCTGGAAATTTCGTAGCCATAGAAATTTACTACATTTGAGTAGGTACATTAATTAAAGAGCTACTTAAAAACAGTATGAAAAAGTGCGTCACTTGGATGAGGCCACATGAAAAATCTTATAAAATATCAAAAAAATGAAAGAAATGTTAACAGTTTTTGGCTTTCAAACATTTATTTATTAAGTTTTTCTCAATTAATAATGAATGTGTCCCCTATTTTTCGATATGACCTCTATTAGACGGTTTGGAATGGAATCATAAAGTTTTTTTAAATAGTCAAGTGAAATCTCGTCCCAGGCATCACGGATAGCTTCAATTAAGGAGTCCTTGTCTTCAAATTGTCTACCGCCTTCATAAACTTTTCGAGATAGCCATGCCCATACGTTTTCGATTATGTCAAGTCCGGTGAATAGGGTGGCCATGGCAAAAGCTCTACGTTTTCTGATAAAATCCAGCTTTTGACAACCCTGGAAGTATGGATGGGGGCATTGTCTTGTTGGAAAATCCAAGGCAGAGGCCAAAAATATTTTTCATCTTCGGAAATTACCGTTCCAACAAGCACTTGTAGCTGTTTCCGTTCATTGTTGTAGAAAGAAATTCCAACTCGATTTTGTCATAGTAGGTGATAGCTCCCCACACCATAACACCTGATTTACGGCTGTGATGTCTTCCCAAAATTAGTTCCTCTTTTCTTAAATCATGGAAATAAAAGTTGTAACCATCGGGGCCGTCAAGGTTAAACTTTTTTTTCATCCGAAAAGACTACGCGTTTCCATTGACTGCTCCAAGAGACATGTTCTGTTGCAAAGTTCATTCGCAGCTCCTTGTGTACTTGCTTTAGAACAGGTTTCTTTTTGAGTTTTCTTTTCTTATTGTCGAAATACTGGCTGATTCTCCGCTTTTGGACCTTATTTTAGTAGCTGATTGAGTAGAATTTGAAGCAATACGTAAAATTAACGGCTTTTCTCGGGATTTTGTTGCTTGGGCTGTGCGTTCTTTTTGGTTTTTCCATAGTTTTGAGGATCAGCAAGATAGTTGTTTACAACTGTCTTACTTCTGTTCATCTTCCTTGCTATTTCTCGGCTTGAGAGTCCCATTCCCTTGAAAGTATCGATTTGTCCTCTTTCTGCCACTGTCAACGTCTTTCCGGAACCCATTTGTAATTGAAATTTAATGAAAAGAGTTATTTGTATAACTTTCTTAAATATTGCAACCAAAATTTTGAAAAAAATTGCTGATGTCAACTTCTACAACGAAATATTCGCAATGGCCTCATCCTAGTGACGCACTTTTTTATATCCTTTTTAGGTAGCTCATTCATTAATGTAGGGAAATTCCAACGGTCTTTTCTAATTAACCCTATAATTGTATCACTTTGTTTTAAGAAAATATGTACCTACTCTCATGTAGTAAAATTTTCCGGGTTAACCAAATTCCAACAGGTATACAGACCGAAAATCGGTTGAAAAATATGTGGCCTCATCCTAGTGATGGCAGTGTATAGATACAAGTAAGGTTTCATCTTTTTGAATTTTTTTGAATACTATTATATAATATTAATATTGAATATTATAGTATAAATACTTTTTATTTGAACTTAAACATTAAAGTATGCATGCATAATGCTTGTGAAAAAATATCGGGGTCAAACTCATCATTCATTCATTTAAATTCATTAATTTTGTTTTTATTGAGACATTAATACATTTAAAAATAATTTATGATTACATTATTTTGAATTTATGGTAACCCACTTTAATAAAATCATATCTGGTTAAGTTTATAAATAAATAAATACAATAATTGTTTATAGTATATGTATACATACGTACATACATGTTTTATTTTTATTAGTTCTTTTGAAAATTCACTTTTAATTTCATATGTTTGCTCCCGACATGACATACTTACATATGTTCACTGTCAAACCCATGTATAGTTTTTTTTTTTATGAAATCGGCCTTGAGCTTGAGTACTTATATACAATCTGAAGTGCCCTATAGGATGTCATAAACTTTTTAATAGAAAAATACTTGAAAAGTTGTTTTGAAATGGAATTCTTTTGAAACCCCACCCGATGAACTTTCTCATATATAGTATACAGATCATTCGTGTTCTTGATTTGGATTCAAGGACTGAGTAAATTTTTCTACTTCGGCAACAAGCAACCAATTTATAAAAAAAAAATAAAAATAAAAAAATTATGTAAAAGAAACTTTTCGCATAATTTAATTTCTTATTTGTATTTTTTTTTTTATTGCATTTCTTGGTATACTTATGATATAGGGTGACAGGAATTATCAAAGTATTGATGTCGAGTTTAAAGGCATCAACAGTTTACCTAATGGTCAAAGATCCTGGAGGAGTATGAAAAGCTGATTAGAACTTGGCTGGTTGGTATCTTAGTTTTTAAATAGCGAATGGTTACAGTCGGGAAGAACAGAGATTATATGCTAAAATGTTCTTACTTTTTGCAATACTTCACAATCGCCTTCGGGGAAATTGAGTGCTGAAGACTCGAAGGAGAGAAAAGTCATCTGGTGGTTCAACCATCATATAGAGAAACGGATTTGTTATCAAGTAATCCCACTAGCTTCTATTGCTCCAGATCCAGAGTAGAGTTTGGTCAGTGATTGATACCGATAGCCTTCACTCATATCACTTTACAACAGTGAAAGAATTGATATTAAATGATAAGATATTCAGGACTGAATTCAAGCAGCACCGCTTTAGCTGCAATGTATGGCTTGGAATTATTGGAAAGACGGTATTTGGACAGCATTTTTTGAATACAGTTTAAAATGAAGAATCCTATATTCAATTTCTAAGAACCCTTTTATCCACATTGTTAGAAAATGTCTAATTAGCTGTAACAGAAAATTTAAAATAACACCAAGATTGAGCTCCAGCAGACTTTAGCCTGGTTGTGGAAAACTGACTGACCAATTTTTTCAACTTTGTAACATGGCATTGAAGGTCTTAAGTTTTTAGTTGTTTTTGATAAATTTGAAAGCACCTCAATCTACGGCACACAATTTTTAGTCAAGTACCCTTGTCTCAGCACTAAAGAAGAATCGTTTCCTAAATTCCTAATTTTAGGAGTTTTCTTATGCAATAAAATTTAAAAATACTCCAAGTTGTAGACCTAGTGCTATTTTTTTACGGACACTCAAGGGATTATAAGTTTTACCCTTTTTAAGATCGAGAATTAAATAAAAATGTAAAACTAGAATATTTTACTTTAAGGGCCAGTTTTTCAGTTCGAGATCATCCTCGAGTGGGAGTTAACTCTGATTTAACTCTTCATTTCAGTTTTTCAGTTCAATTTAGTCCCGAAGTTAACTCAGAGTTAAACCTGGATATTATGTGAGTTAACTCTGGTACTAAAAAATATATAGCAAGATCCGGTAAATATATACCTGTGACAACTGACAAAAGGCATTTCAGTGATGCCAAATTTTTTATGATAGAATTAAATCTTCAATGAAAAACTGATTAAAGAGTAAACTCTGGGATCAGGATTAACTAACCTCAGAGTTAACTCGGAGTTAACTCACTAGTGAAAAACTAGCCCTAATTAACATTATATTTAATTTTGAACTTCGAATGCTTAAACCTACGTGTTGTTTGTTTTATGTCATGATTCATAATGTGGAGTGTATTTTAACAAACAAAAAAAAATAGTAAAATAAAAAAATAGTTGTCAATATTGAAGTACCAAGTTAAATTGTATTCAAAATAAGGTATTAGAAATTATTAAAACGTTTAATAAAAAACAAATTTTACGAGTACCTACTTTAGGCGATTGCACACCTTTGAATGATCAGCATCAAATTGGTCAAGGTCAAAAATAAATATTCTTCAGGAACTCCCCATAGGAAGTTCTGGACATTTCGAGGTTCCTAGAATCTAAATCCGTCATTTCTAGAGTGATGTCTATGTGTATAAATTTGAAAAAAGGTCAACATACGTTTTTTTTCAGTAAAAAATAAAAAAAAATATTTGGCCCGCAAATACGCAATGAAGGAAAAACGATATTATCTTCGGAACAATTTTTTCTATGTAAAAAATTTTTTGGAAAAAATTCAATCGACAGTTTTTTTTATAGAAAACTAGATGACCTGGTGAACTTCGTCTCGCCCAAATTTAACGTCTTAACATAAACTCAAAAGCACATAGTAATAAAACATAGGTAGCGTAATAATGAATTAGAATGAATTAAAACTATGCGAAATTTTCAGAACTTTTCAATGAATTTTCCACCTTTAGTCACCTTTACAGTGTTTAGTTTGAAGTTGTGTTTTACTTTTCTTAAAGAATATTTCCCACGGATATGTTCATGGTTTTTGGTTAAAAACAATGTTTTGGTTGAAATAATGGCTTAAAATTGATCTTTGCAGTGATGAGCACTTAAAGATAGGTTTTTAAACAATATTTTCACGTCACGGATAAATATTTAAAAATTTTCTTTTTATGGATTGTGTTAGTTAGTACTCCCAAATATCCATTATATCCAGCTTTTAAATTCTGTAGATAATATTTTGTGGAAAAATGAAGCTATACAAAAAATGGTCTAATTCAAATTTATTTTCATACATATTTGTAATAATGATAAAGGTTCTGTATAAATTTCATCACATTATTCCGCCATATTCATTCACTAAATAATTGAATATATTGTAATAACTACAATAATATAAAATTTTTTTTTAATAAAATCATGTACATACCTAACCTATGTATGTCATACAAAATCATTAAATTAAATGCAAATTATTTTCTAATTTTTTCTGGTTTTACAGAATCATTTTTCTTTTTTTAAAAATTTCCCATTTTTTTCATATTTTTTGAATAAATTTTCTTTTATACAAAATTTCATGGGCTTATAATCAACCCAAATTAACCAAAAGTGCATTATGGGAAGCAATGCACGAATTTGTTTGGAGTGTGATATCCTACAGTCGTCATTATTTGAATGAAATTATATTTTATTTTTTCTATTTTTTTTCATTTATGTATGTATATTTTTGACAAAAGAAAAAAACTAAGTACCTATTTGTTTTTTGATAAATAAAGGTGCTATAACCCTTGTTTGGGTTTATTTTTTCTTTGTTTTTGCAAAACGTGCAATGATACACACATTAAATTTCTTATGTGCACCTTCCACACAGACCCCAATCACCCCTGAAAATTTCATTGAAATCGGGCAAGCCGTTTAGGAGGTTAGGAGGAGTATACGAACAGGAAGTTTTGCCACTTAATTTTATATATACCTACATATAGATAAAAAAGTACAAACGTTTTTTTTTTGATTTGAGTATTTTAGGAATCGGCAAAATACAACTATTAATATAAATTTTGACAAATATTGATTTGAAAGTTTATTTACGAAAAATAAAAAAACTTAAAGTGAAATTTAAAGTCAGACCTCAGACCTCAAACATTTTGAATTTTTGTTTTTACATTAAAAAGTAAAATTTTATAGTCAAACAAAATTATCTTCTTAATTTATATAAATTACGTGTCACGCTGTTTGTCGGCGATGGACTCCTAAACTACTTAGACGATTTTAATCAAATTTGCACAACGCGTAAAGTTTGATCCAACTTAAAAGATAGAATAGCTTACATCTCAATTTATGATCACAATATTATTATTATTTGTCTATTATTTGATAGTCACAATTATATAGTATGTTAGCTCCAAACGATTTTATCAGATAGCGACATCTGTGCACTGGATTGAGTAAGTTAAGAACTCAATAGACGGCGCTATGTCAAACTTGATAGCATAACCGCCACATGTTGCTGAGGCTAAAGTACAGGTTAAATTTAGTTTGTAGTAAACCGAAATACAGTGAATTTTACATTTTCAATTTTTGGTGTTAGCGTTAAGTATTATCAAATAGTTATATATTTGAAATATACATATATAACATGAAATTTGGCACAGAGATAGATTATAGTTTTAAAAAGCACGTATGCTATTTTTTTAGGATTAAACATTAAACAAGTTTTACATAAAAATTGAAGCAATCTGCGGTTATTGTTTTACATTCAGCACAACGAAACAGATGTTTTCAAAAACTTCGGTTGTCCTGCCGATAAATCCACTTTTTAATAAACTTATACGCAATTCACCGGGCAATCTAGAAAGAAAATTATATGGGAAAACAAATAAGCAACAACAATATTTTTCCATAGCTTGAGTTTCTGCATTAAATTGGGGCAAGACGAAGTTTGCCGGGCCCTCTAGTAGATTAATAAAAACTCATTAAAATTTAAGTTGAAATAAAAGTTATCCTTTTTCAAAAAACATTTAAGCTGCTTGAAAGTTAAATTTCGTTGATATTATTATCTTTTATATCATTTTATATTTCTGAAACTACTACTTTTTTGAAGGTGGTATACAAACATAGTACGTCTCTTATTTTAAAAGCATAACCAATATACGAAATGAAAAATTAAAAGTTAAACATTTTTGTTGAAATAAATTTAATTTAAAAATTATATTGAGAAACTTACCATTTCCTGTGAGATGCATGAAAGCCAAAAAATATCCGAATGTTTTCATTCCCACGAATTTGATTTCCATGATTTATATTCGGTACTTTGTTTAATTTTCTTAATAATTATAACTTTTATATAGTATGAAGTTTCAATTAACAAATTCACCTCAGCTTGTTTTTTTCTTTAATTTCATCAGGCGAACTTTTTGAAAAATGAAAAACTCGCGCCATTCCTTAAGCTTTTATTTGTCTGATATTGAGGCGAATCAAAATACATATGTATGTCTGTATATGTAGAGGCAGATGTATTGAATTTAAAATATAAAGTTATAAAATTTACTTTCCCGAATAAATTTTTCCAATTAAGTAACTTAAATGTTGAAAATATGAAAACAGAATTGTTTCGTTGATGGAAAATTATGTTGCTGCAAATTACACTGAAAAAAAAAGAATAAGAAAATTATACAATTAGTATTTTTCTATTGGAAATTTTATAAATTACGTACTAGTTTTAATATTAATATTGTTATTATTATTATTTTTAATACATTTTAGACATTACTAGCTATACTATCTACTAGGCTACGTTTTGCTAGTTTCAAACATTTTTATTTTATTTTTTATTAACTTATTAGCACTTCAAAACATATTATTTGAATTAATTAATATTTATTAAGAAAAATTCACTTCTATAAAATACCTATATACCACCTATATAAGTCCTCGTAAGAGATACGATTAAGACAGAAAACCCGTAAGGTTTTGAAGACACCTATTAACAAAGGTTTGCAGTTTCATGGTTATTGTATAGTTGTTATTTTCCAGGTTCTGCAACCATATAGAAGAACTGATTGGACATTAGAGTTCAACAGTCGTAGATTTGTGTTCAAGCTAAGAGATTTGTTCCTCCAAACATTGGACAACATCTCGAACGCAGCCTTTGCTTTTCCAATGCGGCTAGCTTCAGTAGAAACGATACTTCCAAGATATTGGAAGCTTTCTACTTTCTCTACTGCTTGTTGACCAATTTTCATCAGAGCGGATGATTGACAGCTACCAAGGCTAAACATCTTTGTTTTTCCCGTTTTGATTTTCAGCCCCGAGATTGCTGCTTCTCTCTCCACCCTTGTTGCCATTTGATGGAGATCCATGATCTTATGGGAAAGCAAGCAAACATCGTCAGCGTAGTCAAGATGTTTAAGGTAAGTTGTCAGAGTCCATCTTGTTCCTCCGTTTCCTGTCAAAGCTATCCGCAATACATCCCTTTTCACCAATAAAAACAGGATTGGTGAGAGCATGCAGCCCTGTCTGACCACGCTTTGTACTTCAAATTCTTCAGACAACCTACCTCCGGTTAAGACATGACATTTGGACCCATCATAAGTCGCTTTAATAATAGCAATGAGTTTCTCCGGTATACCGCAAAGCAAGCCAGATAAACTCCCTGTTGACGCTGTCGAAAGCCTTCTCGAAATCAATGAACCACAGGTGAAGTGGTGATCGATATTCGACGCACTGTTCGATTATGATCCTCAATGCAGGAGGACCCAGTGTCTGCTTGTTCAGCGTCGAGCTATGCTTCTAGATGTTCTTTTACGCGTTCTAGAACAACCTTTGCTACTATTTTGGCGACTACAGGCAGAACGCAGATACTCCTCCAGTTTTTGCACTTCATCAAGTCTCCTTATTTTGGTAGCTTGACAATCATTCCCTTTTTCTACTCTTCGGGAAAGCATTCGGAGACACATGCTGTCTCTATGAGCGGTTGCAGCAGATCGCTTGATGTTGTTGGTGCTGCTGTAGCAATTCTGCGGGAATGCCGTCAAGTCCTACCGATTTCTTGTTCTTAAGTGCTTTGATGGCGGTATATATTTCTTCCTTACTGCGGGGTGCAGTGCGTAATCGAGAATTGTTTGCATCGGACAACTCAGGAGATATCAATTGCATGTTACTGTTAAAAACATGGTTTAGGACTAGAGCAAAATGCTCCTTCCACCTTCTAAGTTGATCCTCATCCGACATCAGCAGGTTTCCATCTCTATCTTTAACAGTGTGTTGTTTTGAACTCTGCATTTGCACACCAACGAGTGCTTGAGAACTTTATTAACGTTATAGTTTCTTAAACTGCCATGCCAGGAAAAAGACGACCGTGTCAGTTCTTTGTTGTTTGTTTTTGCATCCGAAAACTTAACAAAACATTCAATTGAATCAAATTGGAAGTTAAACTATCTGAGTTTTATTATCGAAGTTTATCTGAAAACATTAAAATGGGCCGCGACGAAGTTTACCGGGCCCGCTAATTTTTAATATATATTAATCAATTTCTGTTTGTCTCGCTAAAAATCGAAAACGGCTGGGCCGATTTAGCTGACGTTGGTTCTGAATTGTTTGTCATAGGCAAGGAAAGGTTTAAAAAGTGTGAAAATATGAAAAAATTTCGATGAAGACTGTATAAAAAGAACTTCATTTTTCCATACAATTTGTTCTACTTACAAAAAACAAATATTTTTCAATGTCAGTTGGTTGTCAAATTTTTGTATTTCAGTCGTCTGTCTAACGTTAGAAAAAAGTAATAAAGTTACCTGTCATTCTGTCACCATTATATATTTATTAAAATCTTTTATCATCAGTTTTCCAGTATGCCTGGTCTTAAAATGTCGGGAAAAAGTTCGCCGGGTCCTCTAATTAATGAATGACAAAAATAAACTCACCAACTTCGATGCATATCTTTAATGTGTTTTAATTTTTCCAAAATTAGAGTAAAACTAGAAAAAATGCAAAATCCTAAGAATTGAGATAAATTTCTATAAAATAAAATTAAGTTCTATACGTAAATCTTAAATATAAATTTTAAGGTAAGCAAACACTATGAAAGAATATAATCAAGTATAGTGCAAGAAAAAATTAACACTAATTGATATTGAAACTTTAAGAAAAAACCTCATACCAAACGTTAAATTTCTTCACATATGTATATTCACACGAAAAACAAAATTTAAAAAATATTATAATATATGAAGGAAAACTGATTTTGCAACCTCTTTAACCATTGAACCGTATGTTCACATGTATATGATGTTGACTGACTACTCACTGCCAACACCGCCGCCGCCGTTAACATAATGTTTACACTTTGAAAATTGCCTAGCGTGTTAACACTAAATTCCGAGGTTCAATCCCTCGTCGAAGGCATGAAAAATGAAATAGTAGCATGTGAGCATTGCGTTTAAAGCTTTAGAAGAAACGCCTCCAGCTTTTGCTTTTTGGTTTTGAGCTGTTAAGGGAATATTCTTTAGACGTGTAACGGTGTAACCCAAGAATTGGGTATTAATGTGCGGAATGTAGGTACCTACATAATACATAATATACATATATAATATATTATATTCTTCTTGACTCTTTTAAATAAACGTCACGGTTTATGTGATTTTCCAAGAACACATGTGAACATTCACGTCTTTTCACTTCAAATGCATTAGTGCTGAAATAAGTATGTTGGTAAGTTCTTTACCACCCCGACTGGAGCAGACTGGAGCGGAAAATATGACGAGGGTAAGTTAAATTGACGAGGCCTGTTCTTCTATCCTTTTAGGTACTGTACATTTATATGTATGTATTTATGCGGATAATTTTAGTATAGTAGCAGAATCTATGTGAAGTGTTGATGGAGACACACCTGAAAGACGGTGACGTACGAGATTCTGACAGATTTGCCTGACGAAAAGAACTTCTCTTTTCTTTATCAAAACAACAACAAAATGTCTCTTCCTCCTACATGTTTTTATTTCATTAACCATAGTTAATAATATAAGGTTTCATACTCTAACCGTATATTTTTGAGATAAAATAGGCTCGAAAATTTAAGTGAGTATTTATAAATAAATAACTTTTAGGTCATGAATAGAACAGACGCAGATGGATTGGAACGGGAGGAAAGATGTAAACGCTTGCTGGTGAATGTTATGAATTGGCACTAGGCTATATAAGTTCAAATTGTGTGGGAGTAAGATTGATCAGAGGGTATAGAAATGATTGTGATTATTTTCTTGTCATCAGCTTAGATAGAGAGATTGTTATTAGACAAAAATCGAAGGACCAAGGTGGCTCCCTTGAGGAACTCCCGAACTTGCAAAGATGGAATAGGAGATTGAAAACTAAGTCAGGAAATAAAAAGTGTGGAAAATGAAGGGATTTAAGTTTATGATTAATTTAGTGGCTAATTTTATCAAAGGCTTTACTAAAATCTGTTTTAATAACATCCACTTAATTCCACCAATTCGTTTATAGTTTTAGAATCAAATTCCGTAAGATTGGTTCAAGTATGTATATCTACCTTTTAAGTAGTAATTCTGTTATGAAGAAATCTTTCTCCAGCTTTATTCTTTACTGCGCTTTTTTCACTTTATAACTCACTCTTAATTTGTCTTCCTAAAGTTGGCATCCCTGCATAATTTTTTGTCAAAATTTCAAAATCTTCTGTCACGGACAAGAAATAATAGGAAATATTCAATTGAATAACAGCTGTACTTCATGAGGTTTGAAAACTTGGTTGAGTTGAGAAATGCATAAAAATGTAGCTCGCGTTGAAGAGTTCTTATTATACTAACTAGCTGTTGCCCGCGACTTTGTCCGCTTCAATTTCGGTTATTATGATCTCAATTAATGTCTTTTTTAATTGGCTATCCGGAATTGGAAGTAGAAACAGAATCCCAATTGAACAGTTTTCTGAATTCTAAAAAATTTGAAGTTTGGTGTGACTGTATTGGTAAAGTGTGACATGTGTTAACTACATATGTGTATTTATGTACGGAACAAATAAGGAACAATTATTGTTAAGATATTTTTAATATTATTTTCCATTATTTATATTTCAATTTTAATTTCAAGCATTTACTTCCCAGTTCGCACAATTTGTTAATTCAAAAAATATGACATTTATCAAGTGTGACATTTAAAATCTGTGAATGTGTGTGTGATACTGTTTTTGCTTCTGATTTCAAATCCAGAAGAGAAATGTCTTCTTTTTCAGAATCAGAACTGTCACTTTTTCCCAATTGAACGATTTCAGAATGCTTTTTTCTGCTTCCAGATTGCCAATTGAAAACGACATAAGATTATGTTTTTAAAAAGAGGCTGGGTGCGACTCACACTGATAACTTCCCACTGTTCATTATTTGAAAACTTGGCGTTTCTGTCGATTTACTTTTGATGTTGATTGATAACAATTTGATTAACAACAAAATTTTTATTAGAGCGATTTGTAGTTTTATTTATTGTAAAAAATGTCAATTTTCATTCGTCAATATTTTATTATTTAGGTATTGACAAATGCATTACCATATAATGAAAACAAAATACATTTGAAGTCAATAACATTGCTTGTTGTTAAATTGGTAAATTTCTTAGATTTTTATTTTTTGTGAAAAAGTCCCTTCGATATTTGTCAAAAATGTACCATATATGTTGACAGTCATGTGGTATGCAAAAATAAAATAAATTTTAAGTTACATAAAATGATTGACCACACTTATGACATATTCAAGTCAAGAAACATTTTGCAAATCTGTACCAAATAAAATTGTACACAATAAAATTTCTTTGAAGTCAATGGTATTATCCGTTCCTGACTGATCAACGCTACTGTTTCTTCACGCCAATATTGCCCTTTGACACATCCATTGATAATATCTATATTTTCTATTTTGACGATATCTACACTGTCGATATTAAATTCTAAATGCTAGTAACTCTTTCTCCTAAATTGCGATGAATTTTAATTTAACACAAAAAGAATTTTTCAATTCGATCCAGCAGTTTCTGAGATTAGCGCGTTCAAACAATCAAACTCTTCAGCTTTATATATAAAGTAAGTATAGATATATTTGCAGTAAGACTTTGAAAATAAATCGATTTTGTTCTTAGACTTACCGCACACAATCTACAGTTGCCCCCCGTGGAACTATCAGTTCAATTTCATTTGTTTGTATAAAAAGACAAAAGATGTCATCTCTAATTTAATAATTTCTATATCGAGGAGATGTGTCGAACTTTTTCGAATTATGGGAAACTATACTCGTACAAAGTATTAAAGAGTTGCTTTTGTTTGGATTTTTTGTATTTTTGATACTTTATTGTTACAAAATGTTCAGAATGTTATTTAATTTATAAAAAGATGTGTAAAAACACGAATCACACGTCAGAATGCAGCGATTGAAAATATCGGAACTAAACGACTGGACGATTTTATTTGGAAATAAAGGTTGAGTTGAAAAATCGAATCCTCGGAACCAATCAATCATTGACTGATTCGATCCTTCAAATGAACAGTTGGCGCCCTAAAGTAAACAATAACCAAAGAAAATAAGTTTTTTTTTTGACACAAATTAAAAAAAAAGCGAAATATTTTCAACATCCAATTATTTTACATTAACTTTTCGAGCTTAGTATCGGGTTTTTCAACAGGGACGCTACAAAAGTAGAGCGACAGGGACAGCAAACGACACCATTTTCTTGCCGCTCTTTTGACATTTCTCTTCAGTAAGGTTTGCCATTTCATGATGGAAAGATATATACGAGCCAACAACGAGTCGAAATTAATAAAATTTACTTCCGAAATTCGGAGTCAGTGGCCTTAACGTTAAGAGCGCTACTTCAAATTTATAATACTCATAATCGTCCTAGCAGATCAACAATTGAGCGTCTAGTGGAAAAATTTGAATCCACAGACGCAGTACAAAATGTTCCAGTGCCAGTGATACAAAGAAGTGCCCGTAGTGTCGAGAATATTGCTGCCGCTGAGGCTTCAGTTGCAGAAAGCCCAAATGTGTCTCTCACACGTGTCGGTCGATCGTTCTCAAGCGTTGGGCATCTCTGTGATGTCGTTGTGGAAAATTTTGCGAAAAGATCCCCAATTGGATGATATGGACTTGTAGGACATGTGGTTCCAACAGGACGGCGGCGCGGCGCCACAAGCCACACAGCGAATGTCACAATCAATTTATTGGAAACCACGTTTGGAGAATGAAATGGTCCAGTCGCTTGGCCGCCTCGGTCGTGTGATTTTACGCCGCTGTTAGGCTATGTCCTGAGCGACGATTGATGAACTTCGTACGAATATCGAACATGAAATTGATACATTTTCCAGTATTTTTTTGTATTAATAAAAAAGTGTAAATTAAAATTAATTTAATAATTTATCTATAAGTTCTGAGAAATACCTAAGTCTTCTTCTTTGAACTAAAGCTTGTTAGGAACGCCCTATAACAAAATGAATATTGTATAAAACCAAATATAAAATTCTAGAGTGCATTAACTTAATTAAACACAAAAACCTTATTTTGCAAGAAATTTTGTTCAAAAGTTATGCCTACTCATTTTCAAAAAAAAAACAAAAAAAACCTGCCAAAACATAACCAAGACATTGTTAAAATTACTTAAATTTCTTTAACAATTATTGTTTTAATTTGTAGTCGCGATTATCTTCTTATCCACCTTTGGGTTTGTGTTGACAAAATAAAAGAAGTTTTTTGTTTTATCATTCGTATACAACCACTAATCCTTAACCCCCTACAAATTGTAGGTTCGGTATAGGGAAGGCGAAAGGAATAGTTGTTTGACTTACAATAATATAAGGAATGTAAATTCTTGAACAAGGACACTCCCCTTCGTGTCCTTACACATTTTGTTTTCTTTTATGCTTTTGGATAGATTCTATTCATAACTTCAAACCCACCTTTAACATCTTAAAGGTCTTTTTCCTTTTACCTCAGTTTCGCTGTTATTTTCAGTTGACATCTTGTACATCATGATTAAGGTTTTGTTTTTATTATTTTGTTTTTCCTTTGCATTATTTTATAACTTTTTTGCCATTGGGTAAAAGAGTTTAATATTTTCTTGAATTAATTTTAGAAAGCTGTTTTTTTTTCTTTTCTTTTCTTTCTTGGAACATTAATAAATTTAGTATGTTTTTATGGCAAAACGTTTTCATTTCTATGTACCCCGTGTATATAATAAATATGTAGATGTACTGTACACAGATTTTTTGGTAGAGGTAAATTGAAAATCTGATTTGGAAGAAGAATTTTCCCGACCTCACGGCTTAGTAATTCTATTCAAAGAAAATGTTTATCAAAACCTTGACATGAAATAATATTTTCTGAAGGTGTTATTCAAAATCTAAAGTTACACTTAATGTGTACCTAGGCGTATGAATTTCGTATAGACAAAAAATCAATAGCTATATAACACGTACATCCTTATACATATCTACATACAGTTTAAATTTAATATAAAGGGTTTTTGCAATAAGAGGTCTTATTTTGAATAGAACGCTATGTCAGTTGATGGCACTTTTGAAGCTATAGTTTTGAAAAGCCTCTCTATCCTCAACGTGTAACATTTTGTACGAAAAAAAAAACAACTTTTTTTTTAAAAGTAGTCTCGAAATGCTAAGTTGTAAGGAAAAAAAATTGTTAAAATCATATTTAAGTCAATGCTTCCGGCTTATCAAACATGAAACATAATAATTTCAAATATCAGAGAGATAACAAAACAAAAGTCGAAGGATTTCTCGACAGCGTTTTTCTTAAAAACTAAATTATAAAACCACGAGTTACTAAAATTAGACAACTAAAACTTCTTATGTTTCTTTCTCCAGGAAAGATTACAAAATGCAAAGTTTTTCTATGGACAGCGTTTTCAATTTTATCGAGCTTTTGTTTTGCATTAGTTTCGTTGCAGATAAAACATGAAATCTCAAAAAGAACATCAGGATACGGTAAAAGGAGTAAACTCTCAGTGACAAAGGAAAAATGCTAAACAACAAACTATTTATACTTCGAAAATACCATGCCGTCGAAATACACAAGAGTTATGAATTATTTCAACAGTTATATTCGAGACTCGAATAATTATCAAAATTCGATCCGCAGTTACTTCATGGCTGAATTTTTTTCCCAAAAAAACACACCTATTGATAAATGTTTCCATGACATCATCATTAAAAGCGCGATCCTTGGAACTGAGGATTTCGTATTAGATCTGTATTTTGTAGGTTTTTTTACAATTGAACAAAAATTTGTAATATTTTTGGTTCATTGTTTTATTTTCTTCAAGTATAATTTTTGTTAATTAAAAATTTACTTCGATGGATGTGAATGTTGCCGGACTTCTTATCTTTTTGGGTTTTAAAATTTCGAAAACTTACTTTTCGATTGAAAGCACGAGATTTGGTTCGGTTTGACCAAATTTTTTGCCTTTTAAGAATAAAACCATTTTTTTTCGGAAAATATGATGCAAATCTTTTGCAAAGACTTTATTACGATTTTCTAAATTTTGAAAAACTCTATACTCATCGCAAAACAAGGACACATTGTCCTTTGGAAGAAAGTAAATGAAAAAATTCTATCTACAAAAATAAGTCATATTTTAAGAGCCATCAGAATTTCTTGCCATCGATTTTTCAGTACGATTTTCCATAAGACAGTACTCGTACATAACGCCATAAAGTAAATATGTCATATACAATTATTTATTGTAATATATGTTTATAATGTATTCCCATGAGTGTATACAATTGAGTTGAGTTTGTATATGTAAAAAGATTCAAAAGTACAATGATTTCAATTGTGTCTATATAGAATAGAAACAAAAAAGCAAACCAATAGATCATTAGGTATGTCATTTATGTACATACGTAAAGGGTGTTTTTTTTTAAGACGTGTGGATTTCAATCTGGCAATACTTTTTTCGGAGTTGGTCTTTTTGACAGCTGTCACTAGAGACTAGACTTACCAAACGTTTGCAAACGGTGCAAATTTATTACCAAAATAAAATAATGGTGAGGTAAGCACGACGCATCCCGATTTTCACAAGAAATTTTTGTTCAGCGGTAAGTTAATTAGTAAAATTGTCATATTTGGAGTGATCATAATCCGCACAAGCCATTGTTGAGACGCCTGCTTAATCCTGGAAAAAGTCACTGATTGGTGTGCTCTAATGGGAATCATTGTTCCATATTTCTTCAAAAATGAAGCCGGCCGTAATGTTAAAATCAATTAATAACTCTTCCGTACCTGAATTGGAGGATTTTGATGTGGAAGACCTTTGGTTTCAATAAGGCGATCAATTTATTGAAGGAAACTTTTGGTGAGTGCATTATCAGGTGTCGTACAATTTAACAGCGCTGGACTGTTTTTGTAGCTTTGTGTGAAGTCACTTGTCCACGCATATAAGCCCGAGACGATCAACAGCTTGAAAGAGAATATTAGGCCCGTTATTGCTGACGAAAATTGAGCCTCTTGACTGGACTGGAATTCGAGTCATCTGCGGCTGCAACTTTCCTGCAATCATTTCTAAAACATAATGGCAAACCTCTACCTTTATAATAAAGCTAAATTCTTGGCCATAAAATTTAAATATATGAGTTTTATTTCTTCTTAAAAATCATACATCTAAAAAAAAAAACACCCTTTATGAATACATCGATTTACTCACAGTGGTGCTGACTTTAGTTCTTCTTCTTTTGATATTTTATCTTTGGCTTGTATTTTTGTAAACACCAACAAGACGTTTCAATGAATGACACCCACTTAACTCATTCCTTTTGGCATTTTGACCGTTTAATATTGAATGCAATCCAAAACCAAAAGTTCAATGCTGAATTTGTCTATTCTCCTCTTACATACATACATACATAGATTCTTGTATTTTAGATCAGAAATATAAAACATCAAAGTTATTCTTGGAAAGATGTTGGAGAGAAAGCCCTTAGGATGGTATTGAATTCTATTCAGGAAACCCAAGCGAGGACAAAACCAACGATATATGTACATTGTACGTATTGCATACATAAATGTTAGGCGAGTTGAAATAATGGCAGAATACATTATTTTTATATTCTTACAACACACTTGTACATATATAGTAAAAGTTTTATTTTATTTTTTGGTTCTAAATAAAACGTATACCTACATACATATACAAACGAGTCCATATATGTATGTGTGTATGTACATATTTATGTTATTTTTTAAAACGAAAAATTGTGTGTTTTAGGTTAGAAATCTACATACATATGTACATACATAATTCTGTTTTTGTTTGGCGATATGATACCATGCAGTTAACTTGCACGGCCCACACGTGGTTAATATGGCCTATAATAATACCCCTGCAATGAAAAAGCGCACGCAATTGAAAACAAATTAATTTAAAACGAATTGTGGTTTAGTGCAACGGGTTTACAAAATATATGTAATTTGTTGATATGATTTGGCAAGCGTTTTTTTATTGAGCTTGATGAAAAATAAAAAAAAAAATTAAAAAAAAATGTCTACATAGTGCTTGCTGAAATTGAAACCAATTAAAAAAATTACTGAAGTTGTAACAAGAGTTGAACGTCCAAGACGAAACGTTTAAACGTTTAATATGTTATGATACGCGGTATCTAAAATCAAATATCAAAAAAAATAGTAGGTATGATTATTTATTTTCTCTCAAGGCGCGTAATCAAACTCCAAATCTTTTAAACAATGTTATTTTCATCATCAACAAGTTGCCTTAATTCTTATTTCCTCATCAAACTTTTTCCATCTGTTGACCTTGGAAACTAGAAAACTTTTATAACAACATTCTACTATTTCACAGCTTCACCTTTCTACTTCAACAACCTTCAAATTAATAATTTTTATTCGTTCGTAACTTCGAGATACCTTTTTTCGTCTACGATATCTCAAGAAGAAGTATAACTATCCACTCAAATTAAATTTTGTTCTACAAAAGGTTTTAACTTTAAAAGATGCAGAGAGGACTTTCGTAAAAATTAAGCGAGCGGTTTTTGCACTGAAGCAGTAAATTTAATTTTTATTCGGTACATTTTGAATTATATCAACTTAAATTCAATGAAATGATTTTTAAGACATTTGCATACATACATATTCGAACAGGTTTAATTTAGTTTTTTTTAACAAAAAATAAAAAAGTACAAGTGTTGTACTGAAAATTTGGTGAACGCCTGCTACCTTACCAACAGTAGCGAATTTCCCAAAAGGCTGAGTAGACTTGAGCCTAGGGCGATAGATTTTTGGGGAGGCAAATTTAAGACCGATTTTTTTTCTACTTCATTAAAATCAAAAAGAATTTAGCATGATGGTGTTCTGTTTTCAGTTGGTTTGCCGCCCCCCCATCGATAATCGACTGTTGCTCCCTCTGCCATCACTTTGAATGAGTGGAAAGAGCGAAATTATAGGAAATGACAGTTCCACAACTGCCGCAAGAACATAACTAAATTTTTGACGACTTTTAACTTTGTATTAGAGCTCTTGACACCCGGGTACCCGTAAAATGTACCTCATACCTGGTAAAAGGTTGCGTACCCGGGTGCCAAATAATCTACAATACCCGGTTACTCGGGTAATAAAAGAGATTCCAGGTACCCGGTTATTGGGCGTATTTCCCGGGTCAAAATACAGAGCTATATTGAGTATGCAATTTTTTGAGAGCACAAAGGAGACGAATTGTGGAGGCATGGGCGGCAAAAACCTTACAGTGTATACATTGAAAATTTGCAAATCCGCCACTGGTTAAAACTTTGTTCATATTATGTAAATATTGTATAGTTTTAAGACATATCTTCACGTTAATTAAAAGTAGTACATGATTGAGATTTGTTTTGCTGTGAAAATAATCAAGGATTTGACACGGTACCTTAGTTCATGAGTCATGAAATGGGAATTTTATAGATAAAAAATATAATTTATGCAATTGTGAACTAAGGTATCGAATTTCAAAAGGTATGTAGAGGCAACAAAAATTGAAAATTCTTCAGGCGACAAATCTATAAATCCGCCACTGGGCCTCTTTTTATGGCTTAATTTTTAAAACTTTAATACAGCAAATTCTTATTACTTATTACTTTTGTGCAAAACTTCTAAAATGTTCGTGCTTTCTGATTATAACATTGGGTATATTATTTGACTTTGATGCAAACTGAGGAATCTAATGAAATGGTAAAGTAAGTAGATTTAATATGACTAGAAAAAGTTTTGACAACATCGTTACATTACCACATCATTGCGTGATGCGATTGCGTAAATAGACTTTAAAAATGCATTAAACATAATATAATGCTCTAAATGCTTTTCGTGAAACAGCACTATTAAGCAAAAACCAAATATTATTTATATGATTATAAACATAACAACATAAATAAGAAAAGCATTAAGTTGGAATAGAATAGATCTTAATGAGGTCATACATATAATATTTCATCACTGTTTAAACCTTCCCTGGAAAATTATCCAAATCAGTCTTGTCGTTTTCGAGTTTTAGCGAGACAAATTATCAGAAAATCATTTAACAGTAATAATTATATGGAGATGCCTTTCGGGTTATGAAACCCATCTTCAGTTTAACAACGTTATATGTGAACCGATTATTACCTGCTTCCTTTTTTCGTCCCAAGACGTTGATATCCGACTGCGGAAGTTCATTTACGTCTAATAATTCCGAAGCATTTTTGACAGAAAACAGGACAAGTTTTGTAGCGGCTTTTTTATTTCAAAAAGTAGATACAGTTGTTTATGGCAGCACTGGCAATACTACTAATTAACTATTATTTGGAGTTAGACAAAGAGAGCTATTAAATCACGTTATGAAGAAGACTACTAGACAAGCTTATAGACTGACAGTCCACAGCAAATTTTGGGTTTTGAAAGCTAATCAAAAATGAAGGGTATGAGTGGAAATCTGTTGCAAATGTAACTACAAAAATCCATTTCTTGCAGTTCCTAGTAGTGGCCTTTGTGGCGAAATAGCCGGTCAAAAAATGATTTTTTGGGAATACTAATGTTAACCTAAAAATGTCTTCACCCATCTATAGATATCGACTCCCTGATGAGTCCAAGACAAATTATTCATTTAGTTGATATAAAAGACATTTTTAAATATCCACTGTACACCAATTCAACAGGCTTTGGGCCATTTGGATGGATCTATGGTGAGAACAGATAAATCGGTTTTGCAAAAACATTTTTCAAGTGATTTTTCAGTGACTTGCTTTTAACTTTCGAAAAAATGGCAATGCATGTATTGAAGAAAATATGTCGGTTAAATGCAAATAAAATTCATATTGTCTTTGACCGTTTAGTATCGCCATCAATAAAAGATTTAGAACGAGATAAGTGTAATTGCCTTCAAGACAATGCTCAATATAGCGTCTTGTCCGGAAATCATAAAAAGACCTGTTGACTTCATAAAAGCATTAAGAAACACTTCATTTAAAAAGAGATTTAATTCGTTTTTAATTGCAGAATGGGTTAAAAATCAATATTTCCCAATACTTTTTGAAAGTAAGAAAACTATCGTTATAACAGATGATTTAAAATGTTATATTTTTAAAACCGACCAATTGGATATAATTAAAGAAGAACGAAGTAATTTATTCAATCTTCACGAGGAGGCAGATACCCTCCTGTTATTACATGTGGCGTATTTGCCCGAAAACAGCTCCAGTTGTAATTAAATCTTCCGATACTTATGTGTTTATTATAGCACTTTATCATCTTCCATATTTTCAAAATCATCCAAAAATATGGATTAAAACTGAAACACTTAGCAAAAATTCAATAAAATACTCCAATGTTAACATATTACATCATCAACTGGGACCCAAACTTTCTGCTTTTTTAATTGGATTTCATTTGATTATATATCCCAGCTTTTTAAAAAAAAGGAAAAATAAAGCCATTTCGAATCTTAAAACAAAAATTTGATTTCCAAGAAACATTTGGACGACTCGGAACTGCAAGTTTCCTCCAAATAATGACGTTTTTCTCCAGCAATTGAAAAGGAGCAATTTTATATCCTCTTCATTTGGAAAGCAGCGTTGAAAAATGAAAATAAATAACTTTGTCTCCAGATCAAAATGGTTGAAAATAACAACAGATTTCTTTCCATTTAAACTGGTTCGATGGAGAGGTAGCACCAGATACATTACAAAATATTCTGGTGAAAGATGAAGAGGCAACTTTTGAAGATTCGTCAGACAATAGCGACTGCGATATCTAAAAATGGACTTGATTTCACCCCCAAAGTCAATTTTTTTAATTTTTTATTAAGTGTTCATCTTAAATCAATTAAAATTTAATGAATTTTAGTTACCTACCATTTTTTCTAATTTTTAAGATGTATCTATGTACAAATTATGTACAATGTACGTATGTATGTATATATAAGTGTCTCCCAGCTTAAATGATGAACTCCTTTTATCCGCTGGAAAACTAAAGAAACTCGGAAAACACTGGTAAATTGAATAAAAAATAAATGTCATCTTATTTCCTGGGTTTTAAGAATGAATTCAAGTTTTTACCATTGAACAAGAGGATATTATTTTCTTTATTGTTAAAAAATAGGTAACAGCTTAAATGATACGAAATTTTAAATGAAACAAAAATACCATTTCAATATAGACAAAAAAAAAACAACACCTTTAGTTAATATTTAGTCGGGTATCCTTTTTTTTTAAGCACTGAGTCCACGAGCTTTCTGGTGTACTCCGAAGAAATCAGTCACCATTCTTCATAAAAGAGCTTTTTTTTTGACCACGCATTTTCGATCGTATTGAGGTCTGGTGATTGTGCAGGTGGTTACATAATATGAGGGCAGTTCCAAATCATCCAAGATTGTACTATTCCTGACTTATGTTTAGGATCGTTGTCTTGGTATACTCGAAAGGTGTCTTGAATATTGAGTTTTTGGGCACTTTGCTTTAAAATATCCAAGTACATATTTTTGCCCATATTTCCTTCAAGGAAAACCAGGTTTCCACGCCAGCTGAGGACATCGTGTTTAACCATGCCACGCAAATTCTTAGGTTGGAAGCTGGAACTCAGTACCTATTTGGCTGCCTCCATTAAATTTGATCTCATCTGTGAAAAATAATGAATCCTTGGTTTTGTTCTCACGAGCAAATTTAATTATTGTGGTTTTATTTTTGCTAATAAATTAAATGGTTTTTTTCGGGCACTCCTTCCATTAAAATTAGCATCTCTTAATACTCGTCGTACGGTTTCAGCACTAACACTTTTTGTCCAAAAACTTTTCCACTTCTTCAGCCAATTTTGGTGCACTTAAATTTGGGTTTTCTTATACCTTTTTTCACAATCCAACGGCAGTCGCTTTCGGAAAATATTTCATTGGGGGCTTTTCTTCCCTTGCTGACAATTCGATTTTCATGGATATAACGCTCGCTCAATAACGTGTTGAACAGTAGAAGAACTAATTTTTACCATTTCCGATATTTTTCTTTGGCTTTTCCCATCTTTAAAGTGACTAATTATAAGCTCGCGAGTTTTAAAACTAGTATGTAGTCCCATATCGAAAATTCTAATTCAGGCAATTTAATTTCGTGATGTAAGGAAGAAGCGAACTTAGAAAACATTGTTTTCATTCATCATACGACAAAATTTGTAGGACATACTAAATATTTACCGTTAAAACTGAGTACATCATTTAAGCTGTGAGATTATACAGACAATTGTCACATCTTACAATATTGTGAGATCTGTCATAGAAAAAACAGTCTCAAATGTCTAACAATCGTCGGAACACACAATTTTGTCTGACAATGTTGTCAGAAACGTCATTGTCAGGTAATTGTCAGACGACAATCTGACAACAAATTGTCACGTATCTTACAATCATCTGAACACACAATTCTTATCATTGTCAGACTCATTGGTCATTGTCAGATCTCTTTGTTTAAGACATCTTACAATTGCTGAAAATTTCTGTATTTTCATATACTAAATCTATCTGCCCGAACGGAAAATCGAATTTGTTTTAAGTTCTTGTGTAGTATTCGTGTTTTTTTGTTTTACATACCTACCTTAAAACAATGGAAAAATGTTCTGAAGTGGTAAAGGATGTACCTTCTCAGTCACCAAAGCAAGAAAGTGGAATGTGAATGGTTACATGAGAATATTTTAAAACTAATACAGGAAATCGAGACGCGACGCAGTTTGTGGGATGCTGGCTGCGCACAATACAACTGCCGAAGGAAGCTCTGTGGCAAGAGTTCGCAGACGCCACTCAAGACTCAAATGCCAAACATTTCGTCTTTTATGTGGCAATTCCTCTTCCCCGTTGTCTTCAAACACGTAGGCCGTTAGAATAGTTGCAATGACAATATTTTCCATATTTATTAAAATTATTTTCATAAAAAAATTCTACACCACAATGTCGGCCAACGGATCGACCAATTTTTCGTAATTAAATATCTTCCAACCGTGTGAACTAACAATTTTCACTCTGACAATATTTTCAGAAACGTCATTGTCAGAGAATTGTCAGGTAACTATCTGACAATGAAATTGTAAGACTTTGGGACAAAATCTGCCAATTGTGTGAACAGACAATTTTTCATTGGAAGCTATTTGGCTATTTTCAGCTCATTGGCAGCTATTGTCATAGCACTGACGGATCTGACAATCGTCTGTAGGTACTTAGCTTTAAACTATAGATTCAGACTAGAATCAGAATACAAATAAATTATTGAACGATCGTCTAAGAACCAAAACAATATTACGTATGGAAGAATTTTAAAAGCAGAACAGGGGCATAAAAAAGTTCATTTCTTAATTCAAAAAAAAAAGAAAATGCTTCAACACATAGACATACAGACCGAAGTAGAGACAGAATTTTTGACCAACTTTTACGTATTACATACCTACCATGGTAATAATTCAAGTCTCGAGTTCGATTCTCCATTACCTAGGGCAATATAGCGATAAAAAATAAAAACCTTTTATTTTGGTATTATAATACCATAGGACACATAAGTTCACCAACCGCTGCTGTCGCCGCCACCGCCGCGCCATCGCGTCGTCGTCGGTCGTCGGAGTCGGCATTTGTAAAAACAATCCCCCAAGGAGGCTTCCATAGTTCCATTTGACATTGTCATGTCGTGTGAATACCAGCTGCCAAATAGTTACTGGTAGTTTCAAACTTTGAATTCGATGCCTTTTCAGTTCTGGATATAGGTACATATTTTTATTTGAATATACAATTTATGTACATTATGGTCATATGTATGCTCATCCATGACCTGGTATGTACCTATGTACATCGGTTTATATTCTACAAAGCTATAGAATATGTATGTATCCATGTTACATAAGTTTGTAGAGCAGTGAAATTCATACATAATTCTTTCAAGCGGAAGTAAAATTTGTGTCCTATTTTCCGAAAAAGAACCCTTGACATGTCTCGTAAAAAGCCTGTTGTTATGAATTTTGGTTTCTATTTGAGTTATGGATCCTTGGGGAGAAAAAGGTAGACTAAAGCAGTTTACTAGTCAAGCGATTGTCGTATCTTAAACATATGTATGTATACGAGTGAGTATGTATCTTGAAAGGATATGTAGAACATACCATTCCGAAAGGATTTACTTTTTGTTTGCTGCCATTTTTTTTTTTTGTTTTTGTCAAGTTGCTTGGTTTGTGTTGTCCCTTGATGGATGATGAATCATTTGTCATTACATCAGCTTAGACATACATAGAAGAGTGATAGTGGTAGAATGAGTTAGCCTTCTTTCTCTGAATGAATGTGCAAAAACCAAAAATAAGAAAATTCAATTCTAGCCAGAATAATACCGTATAAGAAAAATGTGAATGAAATAGCAACTTCCTTACATTTCTGTGTCAATTTTTTTTTCTTTTTTATATTTCTTGGGTATAAGGTGGGCGTTACAATTGTTTCTATTTTTTAAGTCAAATAGTTAATAAAGTTCACATTTTGACGCAAGAATAACTTACAATACACCTACTTTAGGGCCCTTAAGTGATTTTTGCTTTACTTTTTGTAGATTTGTAGACTACTTAGATTAAAATTTTAATTAAATTAATTAAATTCTCGTGAATGCAGGATTTTAAAATGGATCAATCATAAGAGTATAATGAAATCACATATAAAAACTTTACAACCAAATAGTAAAGCAATGTTCATGGTTTTATCAAACTTATTTAATTTGTGCTAAAAATTACTTTTAAATCAAACTTGCTAAAATTCTAATTTGTCTATCAACAAAGCATTGAGTATTTTATGTTTTAGTTACTGTGTATGTACATACATATGTAAACCCACTTTTTTTTAATAGAAATACATTTTTCGATTTGCCTAGTTTACAATAAAAAAGCTAATTTATGTAGTTAATAGCAAGAACTAAAAAAAAACAAGCTTTTTTACACCATCAAACTAAAAAATGTAAAATAATTTATAATAGTTGTGTTTTATTCACTGCTGCATAGCTATACTCTGTCCAATCAGTTTGTGCAGTACAGGGAAGATTAGAAATTATGTATCTTGCTCTAACAGAACAACAAAGCAATCCCATTGAGTTGTTTGAAAGAAATAATTTTCCAGGGCTTCCATGCTGCCGCATTATCAGTCAGCAAAAAGCTCTGATAATAGTCAAAAGGGCTGCCATAGTGCCATCATTTTAATTAAAAACAAAGAAATTCATTTTCACACCACTAAGCAGACAGATAATATAGGAGATTTTTTATGGACCAAATCGCACGCATTCAAAAATCCACTCAAAAATTGATCCGTTTTGTTATTTGTGTTATTTGTATTAGCCAACAATTTTTTTTTACAGCTTATTAACTTTTTTTTCCAATCCACCAAGAAAAAAAAATAAATCTATGAAACATGAAAAAAAACGCCGGCAATATTTTTGTAGTCAAGTGTCTTTTAAAGCTTATAAAAAGCTCCTTTGAATATTCCGAACAAAAATACACACTTCTAAGTATTAAGTCTGTTCAATGAAGCTGTTCCGAACAGTTTGGAACAGTTTAGAACAGATAAGAACAGCTTTTTGCTGTTCTAAAGTGTTCAAATTTGCTGTTCAATGAGGCAATCTAGAACAGTTTGGAACACATTAGAACAGAATTTTCTACACTTGCTTTTTAGGTAGAACAGAATTGTGAAAAGTGTCAAAATCATCTGTCATCATTTGTTATTGGTTTACATTTCGTTTGTTGTGCTTTATATTTCTTTTGAGTGAGAATGAAGTAAATAAAATATTATATTTGGAACAGTTTTAATTGATTTTTATGCTGGAAACTAAATAATTGGTTTATTTATCAAAAATTGGTAATAAATTTTCATAAAACGTGAGTCAAAGCAAAACAATTTTTTGTTTACAATTTCAGATGACAGATTTTTGACTGTTCTAAATTGTCTGACGTTTATTGTTCTGTTCTATCCTATCCTAAGCTGTTCTACTCTGTTCTATCCTACTCTAAAACTCAGTGAACAGACTTATTACCACTGCCACGGCAACTCTGATTTGATGCGGATACACATGGAGGATTTTAAGCAAGCTATACGATCAGTATTCAGTACGTCCTAACAGGCCGACTCCACTAGATATCTGTATCGCCAACTAAATCTCTGACATATAAATCTGTGAAATGTCTTCTCTCTTTGCTGGACAGTTTATGTCTTGACATTTCATTCAAGCAAAAGACTCTCTGACTTGTAAGTATCTCTGGCAAACGTCAAATATTTATATTTCGTACTCGAAAAAAAATTGTTTTGGCTCCGAACAAAACCTGCCGGCATGAGAATCTAAAAATAATGAGATTAAATGTCAGCTGCACACTAAAAAGCAACAAAAACAAAACATCTGTCAAATTCATGTCAGACATCTATATCAAGACAAAACCGCTGACATAAATCGCTGACATTATGTCATAAGATGAGATATCGCGACTCCATTGGAGATTTCATGTCATGATTGAACCGCATGACATTAATTATGTCCTGTGGAGTCGGCCTGTAAAGGCAGCAAAATGCTACGAGAAAACTATGGAGTTTGGTCTTAACAGCATAACTCTAAGTAAACTGGTTCCAAAGATATTTAATGGTCCTAACAACACTTAACTCTTTTTTCTAAAATAATGTTTGGTCACAACAGCATAACCCGACTATTTTTTAATTTTTTTAAATAAGTGTTTTGTCAAAACAACACAACTCAGTTTCTTCGCTTTTTCGTTCCTTGATTTTTAATAATGAATTTTAGTAATGTTTTTTTTTTTAAAGTTTTTACTTATTTTGTAAAATAAATTTGTTTTTTTTTAAATAATTTTTTTATTATTTATTTCAATATTAAGACACAACTCGAAATAATCTTTTTCTTGAACTAAAAACAGTTTTGGTCAAAACAACATGTCTCACTAAAAACACATAAACGTGCTTAATAATTATTTTTTTTATTATATTTGTGTTAATATTATTATTTTAAACAAAATTGCATCCCAATATACCTAATGTATTAAATAAAACTGGATTTGGAGGAATTTTTCTACCTTTAAAACGCATTTATCTCAAAACTAAGATTTTAGACTTAGCTATGTTGTTATGACCAGACTCCATAGATATTAAATGCACATACAGACAGTGGTTGAATAAAGTATTTTAAGGGGAATTGAGATATTTTTGTATCTTTGCAGGAAAGAAAGCTCTCCAATAAGGCCTGTAGTGAACAAACTTTTTCGACAGAGTATAGTTCAGCATTCAAGTGAATACAAATCACTCCATATACAATATACATAGCTATGTATAATGATAACACAGCTATCATATTTTTGCTGGATTCTTTTTCGCCAGCAATCAAATTGTTGTTATTTGAAAAGGGACATTTTGCTGCGCTAGTGAATAAAACACAATTAATATAAGCTGAAAACAGTCATAGACAAAAAATACTAGTTACTATTACACGAGAGTGGATTCCCTTGACGAAAGTTGAATTTTCTGCTTGGGCAGTAGTTTCATTTTCAATTCGTTCCAATTTTTATTTATTTTTTTTTGCTGTCGTCAAATTGGAAAGTACACTTCTTTTGTGCTCTGTGAGTTAAAGTTAAAAATTTAATTTTGTTTTAATCAAAGTTAAAAATAGTTTTAAAAGATTTAATTTTGCACAAGTATAACGTTTTGTGGGCATATTACCTCTGGACAGGTATCAGACTAATTTATTCGTTTTGGTAAGTCCAAAACTTATAATACATTATTTTCAGTTTGAGGAAATTACATATTTGGCTAAACAAATTATTTAAATAAAACGCTTAACGAGAAAGTTCATAGCACGCGATTGCATGTTTAGGAACTTTTCAGAGTTGGTTTGTTAAAATTTAGTATTTTTTCGGGAGAGGTTAGTAAATTATATATCAAATTAAAGATCATAAATATTTCTTTTAAATATGTACATGCATAATGCATAGAAAAAAATGTGACTTGGTTTCATTTTGTCGCGGCCATGACGAGACACAGAGACTTTGTGAGGAAATAATTTAATCCTTTTGATCCTGAAAAGGATAATGAGAAAAATTTATAGAATTATTGTATTTATACCGGTCCTTGATATGTGTACAAGGTTTAAATTAAATATGTTACTTTAAATTAGGCTAAAATCGAATCACACATACAAAAGAAATTTCAGCCAAAGGATTCTGAAAACGGATCTATTTATTCCATTCAGATTTCTAAAAGTTTATACATATTAAAAATGTTAAAGTATCAATGTATGTATGTACATTTAAACGATAACATTTACTGACTTAAATTTAATCTACAGAGGCTCATCATCCAGGATAAAGTATAATCGAGGACCTTCTTTTATTTAATAGAATATTAATTAGACATTTTTTTTCGATGAATGTTTGAATACTTGAATACTAATTGAACTTACCTACATTTTGTAGGTATGTATATCTTAAATTCTACATACATTTGACTTTTATGTACGTTTTTAAAATGAAATTACCAGGGAATTGCACAGTGGCGAATTTCCCAAGAGGCTGAGAAGGTTTAAGCCCAGGGCTGCAAATTTGGGACCGATTTTTTATCTACCATGATAATGTTCGATTTTCTGATGATTTACAGATAGAAGTGTGCAACAAATTTTGCCCATGACTTTTCCCTCTCACTTGTCTTTTGTTATTACGTTCCGTGAATCCGTTTAGCAATTTTACATAAATTCTATAGCAAAACATCTACATAGTTCGCCGCTCCAATCAGTAATCGGCTGCTGTGCCCTCTGCCCTTACTTTGTATGAGTGGAAATTATAGAAAATGTATAATTACGTGCAATTTAAACGAAATTGTTGAATTTTAAAAATAATCCAGAGCACTACAGTTCGTCGCCTTAGAGACACAAGAACATAACTAAATTTTTGACGATTTTTAACTTTGCATAAGAGATTGTGGAGGCATGGAGGCAAAAACTTTACAGCGTATACCTTGAAAATTTGTAAATATGGTCAAAGCTTTGTTCATATATAATGTAAATACTGTCTAGTTTTAAGACATACCTTAACTTTCCTTAAAAGTAGTACCTACATAATTGAGATTTTCAAGGACAATCAAGGATTTGACACGGTACCTAAAGTGGGAATTTTATAGAAAAAAAAATATGATTTATGCAATTGTGAACTAAGGTATTAAATTTCAGAGGCGGCAAAAATTGCATAACCTACAGATGGCAAATCTGTAAATCCACCACTGGAATTGATGTGCTTAGACTTTATTCAAATTTTCCATAAGCATTAATTCTTATCTGTTTTAAGGAATTGTTGAAGGAATAAGAATTGAAAAATTGAGATTTTTGTTAATTAAAATTATATTTTGAATAAATATATGTACATTGTAAATTATTATGTAATTTATTTAATTGCTTCTTTTGTAAAAGCCTTGAACATAATCTATTATAAAAAAATATTAACTACTATTTAGAAAATGAATTGCGCTATAATGTATTTAATATATTTATACATACAACAACAGTGGAATAAATTAAACAAATTTTATAAGAAGTTATTATTTAATACTTTTGCATTAACTTTTGATCTTTTTGATTTGAAAGATTTGGGAAATTGTTTTAGATTTTTTTTTTTTGAAAAATGGGGTCTTTCGTGTTTTTTTTATATATTCAATATTTATTTATTAACGTCATTTTTTTTACAAAATTTCAAAACTTAAAGTTGTATTCTAAAGGATCAATTTTCAACTTAAAAAGAGAGTGATTGTTAAAAAGGCTTACCAAATTTTTAAAATTATAATACATATTTAAATAATAAATCTTAAAACGACGAATTCAGATTCTTATATGTATATATTCTTAGACGAAGAATTTAAATTCTATGAATCGGAACAATTTGAAAAGAGGGAAAAAATGGCACGCTGTTTCAAATCGAGAACGTACTTGGGGACAAGAGCTTATTCTGTGAAAATAGAATTAAAGAGATTATCTACTTTTCCATATTTCCCCAAAAGAAAATGATTTTCGTTCACATATTAATCTATTTTTTAAACTTTAATAATACTAACGATATAATTAATACATACATACATTTAGATTTATGCTTAATGCCGAATTTAAAAACGCATATGTCAATTCCACATTTGAAAATCCTTCGAATTCTTTAGAATTTAGATGATAGATAGATATAGATATATTCTTTATTGTACTATAAAAATATTTAACAAAATTTTTTTACTTAAGAATAACGACATGGCTTGTTGCCGTTTGCCTGATAGGACATTTCGAATTCGTGTTCAATAAAGAAAGCATTAACATAATAAAATTACCTAAAATACATACATATTTCATAATAAATGGTTATAAAAAACTGCTTCCAAATATTTAATATTCTTTAGAATACCGATATATGAAAATTTTAAATAATTAACAAAAGGAGTTATTCGTTTAAATGTTCAATTAATTATGCCATGCCATGCAATAAATTTATTTTACTTGGACAAAATAAACGTAAGCACTATTAAAGATAATAAATTTGAAATTGTAACTTTTTAATAAATATTTATTTAAACTATTAACACATTCTTAAATATGCATACACTAGCTGACCCTACAAACTTTGTCCTGTCTTTAACTATGTATTAAAAATTAATATTTTTAAATCATTAATTATTGTAATGCTTTTTGATACATAACATTTTTAGTTTATTTGTACATAAATAAAAATGCCGATAGTTTTTCGACACGTTAACAGGCGGCATACAATTGGCCATGTGAAAAAGATGGATGGAGAGTAACGGCAAAAATGATGGAATAAGCCAACGAAAACGATTATCGAATTGAATGTCCTTTTGATTCATTTTTAGTTTTGACTTATCTTGACCTTCCATTGTAATCAGCGGACCGGCCGACGACACACAGTGGGGCAAACAGGGAACAAATTACAATTTTTTTAATTCGTTTTTTGCGGTTTTTGATATGCTATTGTTTTAATAAAAGTCAAGGAAAACAGTTCTAATTCAGTTTTTTCATTTCATATTTGTTTGTGGCTCTGAGCGACCTGAGCACATTATGGCTTGCTGTGGCTTTATTTGTAAAGATACAATTATGAAACTTTACAGATTTGTAGTTCAAGTAACAAAGAAAAATAAAAAAATAGAAAATAGACACATTTTTTTAAATATGACATTCAAAAAATCATAAAATGATATACATTATGTAGGTGATAATCGTGAAAAGAAAATGAATAAGAGTTGATCCATTTTTTGCCGTTTTTCATCCGTTTATTTCGAAAAATAGTAACCTTGGTTAGATAAACGTTTTTTATAACTGTATTGAAATTTTAACTGTTACCATCCTCTACAACATGCCTGAAAATTTAATAAAAATCGTTCAAAGTTCAAATTTTATCGAACGTCGATACAAAAAATAATTTATATTAAAACAAGAAAAATTGGGCGTGGCAGTGGGAGGAAAGAATTTTTTTTCATCATCATTCCTGAAAATTTCATTGAAATCGGTTTAGTGATTTAGTTTTTATTAAAAGGAGCAAAATGAAGGCGTGTCATTTCTTCGTATATAAAAGAAAGTCGAGTTAGTTACACTATTTATAACCCAAGAACGGTTGAACCGATTTGACTTAAATATGGAACAGAGACATTTTATAGTCTGGAATAGCACATTGAATACGTTTAACACAAAAATTGTTGTAACCATCAAATAGGACATCAACTTCGGTTGTCCTACCGCAATGCGCAACGAAAATATTTGTCCGTAGTTTCTGTATTAAAATGGGGCGAGAGGAAGTTTGCCGGGCCCTCTACTTTATAATACTTGCTACAGTTTTGCCTATTCTAGTAGGTAAAGTAGGGATTTTATAAGAAATTTTCGATATATGATCTTTACTCTTATGAATGCAAAGGTTGTATCTTCTTTCTATGGATGCAGCTAATTTTTATTCCGCCAAATACTCTTGTTTAAATTTAAGTTACTCCAAAGAAGAAGAAATTCTTCATAAATCTCCAAGCGTAAAAATCCATAGGAGTTATATTTATGTGGGGAACTTGGGGTAACCATTCGGTGGGACTTCCCCTTCCTATCCATATCGGTTGATTTATATGGATAAATGGGTGATTAACTTTTTGAGAGCAATAGAAGTTAATGGAGTGGAATTCCATCAAAAATTGCATCGCTAAACTCCAAACGCAATATTTCTTACATAGCACATAGATATGTACATGTGTATGTATTTTGTGTAGAATTCCAGTTTTCGGACGTAAATTGTAATCACCCATCACAACGTATTTTAACATTTATTTCAATTTTGAATAGCTATCACTTCATACGATTAAATGTAGTACCTTTTATTTTATAAGTGATTTTTGTTGTAGTAAATTTATTCAAATCCTTATAATCATTCTTCTCTCTAAATGTATCCTTTGAACGTTCATATTTCAACCCGGTAGATTGCTTTTTTTTTGTTTTTTTTTTAATGGATTTACATAAAGTTCAATTTAAAACGTAAGTAGGTATTTGATTATTATACCATTACTTGAAGAGATTTAATTTTTACATGATGATTAAAAATAATTTTAAACCAATCATGGATTATTATAGAATTACTTGAATGTATTAATTCAATATTATATTATTTATGTATGTGTACATGTAGAAACGGAATTATCGCACTTTGAATAATAATCATGTAAATACCATTAAGTTGAATAAACTTATGTAAATACATACATATGTACATACATAAATATCAACCTCAAAATCAACAAGTAAGTAGTTCCTTTTCCTGTTGCAGGCTTACTTGTTTACCCTAAAATCGCTGAACCCAATCGTCTTCTTTACAAAAACTGAAAATCCCCTTTACTCGTAACAATGGAATAAGCATATGGAACATAATAACAGTTTTAATTCTAGAAATAAGTAAAACTCATATTCATTATGTATGTATGTATGTATGTAGTTTTGTTTCACGTACCTGTTTATTTCCACCAGACCATGAAGCTCTTTATGAAAGATCCAAAAATAATGGGAAGTATTGTACCATCCATCGGTGTGGTGTTATGTTTGTAGATATACTCGTATGTATGTAGTAATGGTAATGGTTGTTATAGTTGTAGGGAGCTAAGTTTAGTTATTAGTAGGTAGATTCTTTTTGTATTTTATTCCACTATCGTAAGTTATCTATGATATCCATTTTTTAATTATTAATACATATATTATTTGAATTGAATATAAAGCGATGCAGAAATTTCATTGAAAATATGCATATAACTATCTGCCACTCCTTTAGTAGAGGGGATGCACTCTTATGGATCATATAAATATAATAAATTAAATTCACTCAACTGTGGCGCATTTTTTTTTTTTACTTGAGAAACAGAAAAGATTATTGCCTTATTCCATTTCAATTTCACTTTTGTTGAGAAAACACACTTGGCAATTTGTATAACAATTTTTAATACTTATGGGTTAATGACTTAATTTTCACTTGTCATCTTTGTCAAAAATACAAGCACGATAGATGCACATTTGTATGAGAGTAAACAATTTACAAATATACATTATTTTTGTTTGGAATTAATTTTCACAAAATATTTTTATTCACACTGGAAATTTTAATTCACGTATTTGAAAAACATAACATTCAACGATTTGAAACATAAATGCTCCAAGGGCTTAAACATTGATTTAAATATAAATTAGGTAGGTACATATTTCAATTAAGTTTTTTTTCTTATTTTTTACATGAATACCTAAGAAAAAGAATGAAATACAAAAATGTATGTAGAATAACGTTATAAATAAAAATAAATACAATTGAATGTATGTAGGTATTCGATTGGATTTTAATTTGAAAAGATAACTTGAAGTTTTTAGTACCTACTTATTTTTGAAAATTCTATATTTTGTATACATTGTATAGTCGCAATGGAACTGAACAAAGAAATTCCGTCGATAATTTTTTACAGAAACACTCTTCGTCTTTGCATCAGTTGAATAAATATCTACCTACGTTATTATTATAAGCGTAATTGCAACTAAAATATTTTTATCTTTCATATCAACAAAGGACAATGTTAATTTTTTTGAAAACATTAATAATTGTTAACAATTCTTATGAACTTAAAATATTTAAAAATGTTCATTATTATTGCAGATATTTTAAATTAAAATAGAATTAACGGAATGAATTTTTTAGATAATGCCTAGTAGATTTACGTTTGTATGTACGAGTATTTGGTTCTGCACCGGATCTTGTGGCTTCAAGTTAAGACAATTTTCTTATCTATAGCAGTCGAGCACTATATCCATGGCATTTGACATTCTTTAGTAATTTATCTATTTGAAACTTGACAGAAAGACCATAATTAAACTAGTTGAATCTAGCAATACACTCATGTGAGCCAATTTGCTTCCAGACATTCAGTCTGAAATCCAATCAAAACAAATTTATCTTTCTTCTTTGTCGCCACTAAATAAAGGTTTTATTGATTTTGGGATAATTTGGAAAAAATATAATTATTTTTATGTGAACAATTCTTTTTGTTTAGAAAAAAAAAATCACTTGCAAGGTACCTACAAAAGGTATGCATTTCTTTTGTAATTATAACGAATTCATTTTTTAGAATTCCTATCTTGCTTGAAGCGTTGGAAGGTCAAATTCCACCAACCTGAATTTCAAAAAAATATCCATTAATTTTATTAAAAAGAACATAGGTCGTATGTAGGTAGGTATCTATAAACCAATTCCTTTAGCAGTTCCGATAAAAACAAAATTTCGATTATACTTCAGGGACATTAAACTTTACGGATTATTTACACTGTTGCATGATAAAACTGTTTCCGAATCTTTTAAACTCAAAGATAACTAGGTAAGTAAGAAGATGTGAAAAAGGTAAATTACTTTTTTTTTTTTTAATTCTCTATTCACGATGACACATAAAATATAACTCTTTCCAAATTAAAATGTAATATAATTTTTGTAATTTTTTTTAATTCAACATGTTAATCCGTTTGATGTTGAACTTATGTATTATTTCTTGTGTGGGTTAGTAGTATCTACTATCTTATTTTCTTTTAGAAGCACGTTTACACCCGCGTTCGACCAGCCAATACGATCACCGAATGTGAACTGGAAAATCCATCCAAGAACCTTCTATCAGAAATGATGTTCTAGGTCGCGTCTCAGAAAAGTTGGACAGAGAAGTAGGAAACCGTGTTTTCCTTATACAGTAGTAAACTAAGCAATGTTAAGAGATTTAGAGCCGAAGGCAAAAATACCCCAACAATTTTCAGTTGAGTTGGACGTCGTCGTGGTTGGAGTTGAACTGTTGGAGAGCAAATCGTTGGTGAAGTTTCAGTGAGCTAAAATAAATATTATCTATGTATGCATAGTATAAATATGTAATGTAGTATAAGAATAGCACAGTGTATGTTTGGCTGTGCTTTTGTTATACTTTACGAGTATGTACTATGTAGTAGGTACATACATATGTATGTATACATAAGATTTGAGTTTTTCATTTAATGCTTCTGTTGCAGTGTGGCAGAACAAAAAAAAAGTTAGTAATATAATAACAATGAAAAAGAAACAATTTTATTTCTTCTCTCTTTAATTTAGTTTCTCATTTCTCTTTTCTCTATACTGCCTCTGATCTGAACTTGCGTTTGCTCTGTGAATTCTTTTCTTAGTGTCCTACCGCAATTTTTTTCGATTGCACTGCCGCAATATTTGTACTCAAACTCAAGTGCAAGAGCTGTTCTGTTGATGTTTATTTTGGAAATACGAATGTGGTCGGTGTAGTACTGTAGTGTGTGTGTGTGTCAGTCTCACGCAGCGAAAGAAGTCCTGTTTCTGTTTATGTGTGAGAGAGTTTAAGAGTGTGGCATATTCTCAATACATTTTTTAAATGAAATTGTCTCTTATATTTTGAACAGATGAGATGAGCATGTGTAGACTGTAGAAGGGTAAATAGTATTTTAATGTTTGGTTGGAGTGGGCTAGTGGAGCTTATTTTAAACTCAATTTAATTCATAAAATTAGTTTTCACTCCAAGGATGAGTGAGAATAAACTGAAATGATGGTTAGGCAGTTGGAGAAAGTTTGAGTTAATACGATTTAAAAATGTTGCATCAACATTTTATAGCGGTTGGTGTGAAACATAACATAACATAACATAACATAAACATAAGTAAACAAGATAATTTTATATTGGTTTCATAAAAATATGCTTTTAAAAAAAGATTTTATTAAAGCAATAAAAATGTATAGGGTAATTTGCACAAGGTGTACCAAAAAGCTAAGCTAAAACAAGTAAGTCGGGTTAAGACAAAAAAATATATAGTAAAGAAAATGGGATAGGTCTATTTCCATCCGTTTCTTATCCATTGTAGTAAAGAGGACTTGTTCGCATACTTACTGTGAATCTAATTAAAAAAAAAGAGGCTGGGTGCGACCCACACTGATAACCTTCGCATTATGTTTACGAACAAAAAAAAAAAAAATATTATCAGACTAAGAAAAACAATTTTTGACACTTTTCGGTAAAATTCAGTTAGGTATAGTTTTTTTTAATTTTTCGTAAAAAAATATATTGTCAATTGATTTTTTTCAAAAATTGTACCAATGTCAAAGATGTCTTAAAAAAAGTAACGTTATGTTGAACTTTTTTTAAATTTATACAAAATCTATACCACATTACATTTTACACAATTTTACCGATTATCCCAGTTTTATGAAATTTCTTTCTGCATCTTTCGAAGTTATACCCTGTCGAAGGAAATTTAAATGTAGTCGATAGCTCTACCCGTTCTTGAGATACCGTGGACGAAGAAGGGTATCTCGGACATACGAACGTACAAACGTACGTACACACACACACGCGCAGTCATCTCTCTATAAATGACGTATCTAGATCCTAGGAACCTTAAAAAGTCCAGATTTGTCAAAAGTTCCGAGCTCCTCGAGCTCCCGAGGCTGATTATCTTTGTTTTTCCAGTATTGATTTCAGCCTAACGATTTCTGCTTCTTTCTCCACCTTTGTTGCCATTTGATGAAGATCCATGTTCCTATGAGAAACCAAGCATAAATTAATTGCGTAGACATAAGATGTTTGAGGTAAGTTATCAGAGTCCATGTTGTTCCTCCGCTTCCTGTCAAAGCCATCCTCAATACATCACTTATAGTTATCACCAATAAAAACAGGATTGGTGACAGTATGTAGCCCTGTCTGATCCCACTTTGGACTTTAAATTCTTCAGACAACTTACCTCCGTGTAAAACGTGACATTTGGACCCATCATACGTCGCTTTGATAATAGCAATGAGTTTCTCCGGTATACCCCTCCTCCACAACTCCATGTTGACGCTGTCGAAAGCCTTCTTGAAAGCAAAATGTATCAATATTAAAAAAAATATTTTAAAACTTGTCCACAGGCCTGTATTAGATAACATATCTTTTGATAAGATGACATTCCTCTTCTCACTATCTAATCTTCATTGCTAAGCTAATCATCTTCGGAAAAGTCCTGCGAAAATTCATTGTCCTGTACAATTCTCCTTTTTTTTTTAACTTTTTGCATCGACTTGAAATTTAACTTAACTCATACATGGGCTTGAAGTGAGAACTTGAGATCGTCTAGCCTACCTTTTATTTATAGTACTTTTTATTGAACCTGATTTTAGTAATAGCGACATTTTAGCATTTCAAATGTACATATGTATGTTTATGTATAAGTTTGCAGGGTCGCAATACTAAAATTTCAGCTTTCCAGGTGGTCCGGGTGCCGAGATATGCGCTGTCAAAAAACGCATACTTTGCTATATCTACGAAGCGTATTTACCGAGATATACGCATTTAAAGTTTTGGATTGGATTTTTCTGGTATAAAATTACTTCCATGCTAAAATGGGCACACCGTTGGAAAGAGGAGGTTTCCAGGGTCACAATACTGAAATTTCAGCCTTCCAGGTGGTCCGGGTGCCGAGATATGCGCTGTCAAAAAACTCATACTTTGCTATATCTACGACGCGTATTTACCGAGATATACGCATTTAAAGTTTTGGATTGGATTTTTCTGGTATAAAATTACTTCCATGCTAAAATGGGCACACCGTTGGAAAGAGGAGGTTTCCAGGGTCACAATACTGAAATTTCAGCCTTCCAGGCGATCCGGGTGCCGAGATGTGCGCTGTCCAAAAACGCATACTTTGCTATATCTACGAAGCGTATTTACCGAGATATACGCATTTAAAGTTTTGGATTGGATTTTTCTGGTATAAAATTACTTCCATGCTAAAATGGGCACACCGTTGGAAAGAGGAGGTTTCCAGGGTCACAATACTGAAATTTCAGCCTTCCAGGTAGTCCGGGTGCCGAGATATGCGCTGTCAAAAAACGCATACTTTGCTATATCTACGAGGCGTATTTACCGAGATATACGCATTTAATGTTTTGGATTGGATTTTTCTGGTATAAAATTACTTCCATGCTAAAATGGGCACACCGTTGGAAAGAGGAGGTTTCCAGGGTCACAATACTGAAATTTCAGCCTTCCAGGTGGTCCGGGTGCCGAGATATGCGCTGTCAAAAAAGGCATACTTTGCTATATCTACGACGCGTATTTACCGAGATATACGCATTTAAAGTTTTGGATTGGATTTTTCTGGTATAAAATTACTTCCATGCTAAAATGGGCACACCGTTGGAAAGAGGAGGTTTCCAGGGTCACAATACTGAAATTTCAGCCTTCCAGGTGGTCCGGGTGCCGAGATATGCGCTGTCAAAAAACGCATACTTTGCTATATCTACGACGCGTATTTACCGAGATATACGCATTTAAAGTTTTGGATTGGATTTTTCTGGTATAAAATTACTTCCATGCTAAAATGGGCACACCGTTGGAAAGAGGAGGTTTCCAGGGTCACAATACTGAAATTTCAGCCTTCCAGGTGGTCCGGGTGCCGAGATATGCGCTGTCAAAAAACGCATACTTTGCTATATCTACGAAGCGTATTTACCGAGATATACGCATTTAAAGTTTTGGATTGGATTTTTCTGGTATAAAATTACTTCCATGCTAAAATGGGCACACCGTTGGAAAGAGGAGGTTTCCAGGGTCACAATACTGAAATTTCAGCCTTCCAGGTGGTCCGGGTGCCGAGATATGCGCTGTCAAAAAACGCATACTTTGCTATATCTACGACGCGTATTTACCGAGATATACGCATTTAAAATTTTGGATTGGATTTTGTTGGTATAAAATTACTTCCATGCTAAAATGCGCACACCGTTGGAAAGAGGAGGTTTCCAGGGTCACAATACTGAAATTTCAGCCTTCCAGGTAGTCCAAGTGCCGAGATATGCGCTGTCAAAAAACGCATACTTTGCTATATCTACGACGCGTATTTACCGAGATATACGCATTTAAAGTTTTGGATTGGATTTTGTTGGTATAAAATTACTTCCATGCTAAAATGGGCACACCGTTGGAAAGAGGAGGTTTCCAGGGTCACAATACTGAAATTTCAGCCTTCCAGGTGGTCCGGGTGCCGAGATATGCGCTGTCAAAAAACGCATACTTTGCTATATCTACAAAGCGTATTTACCGAGATATACGCATTTAAAGTTTTGGATTGGATTTTTCTGGTATAAAATTACTTCCATGCTAAAATGCGCACACCATTGGAAAGAGGAGGTTTCCAGGGTCACAATACTGAAATTTCAGCCTTCCAGGTAGTCCGGGTGCCGAGATATGCGCTGTCAAAAAACGCATACTTTGCTATATCTACGACGCGTATTTACCGAGATATACGCATTTAAAGTTTTGGATTGGATTTTTCTGGTATAAAATTACTGAAATTTCAGCCTTCCAGGTGGTCCGGGTGCCGAGATATGCGCTGTCAAAAAACTCATACTTTGCTATATCTACGACGCGTATTTACCGAGATATACGCATTTAAAGTTTTGGATTGGATTTTTCTGGTATAAAATTACTTCCATGCTAAAAAGGGCACACCGTTGGAAAGAGGAGGTTTCCAGGGTCACAATACTGAAATTTCAGCCTTCCAGGCGATCCGGGTGCCGAGATGTGCGCTGTCCAAAAACGCATACTTTGCTATATCTACGAAGCGTATTTACCGAGATATACGCATTTAAAGTTTTGGATTGGATTTTTCTGGTATAAAATTACTTCCATGCTAAAATGGGCACACCGTTGGAAAGAGGAGGTTTCCAGGGTCACAATACTGAAATTTCAGCCTTCCAGGTAGTCCGGGTGCCGAGATATGCGCTGTCAAAAAACGCATACTTTGCTATATCTACGAGGCGTATTTACCGAGATATACGCATTTAATGTTTTGGATTGGATTTTTCTGGTATAAAATTACTTCCATGCTAAAATGGGCACACCGTTGGAAAGAGGAGGTTTCCAGGGTCACAATACTGAAATTTCAGCCTTCCAGGTGGTCCGGGTGCCGAGATATGCGCTGTCAAAAAAGGCATACTTTGCTATATCTACGACGCGTATTTACCGAGATATACGCATTTAAAGTTTTGGATTGGATTTTTCTGGTATAAAATTACTTCCATGCTAAAATGGGCACACCGTTGGAAAGAGGAGGTTTCCAGGGTCACAATACTGAAATTTCAGCCTTCCAGGTGGTCCGGGTGCCGAGATATGCGCTGTCAAAAAAGGCATACTTTGCTATATCTACGACGCGTATTTACCGAGATATACGCATTTAAAGTTTTGGATTGGATTTTGTTGGTATAAAATTACTTCCATGCTAAAATGCGCACACCGTTGGAAAGAGGAGGTTTCCAGGGTCACAATACTGAAATTTCAGCCTTCCAGGTAGTCCAAGTGCCGAGATATGCGCTGTCAAAAAACGCATACTTTGCTATATCTACGACGCGTATTTACCGAGATATACGCATTTAAAGTTTTGGATTGGATTTTGTTGGTATAAAATTACTTCCATGCTAAAATGGGCACACCGTTGGAAAGAGGAGGTTTCCAGGGTCACAATACTGAAATTTCAGCCTTCCAGGTGGTCCGGGTGCCGAGATATGCGCTGTCAAAAAACGCATACTTTGCTATATCTACAAAGCGTATTTACCGAGATATACGCATTTAAAGTTTTGGATTGGATTTTTCTGGTATAAAATTACTTCCATGCTAAAATGCGCACACCATTGGAAAGAGGAGGTTTCCAGGGTCACAATACTGAAATTTCAGCCTTCCAGGTAGTCCGGGTGCCGAGATATGCGCTGTCAAAAAACGCATACTTTGCTATATCTACGACGCGTATTTACCGAGATATACGCATTTAAAGTTTTGGATTGGATTTTTCTGGTATAAAATTACTTCCATGCTAAAATGGGCACACCGTTGGAAAGAGGAGGTTTCCAGGGTCACAATACTGAAATTTCAGCCTTCCAGGTAGTCCGGGTGCCGAGATATGCGCTGTCAAAAAACGCATACTTTGCTATATCTACGACGCGTATTTACCGAGATATACGCATTTAAAGTTTTGGATTGGATTTTTCTGGTATAAAATTACTTCCATGCTAAAATGGGCACACCGTTGGAAAGAGGAGGTTTCCAGGGTCACAATACTGAAATTTCAGCCTTCCAAGTGGTCCGGGTGCCGAGATATGCGCTGTCAAAAAACGCATACTTTGCTATATCTACGAAGCGTATTTACCGAGATATACGCATTTAAAGTTTTGGATTGGATTTTTCTGGTAAAAAAATTACTTCCATGCTAAAATGGGCACACCGTTGGAAAGAGGAGGTTTCCAGGGTCACAATACTGAAATTTCAGCCTTCCAGGTAGTCCGGGTGCCGAGATATGCGCTGTCAAAAAAGGCATACTTTGCTATATCTACGAGGCGTATTTACCGAGATATACGCATTTAAAGTTTTGGATTGGATTTTGTTGGTATAAAATTACTTCCATGCTAAAATGGGCACACCGTTAGAAAGAGGAGGTTTCCAGGGTCACAATACTGAAATTTCAGCCTTCCAGGTGGTCCGGGTGCCGAGATATGCGCTGTCAAAAAACGCATACTTTGCTATATCTACGACGCGTATTTACCGAGATATACGCATTTAAAGTTTTGGATTGGATTTTTCTGGTATAAAATTACTTCCATGCTAAAATGGGCACACCGTTGGAAAGAGGAGGTTTCCAGGGTCACAATACTGAAATTTCAGCCTTCCAGGTAGTCCGGGTGCCGAGATATGCGCTGTCAAAAAACGCATACTTTGCTATATCTACGAGGCGTATTTACCGAGATATACGCATTTAAAGTTTTGGATTGGATTCCATCCTAAAATGGGCACACTGTTGGAAAGATGAGGTTTCCAGGGTCACAATACTGAAATTTCAGCCTTCCAGGCGATCCGGGTGCCGAGACATGCGCTGTCAAAAAACGCATACTTTGCTATATCTACGAGGCGTATTTACCGAGATATACGCATTTATAGTTTTGGATTGGATTTTTCTGGTATAAAATTACTTCCACGCTAAAATGCGCACACCGTTGGAAAGAGGAGGTTTCCAGGGTCACAATACTGAAATTTCAGCCTTCCAGGTGGTCCGGGTGCCGAGATATGCGCTGTCAAAAAACGCATATTTTGCTATATCTACGACGCGTATTTACCGAGATATACGCATTTAAAGTTTTGGATTGGATTTTTCTGGTATAAAATTACTTCCATGCTAAAATGGGCACACCGTTGGAAAGAGGAGGTTTCCAGGGTCACAATACTGAAATTTCAGCCTTCCAGGTGGTCCGGGTGCCGAGATATGCGCTGTCAAAAAACGCATACTTTGCTATATCTACGAGGCGTATTTACCGAGATATACGCATTTAAAGTTTTGGATTGGATTTTTCTGGTATAAAATTACTTCCATGCTAAAATGGGCACACCGTTGGAAAGAGGAAGTTTCCAGGGTCACAATACTGAAATTTCAGCCTTCCAGGTGGTCCGGGTGCCGAGATATGCGCTGTCAAAAAACGCATACTTTGCTATATCTACGACGCGTATTTACCGAGATATACGCATTTAAAGTTTTCGATTGGATTTTTCTGGTATAAAATTACTTCCATGCTAAAATGCGCACACCGTTGGAAAGAGGAGGTTTCCAGGGTCACAATACTGAAATTTCAGCCTTCCAGGCGATCCGGGTGCCGAGACATGCGCTGTCAAAAAACGCATACTTTGCTATATCTACGACGCGTATTTACCGAGATATACGCATTTAAAGTTTTGGATTGGATTTTTCTGGTATAAAATTACTTCCATGCTAAAATGGGCACACCGTTTCAAAGAGGAGGTTTCCAGGGTCACAATACTGAAATTTCAGCCTTCCAGGTGGTCCGGGTGCCGAGATATGCGCTGTCAAAAAACGCAAAGTTTGCCCTATCTAGGACGCGTATTTTAGGAGATATACGCATTTAAAGTTTTGGATTGGATTTTTCTGGTATAAAATTACTTCCATGCTAAAATGGGCACACCGTTGGAAAGAGGAGGTTTCCAGGGTCACAATACTGAAATACAAGCCTTTCAGGTGGTCCGGGTGCCGAGATATGCGCTGTCAAAAAACGCATACTTTGCTATATCTACGACGCGTATTTACCGAGATATACGCATTTATAGTTTTGGATTGGATTTTTCTGGTATAAAATTACTTCCATGCTAAAATGCGCACACCGTTGGAAAGAGGAGGTTTCCAGGGTCACAATACTGAAATTTCAGCCTTCCAGGTGGTCCGGGTGCCGAGATATGCGCTGTCAAAAAACGCATACTTTGCTATATCTACGACGCGTATTTACCGAGATATACGCATTTATAGTTTTGGATTGGATTTTTCTGGTATAAAATTACTTCCACGCTAAAATGCGCACACCGTTGGAAAGAGGAGGTTTCCAGGGTCACAATACTGAAATTTCAGCCTTCCAGGTGGTCCGGGTGCCGAGATATGCGCTGTCCAAAAACGCATACTTTGCTATATCTACGAAGCGTATTTACCGAGATATACGCATTTAAAGTTTTGGATTGGATTTTTCTGGTATAAAATTACTTCCATGCTAAAATGGGCACACCGTTGGAAAGAGGAGGTTTCCAGGGTCACAATACTGAAATTTCAGCCTTCCAGGCGATCCGGGTGGCGAGATATGCGCTGTCAAAAAACGCATACTTTGCTATATCTACGACGCGTATATACCGAGGTATACGCATTTAAAGTTTTGGATTGGATTTTTCTGGTATAAAATTACTTCCATGCTAAAATGGGCACACCGGTGGAAAGAGGGGGTTTTCAGGGTCTTTTTCGACTATACGATCTGGTACTCTAATGACACAAAAACTTTATGAAACACGAATAACTGTATTCAAAAAACACTTCCATACAGAACATTGTACTCGTCTTAAATGAAATAACGCGTTTTGTGAATTATAACGTTGATTCTGAATATAGCAAAATATAGGTATAGGTATCGCAAATCATATACGCAAACGATCATTACAAGAAATAATAATTATAAATATCTTGTAAATAAAATAAAAGCAAACAAATACGGACTCCGATATCTATATTTCATTTTACAGAACGGACGAATTTTTGAACTTACAAAATTACATCTTAGGTGGAATCGATCATAATCGTGTTGCCCAATTTGAATCATCCAAAATTGTGCAACGGTATACGGTACACTATTGTTAGTCAAAACTAATTCAAAAGAGAAAAAATCCTCATGCCACGAATTCGAATTATTCTAACTGGTTGCTTTCATTCCAATTCAAGCGGATTCTGTTCCCCTGTTCACCAGTCGCGGTCGTTTGGCTTTCGCAATAAAAACCAATAATTATAACAAGGCCAATTTATTACCGGGAGTCTAAGGGATTAATGTCGAATTTAACTATTTTATGAAGGGTCGCGGTCGGTAGGCTACTACTGATAAAGATTCTATTCAAATTAATCTCATTTAAAATAAAAAAGGATGTTATTAACCGCATAATACGACCCAGTTCCTTCAAAAAATGCTACCAGAGATTTAGCACTTGTCTGTCCCAAAAAATTCAATGTCGTATTAAATAGCAATTAAGCAACAAACGTTATAAAATTAGTGTATCCAGTAAAAAATAAGAGTCTATAGTTACAGTTACAGACGTTTTGAACTTACTTGGGCGAAACAAGTCGCCTGGATGAAATATTGTAGTTTGTTATTTCAATTTGCTACTTTTAGGGAAACGCATTTTAAGTTCGAAAATATTTTTTCACTATATAGTGAATTAAAAAACTGGATACTCAAAAATTCTTAATATGGCGTTGTCTTCTGAAATATATAATTAACCCCAGGGAGTGACTTTTAAAAAAATTAGTAAGTGTGCTTTATTTTATGGATATCAAAATATAAAAATGAAAATTATTAAACGGCAATATAATCATCTTTGCGATTTAGGTTACGAGAAAAGAAATTTGAATTAATGAAATTGGATATAATGTATTATGTATACATAATGTAAGTAGATTGCCCTTTCGCATGTTAATGCAATTTTGGTTTCGGGGTAACGGATTTGAATAAAAATTAAATAAAAGTGGATATTAGAGGAATGTTGATGAGCTTAAGATTCTATGAGAATAGGAAAATTAAATATGGATTGGATGGAGGAATGCGCGGGATATGTAATATGTATTTTATTCAACATTATAGTTATGAGACGGTTTAATCAAAACTCCCTGCTATACTCAAACACATACGGCGATAACATAATCACACATACATTCAATAAAACTTATGTAGAATAAAAAATGAATGAAAAAAATTAGATACCAATTCAAATTATTGGGTTCGCTTTTTAAATCCAGAAATCTTACCATTATTTATAAGTTGCTGCTGTACAGGACAATGGTGCTACCCGTACTTAATATAGATTTGACTAGGATAGGGTCACGTCGCGATCGGGATTAATGGAGACTCTTGTTGAATTGGGCGAGGACCTATTAGTTAATAATTCGGACTTCGACTCGATTAGTGGAGGAAGTAGACAAAAATTTCTTAAGGTTAAGATACAGTTTTATGTGTTATATGTCAATTCATATAATATATAGAATCTTCTTCCTCAGCATAAGTTGAAAAATAATTAATAATGAAATGAAAATTCTCACGTGTATCATTATTTTGTAGTATTTCCTTGCACACTTGGTGCAGGAGCAGGATACTCGTCCGACCTCTACTATGTCCAAGTTATATCTTGGCTTGAATATGTCGAGAATGGTCAATCATTTTAACTTCGAATTTGTTTTATTTTTTAGCATAACACAACTGTTAACATATATGTTACATTTTTGACAAATATCGAATTGACAGTATTTTTACGAAAAATAAAACCACAATTTACGAAAAAGTGTCAAAAATTGTTTGTTGACTCAAATATCTTTACAAAAAGCTATGATATTTACAATAACTAAATGATAAAATAAGAAGAGGTAGACCACGAAAAACATCTCCGAGAGATGACATCCAAATTAAACGCCTGTCCAAGAAAGACCCATTCCTGTCAGCTTCTAACATTAAACTCGACTTGCCCGTTTGTACTAGAACAGTCCAAAGACGACTCGAGGAACAACATCTCTTCGAAAAAAGTCCCAGAGAGGTACCACTCCTTACCAAAAGACATCGGAAAAATCGTATTCAATTCGCAAAGGAACATCTTACATGGATAGGCCCCAAAAATAAAAAAATTGGCGCAAAATTCTGTGGTCCGACGAAAGTAAGGTGAATTTGGTTGGATCAGATGGTAAAAGATGGGTCTGGTGTCCAGAGAATGCAGCATACCAACCGCAGTACACCAGGAAATTTGATAAAAGAAAACATGGATTAACATTTGTATGCCAAAATAATGGAAAAGGTCATGCTTCCATATGCCGAGTGGGAAATGCTTCTAAGGTGGTAGTTCATGACCCAAAGCATATACTGCGCGAAAAGATAAAACGTTGCTGCAAGAGCATAAGTTTGATGTCGTTATTTCGTTAAGTGGCCCGCTCAATCTCCAGACCTTAATCTTTTGGAAAATGTATGGTATATTGCAAAAACGTCTCTGGGTGCCGAAAAATCCAAAAACAAAGAAGAAATTGTGGAGCAAAATTGAGGAAGCTTGGTACGCTATACCAATAAGAATTAGTGGAATCAATGCCAAGGAGAGTTCGTGCAGTGATAAAAAATAAAGGCTACACCACAAAATATTAAAAATACTAGCTGACCCGGCGAACTTCGTACCGCCCTATAATCAAGAAATATCTGTTACCTATTTATCTGAATAAAGTTAATTTCTTTATTAAGTACCTAAAGCTGACCCGACAGAGAATGTTTTTAACTGTGATTGTATATTAATTGGTATATACCTATATTGGCATAAAATTTTCTTGAATAACTCTTGTAGCGCCAAATGATGTCATTTGAAAGCAATTATTGTATTACTGGATATCAGTTAAAAAATGTCTAGAATCTGGCCCATTTTCGAAAACCAATGAATGTAATGGCTCTGGTGGCGGTACCAACGGCCTCAGTTTGACTTGACCGTTCGAGCAACACAATCCAGGGGTTTCATTTTTAAACTTTAATGCCTTGCAATATTGACAAACAACGTTCATTGGTCCAATAGCAACGATATGCAGTGTATTGTAGTCAATGCAGCTCTATAAGAGTTAAACGCAACACTTCTATTTTGTTAATGTCGGTTCCATCGATTCCGTTCAACTTCATTCCGCGTTTCACGTTGCTCATCAGTTTGATTTGCTCTTGTATTTCTTTTACTTGTAGCATTTCGGGTTCTGTGACTTAAGTTTGTACATCTAATTGCCGGCATTTTTAGAAACAAAAATTCAACTGAAAATAACAAAATACTATAGTACCTATTCTTTTGTAAAAGTATGAAAATGGTCTATCAAAACTTTGAAATACTATATTAATTTGACTAACCTTGTTGAACAAACACTTCACAAATGAACACACACTACAAATTATCCTATGGAAACCAATGTGTAAAGTACACTAAGAAATGGTAAATGAATTATATAAGTATTTTGTTATTATAACTCCGACCACAGACCAACTCCGACCGTTATATTTGCAAAGAGCATTTAAACTACAATTCTTTGTTTTTAATGGCAACTACGTGAATATTACTGCCATAACACATTATTTTATTAAAAAAGTAAAATCTTCTTGTTTCCTGTGCAACTTTCGTAATTTTTTCTTACATAAGAGACTTCTCCTAATAATAACAAATACAACAAAAAAAGAATTAGTGAAATCGGTCCAGCCGTTCACGCGTGATGCCGTGACCAAGGGAAAACGGGATTCATTTTTATATATAAAGATATGCTAACACCAAAAATTTAAAAAGTGGAAATAATTGAATTATACGGTATTTCGTTCACTACAAAATAAATTCAATTAATTTTATAGCTCCAACAACACTTGGTAATTATGCTGTTAAAATGTAGATATATGACACGTTCGTAGATTTATCATAGCAGCGCCATCTATTGATTACTTACTCAACCCAGTCGAAAGGTATCGACATCTGTTAGAATCATTTGGAGTTAACAGATAATTGTGACTGTCAAATAATAACAGACAAATAATTAGCAATAAATTAAAATTGCGACTATAATTTGAGATTTAAACTATCCTATCTCTCAAGTTGGATCGAACTGCACATGGTGTGCGAATTTTATTATAATCGGTTAAGTGGTTTAGGAGTCCATTGAGGACAAACATTGTGACACGAGATTTATATATATTAAGATTGCCATAAATTTGTACATAATAAACTATGTACCATCATTTTTACTACCTGTCCTATTGTTTTGTCCCTTTAAAAACCTAAAATATTTCTTTTTTGTTAATTTTTATTTTAAGTTTTCTTTTTTTTACTTGCAAATGAAATATTTTACTTTTTCTGTACATTAAAAAATAATAAAATACAAAATAATATTGAAAAAATATATAATTCCTTCAGTTTTATTATGTAATCAAAAACGATCAAAATGGTCCTATTGTTTTGTACGTAACTATAGATTTAACTGGGGTACGGTATTAATTCCCGAAAAGAACAAAATTCCAAATAATTTGCTTTCAATTCCAAATTTCAACATGGTGACTTAGATGACTTTGGCAATATTTTACAATATTTTTGAATGTTGATGCACTGTTATAGAATTATTGTATTTTCCCGGTGACTTTTGAACACTTACATCTTCAAATGTGTGTTCTTACCCAATTTTACCTCCTTCATACATTTGGAAACATCTTCCGATTGTTGGACTTTATCATCGATTTCTTCTTTATGACTTACAGCATCATTTAGGATGCAAAATAATAACTTTTGCTTCAAAAAAAAAAATTATTTATTTTTTCTTAAACAAAGAAATTTTCAAAAGATAATTTTCACTTACAATTGGCTGCTTTTAAGTAAAAAACAAATCAATCCCACGTTATTTCGTGCCAGGAAATGTCTCTTGCAATAAAACGTTGTGAATGGTCAGCTGGCTTTAGTTGTTGTATGAGCTGGACTTTATATGGATGTATTTGTAGATCCAACCAAATGCAAAATACACCATAATGTGCAGTAAGACAGTCCTAATTCCTGAGAACGACGAGGAATCGACACATTAGGGTCTTCAGCAACACTTTATTTTCAGTGGTACGAACGACACGATGATACACCAGTCCTTACAATACCTGTTGCCAATCTAGTCTCTTCAAATTTCTTCACAATTTTGCCAATTCTTTGCGCAGTTGGACGATTATGTAAACCACAATCTCCTCTTAAAGCACGGTATGTTTTAACAATTTTTTGCGTTGTGCGATGGTTAAGCGAACCATTTTTGTAAATGTCAGAATTTCAACTGGAAAAAAAAAATGTTTTAACAACTTAGTTTGACGGATGTCGAATTCCAGCCTAACACATTTGAAACCGAAAAACGGATAACCCGTAATATTGACATACATATAAATTGAACATTTCCTTAGTAGTTTTTGAAAAAAAATTTGTAATTTTTTTTTTTTTCGTTCAAAAAAGTTACCTCAAAATTTCCAAAATATCGGTTTTGGAAAGTGCTAACAAAAAATAGAAAATTAATTTTTCCAAAAAAAAAAATCCAAAAACATGTCGATTAGATAATTCAATAAACGTTCAAAATCATTCATTAGTTTATTAAAATAAATAATCATTTAAGTTAGAGACGCTCGCAAACATGACGTTGCCTTTTCGCAACATTATCCGGAAATGGAAATACAATTATTATCAATCAAAATCAATAGTAAATCGATTAATATCAGGAAGGACAAGTTTTCAAAGTATAATGGGAAGTTATCAGTGTATGTACCTTACATATATTTTGTCGACCTTGCACCTTAACCTTAATTTTCCACATACGATAATAATATTTTATATAGCAGACGAGAAATGTCATAAGCTTGAGCGCTTTCCTACTTTATTTCAAGAAAAAAACTATAAAGGATTAAAGAAGCTATCTACATAAAAAGACAACTACCTTTGTATGTATGAACATTGTTAATATTGTCTTGCTTAAATTGAAGCAGATATTAAGCATGTGTGTATAATGTATATCAACATTCTACTCATGGCTTACGAAAATGAAACTGGCTCTAGTTTAGTATTAAAAAACATATTCAGCAAGTAACTTAATCTCTTATAAATGCCTATACAACCCTAAGGCTAATGACGTTTACAAAAGTAACTCCATTAGAATAATTTGTTGGATTAGTATTATTCAGGATTCTTTATGCCAGGTTAATTCTGGAACAACTTGTGTTTGAGAGAAAAATATGTTTGAGATAAAATAATCTTATATGAGTATGATAATCCGATTATGAGTTAAGTTATAGATATATTTAAATTTTTGAAAATGGTTATTCTTTCAAGTTTCGGTAAAAGAAAGTAGGATATACAATACATGTGAATATTTAAAAAAAAAAAAGTCTGAAATTAACTTAACTGGCCTTGAGCAATTACATTCTCTTTTCTTTCAGAACATTAGAACTTATCGATGTAGTGCAGGTATGGTTGCATAGATAACTGTGTAGATGTTTTGTGTGTTTGTGGAATTTTTGTGCTGTGTATTGTTAGTTGACTTTTGCACGAAGGAAGAAAATAATTTTTTCCCTTAGTCCCAACGATTGTGTTATTTTAAGGAAGGATAAATGAATCAGTCAACTTTCAGCCTCAAAAAGGTGAGGTCGTCATTTTCGACTTGTGTATTAGTTATAAAAAGGTCTGTTCCAAGTGTGTGAAATTCGCCGAAAATCACCGAAAAATTGTGAAATCCATTTTCTAATTAATTTTAAGCAGTTAGAAATTCACGCGCTGTCAAATCAAATTTTTTGTTGACATTTTTTTTACGTTTCGTAGAGTCTGTGATTTTCTGTGAAATGTCGTTCCACTTCGTTGTGCACAGTTTCTCTCTCGCTGAGAGAATTTTAACCCCACTCCTTAAAAAAATGTGTGCTGTGAATTTTTGTGCACAAAACACTTGGAACAGACCTAATATTGTGGTAAATGGTATTAAGCTAAACTCATTCCGAGTTTAACCTATGCACCTAAGTGTCAATTGTCGTGTTTTATTCACTGCTGCATGCGATCTGTTTTTAGTTCACATCAGTTCAGTTAAAATAAGACTCAGTTCGGTGACTGAGAACTGAACTGACAACTTATAAGAATTCCATCAATTTTTGTTAAATCTTCAGTTTTTGCGTTTAGACATGAAATGATCGCCTAAATGGGGCTTAAGATATACGATTTCTTTTGACGTATATGACAGCTCAAAAGCTCTATACGTATAAGTGAATTTAGATGTTTCTGCATATGGGAAATGCAGAAAAGTAGAAAGGCAGATATCGTATTATGTCGAAATCCGAAAGTGGGAAGGAATACGAGGTGGTAACTCTTTTTCACTTTCTATAAATTGCTATAACTTGTTGACAGCTGCTAATCATTATGTTTTCCTTCAAAGTTGTGAAATACGAAATCTGAAAAATAAAATGCAAAATAAATTATATGAAATAATGCAATACAAATTGAATACATTTACCTCCGTTCTCTTCCATTTCTACGTATATAATTTTTTTTTATTTCTAGCACCCGCCAAAAAAGTTATAGGATGCTATAATAAAGATGGAAATGTTCGTCTTCACTATAATCTTGACTTCTGTCGAATTTCCTTTAATGCAGAAATGAAGTTCTTCTGCATTTTTTTTGCTTACCTAACAAATATTAAATTTGTATTGCACATCCCTTTATTTTTGCAGAAATCAAATGCAGATACCTATATTTATTTTCTTATGTTTTGGACCTGTTCGTTGATTTAATTTAAATGAACTCGGTTAATTTTTAAATAACCATTTGATTATTAGATAAAAGTAAATAGGTATACATACATAGATACTCAATGTGTAAAAAGTGTACAATCTCAGACAATTCAGAAAACTATCCCAGACGTCCCCCACACAGAGAAAAAGAAATGGACTAGGTAGATCAAGCTCAAGAAGTCAAATTTTTTAGAGACATTGTCTAGTTTTAGAGAAATTTAGAAAAATAAAACGAAACATACAAAATTAAACGAAACATAAAAAAACGAAGCCATCAGGAAAAGGATCATTCGTGAGCGGTAATTTGTACGTCAACTGCTCATTTTCATTTGTTCACTCTCTGTGTTCTGACCTATTCCGATTCTCTTCTCCGTGTTTCCTGTATACTGTGCACTGTGTATGTATACCTACTTATTCTGTTGTACCTAACCTAGTATGCTTTAGCGCCTCTGCATCATGCAACCCCAAGCCCAACAGCACAATTCGTTATATCCTTGCTTGCTCTCCTTTCATATCTTACAATCGCAGCGCCAACAGCCCGCAAGTGAAATATTGCGATTGCATGTGTGAATAGTGTTTGCGATGGCTTCCGGAACACGCCAGAAGCCATTTTGGGGGCCAGACTCCTACCAATCGTAAATTATATTTGAATCCCATTTCTCACTGTACACAAACATACATAAAGCTTTCATAAGGATTCCACAGCATTTCTTCTCACTAGTTTCTTTTTCTTTTTTGTTTTTTTTTTTTTTTGGGTTTGGGGTGAGTGAGTACAGCACACATCCAATTCCACAAAACGCACCCTAAAACTTCACCAACTCTTGGCTATTTGTGTATATCTATTCTCTGGCCGTTAAAGTGCGAACCTAGACAGACATTTAAGATCGAAGGAGGGAGCATATATAATTTTACTTGATCCATACCAAAGAATTTCTGCTGACTTGTACAAAAAAAATATCCATCTGTATTTTAACAAACTTTGCAGAAAAGAAAGACCTAGGAATTAACTGCAATTTCTGCTGATGATGACTGCTTCCCTGCAGATGTCCTTACGGTTGTCCTTGGACAAGAATTATATTTTGTTCGAAAACGTTTGAAATAATTGTTTTATAAATTTATATGAAAATTTAAGGTTTTATTTGAAACATAATTGATATGTTTGCTATACAATGAATGCATGTGAGTTTGTATTTATAAAGATGCTGAAATATCATAAAGACACATATTTTTTATTTAATTAAACCAAAGAAATAGTCGTAGTAGATAAAAATGTGATTAGGCATCAATTTTTGACAACTATGCATTGCATTTCTTCAAAAGTTGTCCGATGAGAAACTATTGCGGAATTCGTTTTGAAATGGAAGACACAAAATTGTAAATAATATATTAATAAATTACTTTCTTACATTATCTAATATTTTTGCGTATTAATACATACATACATATATAAAAAAAAAATATCAAGGCCCAAAAGGAAAAACTTGTAGAAATGTTAAACCTCCAGAAGAAGTTGCGGTTTTTTGCCAAAACATTGCGAACGAGATGAACTCACTTGGGGCTCAAATTTGGGACGTAAATGGTTGGAAAAAGGTTTTGAAACGTAGGAAATTATAAGATAATATACCAACAAATTTTTAATTCAATTTTTAGGTTTGGAGTGATTATAAGTCGTATGTCAAAAAAAAGGAAGAAGCTGTTTGATAATAAGAAATAAGCAGGATCAACTGGCGGCGGACAGTTTAACCAAAAAACCTTCACTCCAGTCAAAGAAGCTGTAATTTCAATCATAATATTGAATGATATAATGGACGGGATAGGAGCAAGAGCCTTTGGAACGGAAAGTCCAGAAACAGGACACACATAGTACAGTGAAGGGTTAAGGATTTGAGTGTCAGAAAAAAGAGCAAGAACCCAACCCTGAAAACTGTGGATATGCAAATGTGTCCAGTGAAAATACCAATAAATTTCTTAACAAACAAGTGAAGTTACAGGAAAATTATTGCAAACACATTACAAGATGTTTCAAAGCATTTGAAAAGAGTGAGTAGATCCCTAGAGGATTCGAGTGAAATGGAAAAAAAATTAAAGGAAATGCAAGAGCACAACGATGCAATACACCATCTTATGAACGAAAACTGTAATTGAAGGATTCTTGTCTTTCTTTTAATAATTTTTTGTAATTGTTAATGGTAAACTTTTTATTTATTCTTAAATCTGATAAAAACTAGAATTGAAAATGTATAAGTAAATCTTCTGAATCAAATGAAAACTTAGATTTGAAAGAGGAAAAACCAACTATTGTCGAAAGACCATGCAACAAAGCAAAACAGCTCTGCGCAAAGATTTCATTACTCCTAAATTAGTAGCAGCTCTAGATAGGAGTCAGTTAAATATGAGAGATTCTGCGTTTATTCTTAATGCAGCTATTGAAGCATTTGGATAGAATATTTATGAATTTCTTATAAGTAAGTCATCCATCCAAAGAATTCGCACAGAAATTTATTTTCTTAATGAGGTACCGGAAGTTGTGATTGTTCATTCACAAATAATTGCCTCCATTAAATATTTTTAAATTAAAAAGTAGTTATTTCTTATCAACATAAAGAACAACTTATTGCTGTGACAATGTTAGAAAGTTCTACAGGAAGTGAGCAAGCGCAGGCAAGTGATACTACTGCTTCAAATACAGGGTTGGAATTATGTAAGGTGACAGTTGATAGTTGATAATCAAAATAGCTGACCATCATCGTTTCTTTTGCGATGATTATCAAGTGACAGAAAGAGATAATTTCAAAGAAAAAACATAATTAAAGAGAAAACCTTACAAATTAAAATATATTTTAGTAAAAACAAAACATTAAGTGAAGTGAAGTTCCTCATTAGAACTCTTCTACGCGGAAAATTGGGAGAGAAATGATGGAAATAATTATAATTATGTTCGATTCCTCAGACAAAATTTAAGGATAAGAACACACATTTTGGAACTGCCGCCGAACCCATTGTAAAATTCATGTTCAAAATATACACTTTAGTTTTCTAAAATAATTCCTCCTTGCAAAAGAAGCATTCGTGTATGTGTTGCGATTACTCGATCTGCCCAATAGAACGAAGTCACCCCATATGCCTCCTATCCTTCAACTGGCTGCAACATTGTATTCTTTCCTTCGGAGATTACACAGATCATCTCGAATTTCTTCCAAGGTTTATACGGCCTTGCCCGAGCTAGCTATTTGGCTATGAAAAAAATTCTCCTGGAGCTTGAATTGCTTTGCCAGATTGTCGTCAAGACTGTTGGTTTATTTTTTATTTTCGGGCGTTGTGGTGAATGAAGCTATCGGCCAAAACCAAAACGTCTTCTTTGTCCACGGGTGTCTCGGTGAGGTCACTCAATAGCTGGTTAAGGTCTTCAACTTCAACCTCCTGTGGTTGTTCATGGTTTTCTACAAAATACAAAAATTAATTACAAACATTAAAGATTCTAGCTCTTAACAAGTACAGACCTTTCGTGATTCTCACAAAGGACCAACCACCGGCAACTCCACTCACGGATGCCTCCATCCCACAGGCAGCTATTATGGCTTCCTCGGTTTGGTCCAAAACCTTTAAATCAAAGAATTTTTGTTGTGCGCGAGTTTTTTTTCGTATTGTAATTTCGCAGAGTCTAAACCTAATAACAAATTCGAATTTTACAATTGCTTGCAACAAAAACAGTTCGAAGATTAGTTAGCTACTCTTTTCCACTCTGCAACAGTTTTTGATGGCGGTCCACTCATATTCAAAGATTTTGCCAATTTCTCCCATTGCTGTTTTTGGCCAGCCCGTCCACCGCTTGAAAATGCATTGTAGGACCTAGCAAGCTCCGGATGTTTTTCCATAAAACAAAAAAGATGAGCAAACACTCGGAAAACAATAAACAAATTCACTGAGCATGTTCAGAAAATGTCGGATTCTCATGTCTCTGAGACTTTTTTTCGGATCCCCATTTCAAAACTGACATCCAAATAACTTCAAGTTTTCGGAATCATATTATATAGTACATGGGCCATTCCATATGAAAACGTCTAATCGAAAAAGCCAACACATTTTTGATTTTTTTTAAACTTTGTGGAAATCATCTTTATGGTCTCAGAAAATAAAATTTAATATGCTTTAATTTTCACATTTACCATTCCCCCGCTACACCGCTTGAAAAATTAAAAAATCGTCATTTTAATGGTGTTTAATTTTTTTTGTAAAAACTTTAATATATGTGATATCCATTTGATTGAAGTGTCATTTCAAAGATAATAAACAGTTGTTTCTGAAAAAAATATTAAATAAATCCAAATCAACACCAAACTGTATCAAACATGGTGCTGAAGTTGCATTAAGTTTTCCTATTTTTCTTCATATTGGACTCGCTCCCATTTTTCGGTCGGTGGGTGTAAAGAGTTTTTTTCTTCTCAGAAATAAAGTTTACATATTTTACTTTAGAATACAACAAAAATTGACTCATTTTACTCATCCTTTATATTTAATATCACTGCTTTAAGATTCGGGTTTTTGAAAAAACCCAATGTTTAGGTCCAAATATCACGATGTGGGGGACCAGATATCAACATGAAATTTTCGGCATTATTTAGTTCATAATTTAAACTACAAATCCTATAAATATCGTTTTGTTATTCGTACCCCTTCCATATCAAATAATACTTTGAACTAAGCATTAAACATAAAATAATATACACAGAAAACCTTGTCGCTAAGTATTATAGATGTATGTATACATGGTGATTGGTATGCTAAGTGCACCAAAAAGCTATAATGAGTAGTATGGGTTAAGATAAGAAAAAAATCGTATCGGAGGAGATGTCCATCTCCACCCGTTTAGGCGGGAGGCCCAATTTTATAAAAAAAAAAATTACTTAAAACAAAAAAAAAAATTATAAAAAATAACTGTAAACCCTACAATGCCATGTTATACCTTTTTGGAAAGCTATATATTTTTCCTTTTATGCTCAATTAAATTTAAATTGATTTTGTCAATAACTTTCGAAAAATTAATTTTCGAACTCAAAATTTTAGATTCTTTTTTTTCAATGCTCCTATTAATTTTCAATAAAAAAAAAAAAAAAAAAAAAAAAACTGAAAAACGGATGCTAAAATGTATCTTATTTTAGTTTCTAACTATCATAAATACTATAATGGTCATTCAATGCGACCTTCCTTTCAATTTTACAGTGGCAGGGTAAAGTGTGCTGGAGCTCTATCATGTTAAAATATTTAATTGTCTGTCTAATAAGCGTGGCAAAGAATTAAGAATTGAAGATAGGATTCTCCATTTAAAACCATTTTCAAAAAACGTATTCCATTTATTGTCCGTCCAACAATGACAAAGCCACACATTGTAGCTAAGGAGTAGCTGCTATTTGTTTTGTTTGTTAACTTGTGGAATGTGGTATCTTTAGCAATGCAAATTGTGGAAATTGGTAACTCCATCTCTGGCAAACTTCGCTTCATCTGTCCAGAGTATCTTACTAAAATAGTTATATTATGTTTTTTCCTTGAGCAGTATTGTTCTTCAGAATTTAGTTCTCAATATCTTTCATTTTATATCAATTCTTGTGGTATAGTATTTATTATGATGAGTGAAGGATATCGGTGTGAATCACTGCCCAAACTCTACTCTCTTCTCAAGAACTAAGCCATATATACATACATATGTATGTATATACTTATTTTAGCATCCGTTTTTCATTTTTTTTTATTGAAAATTAATAGGAGCATTCAACTTTTGAGATCAAATATATACTTAAAATTACATACAATTTTGAAAAAAAAATTTGAAATAAAAAAAGAATCTAAAATTTTGAGTTCGAAAATTAATTTTTCGAAAGTTATTGACAAAATCAATTTAAATTTAATTGAGCATAAAAGGAAAAATATATAGCTTTCCAAAAAGGTATAACATGGCATTGTAGGGTTTACAGTTATTTTTTATAATTTTTTTTTTTGTTTTAAGTAATTTTTTTTTTTATAAAATTGGGCCTCCCGCCTAAACGGGTGGAGATGGACATCTCCTCCGATACGATTTTTTTCTTATCTTAACCCATACTACTCATTATAGCTTTTTGGTGCACTTAGCATACCAATCACCATGTATACATACATCTATAATACTTAGCGACAAGGTTTTCTGTGTATATTATTTTATGTTTAATGCTTAGTTCAAAGTATTATTTGATATGGAAGGGGTACGAATAACAAAACGATATTTATAGGATTTGTAGTTTAAATTATGAACTAAATAATGCCGAAAATTTCATGTTGATATCTGGTCCCCCACATCGTGATATTTGGACCTAAACATTGGGTTTTTTCAAAAACCCGAATCTTAAAGCAGTGATATTAAATATAAAGGATGAGTAAAATGAGTCAATTTTTGTTGTATTCTAAAGTAAAATATGTAAACTTTATTTCTGAGAAGAAAAAAACTCTTTACACCCACCGACCGAAAAATGGGAGCGAGTCCAATATGAAGAAAAATAGGAAAACTTAATGCAACTTCAGCACCATGTTTGATACAGTTTGGTGTTGATTTGGATTTATTTAATATTTTTTTCAGAAACAACTGTTTATTATCTTTGAAATGACACTTCAATCAAATGGATATCACATATATTAAAGTTTTTACAAAAAAAATTAAACACCATTAAAATGACGATTTTTTAATTTTTCAAGCGGTGTAGCGGGGGAATGGTAAATGTGAAAATTAAAGCATATTAAATTTTATTTTCTGAGACCATAAAGATGATTTCCACAAAGTTTAAAAAAAATCAAAAATCACGAAAAATTAATTTTAACGAATTTTAGACGTTTTCATATGGAATGACTCACATACAATTAACTGATAACAATGTTTTCTTCTCAACAATTACATAACTACCGTTGGTTATAATTATAAAAATAAAGTGATAATCCCAAATTACTATAATTTTTTACTCCTTCATTCATATTTACATCCCTTGTTTAGTGATTAAATTCTCAGGATCCGTCAAAGTGGCGGAAAGACTTTATCGATACCATCATCTTTCTGAACTAACCTAAATAGAATTTATTGACAGTGCTGATACGAAAATGGCAGATTCGCAAGTGCTGTCAACCACCCAAATATATTTTGCGATCGCGCGTTACATAGAAACAAGAATAGTTGATAATCAAAATTGACTATCAATAGAGCGACAGTCAACTATCACCTTACATAATTCCACCCCAGGTCGTATAAACGGTGCATGTGTGCTTCTTGAACAAAAACTGAACAGAGAAGTGCTTATTTTTGCTTGCCGCCATGTCATCACGAATTGGTTTTAAAAGGCTATTTGGAGCAAAAATACATCAAGTTACTACAAGGAAGAGTAGGTACTTCACAGAAACTGCCTAACACAAAAATTGACAACTTGTTATAGAGTTTTACAGAACTGAGCTGACAAAAGAATCATTCGGAGATGACAATCGAGAGCTGATAAAATTTGCTGTGATATTTTTTTGATGGAGATATTGAGAAAAAATTTAAATTCCTAAGTCCAGGTGACATGCACCAAGCTCGATGGGTGACGAGAGCTGTTTATTTCCTGACAATATGTATATCATTGGTTAATGTTCAATGCAAGATCACAAGAAAAGATATGGTGGCATTGACCTCATACATTAAATCATGGCTTCAATGCACTTCAGCAATAAAAGCACCTTATCAAGACTTGTGCTTTTTGAGATCAATGAAGTCTTACGAGAAAATTGATAAAACGATTTCAAAAGCAGGCTTGCAGAAGTTTACTCAGCATTTATGGTATTTAACTGACGAAGTTTTATATTATCGCAATTTGACGATGATTTGGACCGAGAAACTAAATTTAACCATACAGGAAATAACTCATGGTAAAAGACACATCTCGTCGAAAGAAGATTTGTATGGTTCATTATTAGGATAGTTCATTAAAGAACATTGATAATAATAGTTACAGTAGATTGTTATCTTCGTTTTCTGTAAAATAATATTATTAACACTTTTTTCTTATTTTGTTTCAGAAAAAAGAAACTCTAAATTTATTTCAATAAATCGTTATTCAAAATTGAAGATAGTTTTCTACTATTTTGTAGGCAAATAATTCTTTTGAAATAGCCAGAAAGAAAGTTTGCTTTCGTCAGTGAACAAAACCTAACATGTAACACTTTTATTATTGTCTTTTGATAGTTATTAAGTAAGCCATATTTATGTTTTTTGTATCCTATTCCACAAGGATATACATTACATACATATCTTTTGTCAAATGTTCTTTGGCAAATTTTAGTTTTTCTTTTTGATTTTTTTTTTTCAGAAATTAATGGCTTTCTTTTTTGCAACTTCTGATCTTTTCTTTGCCTACCTCCATATATATTAGTCGTGGCTTTCAAAGACACCTTTATAACAATTCCGCTTCTCGTCGTAGGCACTCCCCCAATTTTTTGCCTTGACCTATTCTCCTTATATTTTGAACTAGCTTTTACCCGCGACTTCGTCCGCATAAGATTTTTTGTTTTCTCCCGGCTGTAAGTCCCCCTGCAACAATGTCCCACTATCGTGTTCCGGTCCTCAACTTCACATCAAAATTTGTTCAAAAGCAACCTATTCAACCTGACACGATCACGCTAGATTTCCGCGGGAATGAGGTATTTTCCCGCCGTAAAAAGTAGCCTGTGTCCGTGCCTAGGATTCTATCTTTAAATTAACCAAGTCATAAAAATCCGTTCGGACGTTAAGGCGTGAATGAAGTAAACTTTTAAAACAAACGATTAAAAATCACTAACTCAATTTAGTTACCTGCCCACTGCCTACCCCCTAAGAACGATGGCTTGATTATTTATAGCCTATGACCATTTCTAGGTTATCATCTATCACCATACCAAATTTCAACAAAATCCGTTTAGGCGTAAAAGAGTAACAGACAGACAGACAGACAGACAGAGTTACTTTCGAATTTATAATATTAGTATGGATTCCATTTTATTTTTTAAATCGCGTAATAATATCTTGGACTGTGTAATGGCACGGAATGAAGTCAAGTGTTTTCTTTTTTAGGTGTAAATGCTGAATAGAATCGGCGAGTTAATGGCTCCCTGCTAAAGACCGTTTTTGATATCAAACTTTCTACCATTGAGCATGAGCATGTCATAAAGGGATCCAACAGTTGTTTACCAAGTCTGACTAGCTTCAAATGGAGACTATGCGGTGTCGATAGTCGAAGGCCTTCTCCAAGTTAACCAGACAAGCACCCACCCGTACACTGTTTTTTTAGATTTTTTCCATTGGATATCAGATACAAGCTAAGACGTTGTATTGATGGTGTTATGTCCCGCTATATCCAGTATGATATTGTTGTCCTTAGCCTACTTGGACAGAGCTATTTCTTACTTACCTTACTGATACTTGGAAGAAGACTTATCGATTGGAGATTTACCGGATTTGAGTTGCCCTTTCCTAGTGATTTTTACTGAACCCGTAGAAACTGGAGGTTAATTCGTTCTGCAAGTAAAAGTGGTGAAACCGATCTCTGTTCCAGGCCATGGTTCCGGCAAATGTTAGCATTCACTGTACACTGGGAAGTTCGAAATGGTAGCTTCTCACTCAATCGTCCGCAAACATTTCCTGGTATTTTAACTTTTATCAATTTACTAAATCTATACATATGTATATGTACATATGGCATCTGTCATTATACTAGAAAAAAATATTGTTTTATTTTTTATTTATAGGTACTACTACATGTTTGAAGGGGTATTTTACAAACAATCCTGAAGATAAAATATGACGTATGGGTCAGAGTTGTGACGTTACATTGCTATAACATCAAACTTTATCCGAAATGAAACTATTGCATCTATACCGTTGTTGCACTAGAAATTCTGTTTCGATTGTTATCATCAAATTCGGAATTTATAATTTTCCCTTGCTCTTTCTCCTTTAGTCCCCACAGTCAATGGTAGAGATAGAGAAGTAGAACTTTATGATGCTTCCATGGAAATTAAAATTTCAGAAATTTTTGACATTTTAGGTAACAACTGCGTCACTTGGAATGGATGATGGCAGCGCGAAGGCAATCAGCAGCTGCCATCATGGTGAAACTAATATTCCAAGTTCATAGTCGTTGTGCTTGTACTTGTACTTGTGCTTGTGCTTGTGAGCTTCTGCCGGTGAAGTCCTTTCTCGTCTCGCTCGTATGATGACTTTTTTGTTTACATGCTAACGGCATAGGTAGATGATGCCGTTGTCGATGCGGAGGTGGTGAGTAAATGAATGCGGATGTAGCTGCGGTTCTCTGATGCTTCATTTTTGGCAAAGTTATTAAAAAGGTCTTTTCTGCTGATGCAATCTGAGTAAAACTTTCTTTCACTCTTCAATTTTAAACCTAGATACCTAGGTAGGTAAGGTATCTTTTTTTTTGCATTTTTTACTTATACATACATACTTCTTGCATGAGAAACTGGATCACTTTTGTATGGTAGAGTTGCTAGTGTTGATGTACTTAGTTGTTTGTGTTGTTATTGTTGTTTGGCATACCTATATATATATACATATATGCAGATATGTATCCGTATACAATATTTTAAGCGATGGATGAATTAAAATGCATAAATTTCAAAGGGAAAACTTTTGATTAAGTGAGGTAAGGTAGGTAACGGCGGCGCGGCGCGGTTGCGGCGTTAGCGGCATTGGAGGCGAGTGATGGCGGTGAATGCAGCGATGCAATGAAACGCAAAGGATACAAACAAACAAACATACAAATATGTACATATGCATATTATGCAACACTGAGCCAAAAGATGAAGTTGAAATTGAAAAACAGTCGTGTCCTCGGTTTTGTTTTATAGACTTTTTTCCTGCTTTATAAAGACATTTTATGTATAGGTATAGGTATAGGTATATTCACACACAACAGAAAATATCGATCTGTAAAGGGAACAAGGACGATGGAATTGAAATGGATGAACATCTGTGAATCACATACGCAGGAAGCTCACTTTTCTATTTCGAGATATTACTTTATTTTGCGGTCGAGCTTATGGAAGCTGGGAGCCAACAGAATGCACAACGACTTCAATATGTCAAATTCTCTTTTAGTGACATGGTGGCTTTTTCATATTGATGGTCAAATCGGTTTTGGTCGGACAGAATATGGTCAGATAGATATAAATACTTGTACATATTCTCGGGACGTGCTCTGGTTCACATTGCTCTTGGCTTGGTACATTTTCAATTGTATATTCTGTCTTTGAAAAACCAATATCAACAGTATGGTCTTACCATACGATGCTTAAGAGAGTATCTACAATCTACATACTATAGATAAACATAAGGTAAGGAGGATTATACCCATACGGTTTAGGTTTAGGAAATATTTTGCCTTATTGTCGGGATTATAATAGAGAATAATCATTTCTTAGAATTACTTGAAACGTGATATCTACTTCAAAGAAAAAAAGAAGAAGAAGATATGCATAAGTCAAAGCAAAGTGTTACCTTGAATGTATAAGGAGAATATGTTAACTACATGGACATGCATACAAACACTAAGGCAATGTTCTTATTTTTGTAGAAAAACAAACAAACAAACGCAAACATTTTGGAAAATTTAATTAAAAAATGAGTACCTACATAATATGTAGCCACCACTTCGTGTGCTGTTTTTCGATTTTGAGAAGAAGAAACTCATTGCTATTATAAAGGCGACTTATGATGGGTTCAAATGTCATGTCTTAGACGGAGGTAGGTTGTCAGAAGAATTTTAAGTCTAAAGTGGGGTCAGAAACCGAATCGACATCGTCAGCCGCATCGGAAAAGCAAAGGTTGCCTTCCAGATATGGTCCAATGTTTTGAGGAACAAATCTCTCACCTTGAACACAACTGTTATATGGATGCAGCAGGAAACTGCAAACCTTCGTTAATAGGTGTCTTTGAAACATCTTAAGGGTTTTCTGGCCTAATCGTATATCCAACGAGGACCTACAAATATAGGCGAACAGGTCAGGAACCCGTCGCGTCGATACCATTATATGAAGGCGCAAGTGGCAGTGGATTGGACACACTCTTCGAAAAGATAGTGAATGCATTCAGACAAGGTAGTGGAATCTATTCACTCAAGAAGGAAGAAGAGTTGGTAGACCGAGAAGCACGTGGAGGAGAACAGTTGAAGAGAAATCTGTAATAAAGTATGTAAAGACTAAAGAGTTTATTTAAAAATGTGAGCAGTTTTGCACATAGACCTTAAGCTGATACTGGGAGCTTACTAATTTCTAATTTGCTATACTGTGTAGTACGAAGATGCAATCATACATGAATATTCAACATGAAGTCCTGAAATTAAAGCGAGTTTTTGATATGTTTTGAACAACATAACGGTATATTTGTTTTATATACGTCTCATGCTAGGATCGAAGTTCAAAACTATTGGGGTGGCAAGCTTGCAAGCTAGCCAGGCGAATGAAACTTGATGAGAATAAAAACATCTTCATTTATAAGCAGGGAAAAAATCTAAATGTGGAGAATTGAAAACTATCGATAGAGACGATGAAAACTTTTTCATAACACAAAAAACTAAGAACTTGTATTTAAATATTTACATTCAAATTCTAATATATTTCAACTATAATCTCTGCAATGCTGTATATGTATATGTATACTAACAGTCCCCTAGTTCTTGACGTCTGTTGTCTTTCTCTCTGATCTTGAAGGAGTTGGTTGGGAACGCTCAGAGCTTAATTCCCTATTACGAACTTGTATATTTCTAGTACTTTGCTTTTCTAGCCGCTGCAAACGCTCAGCACACGAGATCCTCGCCTCGCGCGTGCACTTGAGCGGTTCTTAAATTCTGTTCACCGAGGTGCAGCGAACGCTCGATACTTAACTCTCAGGCCCGCGATTGCGACGTATGTATGTGTATTCTCTCTGACTTGTCAGACGACTTTCAGTCAATTTCTGATGAAGATTCTCCATTTCGACGTATATTTTTGATACCCTCGCCTGATGGGAACGCCTGAGATCTTGATCTGTTGGGCATTTTGAAATGACAAATGAGAAACTGCCTGTCACTTGGGGTGAAAGAATTATTCAAATCACTCAATAGTTTCGGAGCTTATTCAATTCGTCCTTATTTATGAACTACTGAATCCTCGCCAACAGCATGATATGTAAAACAGATAATCTGCAAATTAAAGTGAAGACACGAGCCAACACAAAAACTCTCAGGTGATGCATTTTTAATTTCTAGATCTTGCTAAAGAGTATCCTAAAATTATTTATATTAAAAAAAAGGAAAAAAGGGCTTGACCTTACTTCTTAGGTTGGAATAGTCTGGTTCAAAACCAAGCCATCCAAAAAAAATAAAATGTGCATTGCTCATGCACATATATATGTTCATATAGATTTTTTTTTTAAACCAAAAAGTAGGTATTTGATGATTCCTTACTAACTGTTGGTCTATTAAGAATCTAAAGCTTGCTACACAGCAGCAAGCAGGAAAGGAAAGAGTTGAAGTGGAGACTTTGTGTGGTTGTTAAACGACTTTGTTCACTTTTGTTTGTCCTCGAGGGCCTCTTTGTTTTGTTTTGCCATTTCTCTTCTTGTTTTTGTGTTTTTGTTTCATATGAATGTAGGTATCGTTACAAAAGTTCCCACATGACTTTTTTGTTTTTAAGTGCTCTCCAAATACGCATCAAAGCTTAGCTGTGAGGAATAGAATAAAGGACGTAGTTAGGAAATTTTTTTTTTTTGGGGGAGAGGGAGAGTTTTCCAGAGACACCGATTCATGGATTTAAGAAAAAAAAGTATTTTGTAAAAACTATTAGGCAACAATTTCGTCTCTACATTCAGCCAGTGGTTGCAGCTTAAAGGTAAGTCACTATAAACATTTTGTAGAAAAAGCACATCGTCGAAAAATGGATCAAAAGTAGTTGGATATCTGGAAAAATATGGCTTGTTGAAATTATGATTGAAATTATACGGAATAGTTAATTCGTCATGTATACCGTAACGGATCGTAACTTTTTCCACCGAATTCGAAAAAAAAAACCTTTTTTCAAACAAAACACCCGCAAATAGTTTTGAAAAGGAAAGAATAACTATTTATCTATAAATTGTGGGAAATGGCTCCTCCACTGCCACTAACTTATAATAATAAAACTTACCTTTAAAATAATACTTACCCTATAATTATTTACACCTATAACTTTATACTTACCATAAAATAATAATTCAAATAATATATTAACTTATAATAATATAACTTACCTTTGTAATAATACTTACCCTATAATTATTTACACCTATAACTTTATACTTACCATAAAATAATAATTAAAATAATAATAATAATAATAATAATAATAATAATAATAATAATAATAATAATAATAATAATAATAATAATAATAATAATAATAATAATAATAATAATAATAATAATAATAATAATAATAATAATAATAATAATAATAATAATAATAATAATAATAATAATAATAATAATAATAATAATAATAATAATAATAATAATAATAATAATAATAATAATAATAATAATAATAATAATAATAATAATACCTAACCGTGCGACCCAGACTGTTCCTACTAAAGCAGAAAAGGCAAAAATACCGATCGTAACTGACCATCTTATCACCCGAGGTACACCCAAAAGTACATAAGTACATACCAGATGGTCAGTTGCGTCGCGAATCTGCATAGGAACCAGCACCCAAATCTAACTGACCACCGTGTCATGCGATGTGTGTACAACATACATAGGTACATACATGCAGGGTGGTCAGTTACACAGCTAATCATCCGATCATCGATCCCGCTGATCGATGTGAGGTGATTAGCTATGTAATGATGCGGGTGTAGGTCTGGACCGTTGCCGATAAAAAAAAAAATTGGTCGAAAGAGGAGGAGCCAGATGCGCCAAGGCTAAATGGGTTGCCGAGATATGACCCATTAGCCAGTTGGTGTCGAATATCAAGAGAGTGCGGTTCGGAAATAAAAGAACGATAAGGGTTCCTTAAAAATAAAAAAAAAATAAAAAAATAAATAAAAAAATATATATATATAAATATATCACGCGTCATCGGTCCACGTGAATAATATTCCTTACAAAAAAAAAGGGGGATAAAATGTGATAAAATAACTTAAAGATAATATTATTAAAAAAAAAAAAAACAAATAATGCCCCAGTGAAAAAAAAAACTAATAAGAAAATAATTACACTAATTTGCCTTAGCCTAGAAAACTAAAATAAAATAAAAAAAAACAAAGGAGAACACCATCCTGGAAAAAAAAAAATATATAATAAACTAACAACAAAAAAAAAACTCACCACTGAAGATTACATGTAATAAAATTTAAACGAATCTGTTTTAAATAAAAACACCAACCTATATACCTATTTTACTTACCGGATATCGACTGGAAGAAGAATACAACGGAGCGGCACCCTGCAAAAACAAAAACAAAAACAAAAAAAACTATATACCTACCTCGTGAAAAAAAGTGTTTCCTAAGTGTTCCCATCGTTTACTTCCCTAATACTTACCTTTTCAATTTTGTGTCTACCCCCCCCCCCCCCTTCTTTTTCCTCTTGTGTCTAGTGTGTCGTTAGTCGTTAGTTTTAAGTGAAAAGCAAAACAAACAAAAAAAAAAAAACATGTATGATAAATATAGTTTTAAGTGTAAAGCAAAATAAAATAAAAAATTTTAAGAATATAGTTTAAGTGAAACACAAATAAATTAAATTGAAGAATTATAGTTCCGATTAATAAAATAAAATAAAAGTTTAAAATTTATAGTTGAAAAAAAAAAAAAAAAATGAAAAGAAAAGGAATTAATTAATAACAAAAAAACAAAACCAAAAATTAACTTAATTTTAGCTTCAAATCTAGCATCAGTACTCCAAAGCGGTGCACCTCCTTGGCAGGGACAACATTGATGACCAAGTAAGTTATTTAAATTTTTTTTCCAATACCATACTTAGCCTTTAATTTTTGATGTTTTGTAGTTTTCATGAATATATATTCTTTTTTTTTTCATTGATTTTTTTTTGTAATGAATTGAATAATCTACACTAAGAAAAAAAAAATTTTAACGATATACATATATATAAAGTTACAATACACTGAAAAAAAAAAAAAAAAATGAAAAGAAACAAATATAATACAATACAAATATAAAAATAAATAAGATACAAAAAAAAAAGAAAAAAAAAAAAAACTAAAATATGTTAAAATTTAGCAATTTATAAAATTAGAAAATTTAAATAAGATACGATTAGGGTTACCTAAAGTTAATATCAAAACAAAAACTTTTATATATAAAAAAAAAAAAAATATATTTTGACATTTGTATAGGATAAGGGTTGCCACCCCTACTAAATTTATTACAACAAGAAAACTTTTGAAATATTATTTTATTTTGCTATTATTGATATGAGAATAAACTTATACTTGTAAATTTTGAAAAATTTGAAGTCGTTGCTTTTTATTGGAGTCAACCAACTATGATTGATTCTTCTTGTAATGATTGAAGATTTTATTTTGATTTTAGGAAGGGAAGTATTTTCTATATATTCCGACTTTGAATAAAATGGAGTCTTAAGCCTAAGTCTTGCGGTGGAAGCGACACGTAACGGAATTTTGGTTCTGATGAAATGAAGAAGTGAATAGTTAGGGGCTATTGCGAAATAAAGGAGGAAGCAGTAGCCACGGAGGTAACATGATGTTACAAGGGTGGGAAAACCTCCTGAGGGCAGAACATCTAAGTCCCTCATCCCCGCACTGGAATCGCAACCATACACATACACATTCACATACACATACACATACACATACTCATACACATACACATACACATACACATACACATACACATACACATACACATACACATACACATACACATACACATACACATACACATACACATACACATACACATACACATACACATACACATACACATATACATACACATACACATACACATACACATACACATACACATACACATACACATACACATACACATACACATACACATACACATACACATACACATACACATACACATACACATACACATACACATACACATACACATACACATACACATACACATACACATACACATACACATACACATACACATACGCGACCGTGGTTAGACACTGCCCTTAGCTCGACACGATTGCCTGGACCAGCCTGAGGTTGCTGTAAGCCTCAGGTTGTAGAGGTGATTTAGAGCTGAGGCAGGGGGGCTTCCGTTACAGATGGCGCCCAACGTGGGGCCCGAAAATATTGTTTTGTAAAACCATCATAGAGTAAAATTTAATGAAATAGTTTGAGTGTAGATAAGCTATTATAACGGTTAACATTTCCATTTTGATATACCTTTTGACAGACGTCCGCTAAATGGGTTTATATTTCTACTTAGCTGTTGCGTTTGCCGATAATTGTATATTTTTGCCATCATTCTGGTATTGATATTTTAAATCCTAAGTTTGGAGAATACAAAATTCAGCTTCAGTTGTTTAACATGTCACTAACAGATCTTTCGTTTTATATCGCCGGATCGGGTAAAGCCTGACTCTCAGATTGGCGTTAAGTCTAACGAGTATTGCAGGCAAACCTTATTCGACCAACTTCTACAAAATCATAAAATTTCAAAAATTTTTAAACGTGTTGCACCGACTGTTGTGATTCCATGAGAGGATATTTTGTCTTCATTTCATCGGTCCTTAGCCTGCCGTGTCGCTTCCACCCAAAAATATGAAATATTGTTTGTTAAGCATATATAACGTAGTTTTTTTTCATTCATTTTTTTTTAATTCTTTTTTTATATCTTTTCTTATATATATACATTTTTGAAATTTTTATGAATTCGCTTTAAAAATATAATTAATTTACCTAATTAAGAGTCAGAATTACTTTGAACTAATAACTAATAATAACATTACTTGACATTCGTCGTTTATATCGCATTGCCGATTCTTTTCTTATCTAACCTTTGACTTTTGACTTAACATAATGCGCCCACCCCCTCGTAGAAGGGTTACTACAACTAAGTCTTCACTGCCCCGATCATTGAATCCAGATTCTTTTGCTGATCTCGACGTACCACTTGAAACTATGGAACCAACTCCACAACAACGATCAAGCCCAACGCCGGAAGATGCAGAGGGAGCAGCATCCCTTTTAGCTCAAGCACGAGCAGACTCTCCCAAGATACCGGTCGCGTCATTCACTCCAAGGCTTCGCGATTCACTCGGTGGAAATGAGGAAGAGTTAACGGGATACATACGTGATGTTGTCACCGCTGTAGTAGGAGCTAATAGAGCGGCAGATTTTAAGTTTTTCTCGGCGGAGATGGAAAGGACTAGAGCTGCTATTAGAGATGAGATAGCAGGCGTTGCACGTGAGAGCTTAGCTCAACGCCCTACTCCCGAAAGTAATCGCCCTATTCCCGAAAAGAGAACCAGCGTGACCGCTGCTCCTCTTCGTTTTCATCAGCCACCTCAATCTCCACCTCGCAGGCATTCTCCACCAAGAAACACCACTACCTATCGCCCACTAACACCTCCCCGATGTAATCCAACGGCTGAAACTTCAAACATGGACGACTTTTTACGACAATTACAAGATATGACATTGAGTGACACTAACAACCCATTCCAACCTTCACCACGACTTACAGGACTTAGATTACAGGCCTTTCATAAATGGGGCCTTAAATTTGATAAAAACCTAATGACCATTGATGACTTTATTTTCCGACTTGAACGACTTAGGATCAGTTACAGAGCAACATGGGATGATGTAGTTTTGAACTTTCACCACTTTTTGACCGGCTCGGCGGAAACCTGGTTTTGGAGATATGTCAAGATGAACCCGGGTGTAAACTGGCTAGGACTGAAGGCTGCGATGATCGAACAATACCGCAGCCTAGAAACCGATTCAGAGCTCTCGCGGAAATTATACGATCGACATCAAGGACCAACTGAAAGCTTCGACGACTTTTATACAGCCATTCAAAAACTGAATTCGCGACTGAGAACGCCAAAACCTGATCTGGAACTTGTGGACATTTTGAAAAACAACGTTCGTAGACAAATGGGTATGTTGCTAATTACGTTTCGTACCGATAGTCTTGCGGAAACGGTACACGTCTGTCGGAAAGTCGAAAAATACATCCAGGACCGCGAATCAGTAAAATTTCGTCCGAGTTCCAACCCGCTACCCCGAAAAAATCCTGTAGCTGAGCTGGTTGCAGATGAAGGAGAGGAACTGGATAGCCTGATGCCCAACCTTGAAGCGTTCCATCCGAGACGAGAGAGGGACAGCTCCAGCCTTTTATGTTGGAACTGTAAAGAAAAGGGTCACTCTTTCTACGAATGTCCAGAAGCCCAGCGAGCCCTGTTTTGTTACAGATGTGGTTATGACGGCACAACCTGTCCCCAATGTCCCCGTTGTACGGGAAACGACCCAAAGAGCAATTCGAAGACCCGGGGGAACTGCTCTCTGGAGAAGAACCCGGAACTTTAAACTCACACGTCCCACAAACCTTCCAGCCCAGACAGACAACCTCCGTTCCAGATCCAAATGAATCCCCATCTTCACCTGCCGTATCCACTCCCACAATAATGAAACGACCTCCTCAAATTACTCCAACAGAAAACACCAGTCCAATGTCACTTCGTGAACCGCCTAAGCCAAACAAAACTCTTCACGAAAGGCTCCAAAATTATTTTGAAGTTCGTAAACGAATCTTTGGCGTACAAAACACTGTAGTTTCGGATAAAATACTTAAACTTAGGAAGAAATTTCGAGAGAAGAAGAAGGCTTTTAAGGCCATAGAAGCCACAACTTTATGCAGCTCCGATGATCCACGTCCTTACGCGAACGTCCACATTTTTGGAGAACCTGTCCTTGGACTTCTCGACAGCGGAGCCAGCATAAGTTGCCTAGGTGCGGACGGAGTCGACTTTCTTCGTAAACACGGCCAAACCTCAACTGAAGTAAGAACTGCCGATGGAAAACGTCAAGCCATAGTTGGAAAAATAGCCACAGAAATCACCTACAAAGGGATGAAGAAAACAATACCCCTATATTTGGTTCCATCTCTGCAACAGAAGCTGTATTTGGGAATCGATTTTTGGAAGGAGTTTAACATCGCACCTAACTTGATCTCAGAACTTTCACCAATCCCCGTTACTGAAAATGACCCGAATGCTCACGTACTTACTCAACAGCAATCCAGACGGTTACAAGATGCCATCAGTAGGTTCCCGTCCTTTGCCCAAAATGGCTTAGGAAAAACTACACTGGAGGTACATACAATAGATACAGGGGATGCCGAGCCCATTAAGCAGCGTCATTACCCGGTTTCTCCAGCGGTACAGAAACTCCTATATGAGGAACTGGATCGTATGCTGAAACTCGGAGTTATAGAAGAAAGCACAAGTCCATGGAGCTCCCCCGTAGTCCTGATTCGCAAACCCGGCAAGAATAGATTGTGTTTGGACTACAGAAAAGTGAATGCGAAAACGAAGAAAGATGCTTATCCTCTCGCTCATATAGGAGGATTGCTATCCCGTCTCTCAGATACTCGTTTCATTTCAAGCGTGGATCTGAAAGATGCGTTTTGGCAGATCCCGCTGGAGAAAAAGTCCCGAGAAAAGACGGCGTTTACTGTGCCCGGTATGCCCCTGATGCAGTTTACGGTTATGCCCTTTGGTCTCTGCAATGCGCCACAACGCATGGTCAGGCTTATGGACAAGGTGGTACCCCACCAACTGCGAGATAAAATCTTTCCCTATCTGGACGATCTGTTAGTAGTATCGAGTACATTCGAAGAACATATCCAACTTTTAGAGATCTTGGCTAGTAGGTTGAATGAGGCCGGCCTCACAATGAATGTACAAAAATCGAAGTTCTGTTTCAAAGAACTTAAGTTTCTTGGATACATTGTAGGAGATGGTTGTCTGAAAATGGATCCAGAAAAAGTTGCAGCCATTGTAAATTTTCCAACACCGTCATCGGCAAAACAAGTTCGTCGATTTTTGGGTTTAGCGGGATGGTATCGGAGGTTTGTGAAGGATTTCTCCACCGTATCCGCTCCTATCACGGATACCTTGAAAAAGGGAAAAAGGTTTTCTTTCACCGATGAAGCAGTTGAAGCCTGCCAGAAACTCAAGGATGCTCTAACCTCTGAACCACTCCTGGTACATCCAGATTTTAACAAGGAATTTGTTATACTTTGCGACGCTTCAGATACTGGCATAGGATGTGTGCTGAGCCAATTGGACGAGAATGGTAACGAGCGCCCAATATACTATCACTCACAAAAGCTCAATGCGGCGCAACGCAATTATAGCGTGACGGAGCGTGAATGCCTTGCTGCGGTTGTGGGTGTACAGAAGTTTAGGGCGTATGTGGAAGGACATGCTTTTAAAATTGTCACGGACCATGCGAGCTTACGGTGGTTGATGGGTCAGAAAGATCTAAGTGGCAGGCTGGCGAGATGGAGTCTAAAGCTTCAAGGATTTGACTTCAGCATTGAACATCGGAAAGGAACCCAGAATGTTGTGCCTGACGCACTCTCCCGAGTGTATGGGGTAGATGCTTTGGGTTCTGATGGTTCTATGTTGGCGAATCCGGATGACATTTTGCATATTGACCTTAAGGATCCTAGTTTTCAATCTAAGGAATACCTTAAGATCATACAAAACATCCAAGAACAAAATGATAAGCTGCCTGACCTTCGGGTGTCGGAAAATTTCGTCTACAAGAAGGTTAAACATTGCACAGGTGATCCTGTAGAGGATGACCAGGTATGGAAGCTTTGGGTTCCGGAATCGTTGACTGAAAACTTGATCTCACTGGCTCATCGGCCTCCTCGAGCTTCGCATGGAGGAATAGCGAAAACAATCTACCGACTTCAACGACAATTTTTTTGGCCAAACATGGCAAGTCAAGTTAAAGCCTTTATCGGTAGCTGTGATATATGTAAAACCACGAAAGCCTCAAATACTACTCTACGGCCTCCAATGGGTAAAGCGTTTTTGGTGGATAGGCCTTTCCAGATGATCTTTATAGATTTTCTTGGTCCGTATCCGAGATCGAAGAACGGTAATACCCACATCGTGATAGCATTGGACCAATTGACAAAATTTGTGGTGGTTAAGGCACTCCGAAGAGCTACTACAGAGGTAGTCTTGAAATTTCTTCAAGAAAAAGTGTTCTGCGTCTTTGGAGTCCCGGAAACCATTCTATCGGACAATGGAAAACAATTTGTCAGTCGGGAGTTCACAAAGTGTTTGGAGACGTTTGGAATCACACATGTTAGAACGGCTGCATATTCACCTCAAGCCAATGCAAGTGAGAGGGTGAATAGGTCGATCCTTGCAGCAATCCGGGGCTACATAGACGCAGACCAGAGAAACTGGGACCTACATCTCCAGTCGATTGCCAGTGCCTTACGAACTTCGGTCCATACCGCCATCTGTAACGGAAGCCCCCCTGCCTCAGCTCTAAATCACCTCTACAACCTGAGGCTTACAGCAACCTCAGGCTGGTCCAGGCAATCGTGTCGAGCTAAGGGCAGTGTCTAACCACGGTCGCGTGGCATGCTGGCATCCGACGAGCTACGACCCGTGCAATGCCAGCATGCCACGCGACCGTGGTTAGACACTGCCCTTAGCTCGACACGATTGCCTGGACCAGCCTGAGGTTGCTGTAAGCCTCAGGTTGTAGAGGTGATTTAGAGCTGAGGCAGGGGGGCTTCCGTTACAAAATATACGCAAAGGGTAAAAAAAACCTCCCCCACTTAATGGAATTTCAATATATGTACATACATACATACATATGTAATATCTAAGATCTATTAAAAAATAGTACTCCAAGAATGCAATAGTTTTTATGTTTTCATTTTAGTTTTTTTTTAGTTTTCATTGAAATAATAATGTAAAGTTTTATTTTTTGCTTATGTTGGGGTTATGGTTCTAATAGAAAGTTTTTCCATTCTCGAAAAATAAACTAATTTGAAGTCTTAATCCGACTTATTCAAGATCCCCTGTTACATTGTTAAAGCTTTGTTGGTGGATTTTAAAAAATACACTGCAACAAATAGTAGAAATAAAATTTCTTCAGTTTTGCAAAAACACATTTAATATTTTTTTTCTTTTTTTTATTAATTTTATTTTTAAGAAATAATTGAAAATAGTTATTTGTCCAAAAAAGTTCAGTTTTTCTTACTCTACTTGATAAACACTTGCGATGCGAACTATAGGTTCCCGCAGACTTTTTTCGGCAAAAAATCAGGCACTAATGGTACAGAAGGTCCGCCAGCGAGGTATGGAAGTTTTGAAAAAATGGTTACACACTCATTTTTTCCATTGCCATTACGAAACCAGCTGTCCATTTTTTGTCAAAACACTCCTGCAGACATTGCGAGAAGTTCTGATTTTTCACGAAAAAAGTACGGACCAATAATGAAGTTTCGACTTATGTCACTGCCACACCAAACAGTGACCTTGGGACTGTGGAGAGGTCATTCGTGGAGCTCTTGTGAGTTTTCAGAGGCCCAATAACGGAAAATTTATTAACCACTCCTGATAAATGAAAGTGGGCTTCTTCGCTCATTATCAAAACAGTGTCATCAAGATTTCCAACATTGCTTCTGCAAACCTCATCCGTCTGCCGTAGTCGTTTTGCTGCAATTCTTGGAAAACCATCAAAGTGCAAAATTCCATAACTCACTGCATGCCGGACCCTGCATTATTGTGTGTTGAAAAGTTTTAAATTAATTAAATGACTCAAAGTAGTTTTGTTGTACCTTCATCGAAACAAATGATATAATAACATAAAATGAATATTTAATATTTTAAATGTTGACGCATTTTCACAAAAACATATTCTTCAATAAATGCAACAACATTTCAAAAACAACTTTTACCCAAGTATAAATATACGTACGTACCTATGTATGCACTTAAATGAATAGAAATGCAAAAAGTGCTTAAGGCAACCCTTTACAATTACAAAAAGCGAATAGAGGGTTTGGGGACAGTCAAATTGCATTTCTCAGTTTGCTTAAACTCACATAAAAAATATATATATATGTACATATGTACATAATGTATGTATATAAAAGAATCTTATATTTCTGAAGTTCTTATGAATGGTTTTCTCACCAGAAGAGAGGAAACAACAAAAGAAAAATGTGTAGCTGTGGTTGACATATTGCCGGATGATTATAGTAACAATTAATGAGAAAGTACTCATACCCAACTGAACTCCGACTCCGACAGGAATTTCATAAATTAAGATGATGATTATTATGGTGACAGGAAAAGCTACAACTTTTAAATTCTATATAATGATAAAGACGATAATGAAGTACGATAATGAGTACGCGGTGATTAAGTCAAACCAACCAACCAACCCTATCTTTATATCTATATACTTACATACATACATATACATATATTAAGGATTTTAAATGAACAACTGTACCTATGTACCTTCTATGATGAATGACTTGACGGAGGGAATTAAAATTAAAAGTAGGCATCAACTACGGGTATACGGTATACCTTTACGAGGAAGATGATGATGACGAAAACCATGAGGAATTTGTTTTGCTGGATTGCACTTAAAAAAGGTGTTTGCATTATACAGTAAGTGCAATTCGTTAAGTAAATTAATGAGTAGACTCAACGAGACCACAAACCAAAAGAATTGTACCTACGTTACCGTTGGTTGGTTGGTGAGAGATACCCCTTCCTGATGTGCAATTAATGTAAGCCACCAACGAAAACAAATGTGGGCGCTTTTAATTATCTAAACGTATCACGACATGAAGTAGAGACTCCATTCCATGCATGTATGTAAATAATTATGTAGGTATACGAGTATAGGTAAGGTATGCAATTAAATCAATTGATTTTATTGATACCTACATGAGATAAATATCTTAACAACACTGTCCTCAACAGATCAATTCAGAAATGAGAAGTCGATTAATTTAATTACTTATTAAAATACCAATACCAACCCACAAAAGCTAACAAAAATTAATTGAGGAGTTATTTTATTGATTGATTTGTAGGGTGAAGAGTTATATTGATATTTATTTTACATATATGTATGTATATTTCAAGTTTCAAGTCGATGTCCTTTTTTGGTCTATTATACCTACTTTGTTTTTGTTCTATTGTTTTTTTTCTTTTCTTTGGCTTTAGAAATTATTTTTAAAAACTGAGTTGAATAAAGAAGTTTGTGTTGGGACTTGGGAGCTTGTGCTCTCCAACAAAATAAATACGTTTAAACAAGGAAATCCCCGGAAGAAGGACTTCGTAGAAAAACTCTATCCGAACCTTTATCGGGCGCGCATGTTTCAAATAATATCGATATAATAAATTTTACGAAATTAATCAAACTTATAAAATTTGTTGATGTAAGTACTTACAAGACTTTGTCGATACCTATCATAAGGTATGCAGTTTAGTCACCAAATTGCAAATTAATTACCAAAATAATGGTTCGATTCTCGGGACATATTCGCCCAGCAGAGTGGGTAATTCAAGGAACCATGGATCGTTTTCGCACCACCTTTACTCTAGTCACTAGTGGATAATGCGCATCCTCAAAGACGCTGAAGTCGTAGGTACACTGCTCACCGAAGACGCTATTGGTGCTGTGGAGCAGTCGAAGATGACCCGAATGAGTCCATCCGCCATCGCTCGCAACAATTGGAGCTGTACCCTTGTATGGAAGGTTTGGGGCCTACAAAATTCAATTCGTAAATGGGCCAAAAACCAGATGACCACCGATCAAAAATTTTGTTCAGCGATGAAGCTTGAATGGGTTTGCTAAAAAGCAAAATTGTCGTACTTGGAGTGATCATAATCCACAAGCCATTGTTGAGACGCCGCGTCGCGCAATGTATATATTACTAGCAAAACCCCCGCCCGCTTCGCAGGGCGTAAAAAATAGTTTTTTAACTTTCCAAAGGAAGTTATTGTCATCGGTCCGATTTATAATTTTTTACATATCTGGACGTCTTAAGGTCTTACAATACCTATATAGGTAGGTATCATTTTTAGAGAGATGTCTGTGTGTGTGAGTGTACGTACGTTTTCCTATACGTTCGTACGTTCGAGAACCATTTTTCGTCGGCGATATCTCAAGAACGGGTAGAGATATTGACTCAAACTAAATTTTTTCGACAGGTTATAACTTCTGAAATACTAAATAGAAAAACTGAAAAACAATGCTCAAATATACAATGACCGATAAATGATATAAACTTCGAAATATTTTATTACGACGTAAAATAACGTTTTTGAAATTTGGTAAAATTTTTGAAAAAATAAAAAAAACTACATACAACAAAAATTTACCAAAAAGTGTCAAATACAGTTTTTCAACTTGAATATTCGAGGGCTAAACATGACATTGATTTTGAAATAATAAAATTTCTTAAGTGTGATAAAGTCTTTTTACTAAAATTGTTAAAAAATCAAAAATAAATCGAATAGATAGTTTTTTTACAAAAAATATTGATCATTTTTAAGGTTTTGAAAAATGCATTATGTTGAAAATAAAATACAGTTGAATACAATATCATCATTCCCCGTTCTCAAGATATTTGTACAAAATTTCAATTTGACAAATTGGACCGATAACAATATCTCCTATGAGAAGTTAACCCTTCTAATTATTAAGACAAAACATCTATGAATGGTTTTCATCCAAAATATCGCTCTGAACAACCTTCCTCTACTTTTTTGGACAGATTTTTTAAAGCTTGACCATCTGGCTATCATTAAAAACCGCACTTTTTCGTGATTTTTGTTTTCCAAGTGTACCTACTTGTTAATATTTTTAAAGGTTAAAAAAAATGTTATATTTACATACAAAATATTTGTTGACCAATTTACCTCTTCATAATTGTTTTTCTTTGACAGATTCCAACTTTAACCTTTAAAATGCCTCTCAACATCTGGAGTGCAAGTAGTGGATGTATTTTTGATATCTAGCGAAATTGTCATGTGTCAATTAAGAGTCCAAGTGTGGACTAAGTAAATTTTTTGTATTAATACTTAAAAAATAATTATGATTACAAAAGATACCAACTTGAATTTCTAATTTCTGCACCCTGAAAAGCAACCATTTTCAGAAATGGTAGCCATAATATCCCCTGGAATAACAAGCTAAGGTAAAAAAAAACTTATATTTAAAAAAAAATTAAAAAATCAAACACAACAGTTTTTTACAAAGCATTTGCATTCATCGAAATATCGTTTCTATTTATTTGCACTCGACTGTATATGTAGGTACTGTAGGTACCTATGTACATATGTACTTGTACATGAGCTAAAATAGTAAAAATACTCAAAAACTCGTTTATTCTCATCCGTCATCCCCTTGTACCCACGAGTTTGTATAGGTATATGGATCAAAAGTCAAAACCAATATTTTAACAAAAAAAAACCGCCAGCGTCGTCGTCGCGTCGCCGCTGGTCGTTGACGGTCGTAACAAAATAAAAGTTTAAAACTGCACAAAAATATATTTCCAATGTAATCAAAAACAAACAAACACCAAACTGAAACGAAACAATGTCAAACACCATTAACATTTCAATGAGAGTTGCCATTTGAAATTTTATAACTTTTCCAGCTTCTACGAGTATCTTGGTATCTGAAATTGTTTACCATATTACGACAGTAAAACGAAGAAAGACAAATAAAAGTTAAAACTGTCTAGCTCTCCAGTGAATTGGAAATAAACCGTTAAAATTTACCCAAACCTATAACTAGGTATAAAAAACATTTAACACAGAACGGACGCGCAAGCAAAAGTTGATAAAATTATGAACTTGACTTTGACAGAGGAACCATTAGCGTCTTGCCATTGCCAACAACCCCTAGCCACTAATAGACGTTATAAATTTGTGCGTATATATACATAGTTATGAGTATATACCTATATTTATGTACTTCTTTCTGTTTCTGTTGGTTTGGTATTTTCTTTGAAATTGTTTCCCTTACATTAAGTTTGAGAAAGAAGTCGGGGGCTGAAGTTTATTTTCTTGATTATTAGCACAAAAATAATGAAAATGTAAATGGGCCTTTCTTTAAAATTTGTCTATATATTAATTTTACCTTATAAATAAGAGCGAAGGCTGACGGCTTATTTCCAAGTAGGTATAGGTTTGCCTTAAAAGCTTAATTTATTGTAATTTCAGATTGAATTAAATAAATTATAATATATTATTTGTCTATACATATAAAAATGTAGATGTATACATAATTACATCATTTATGACCCAAACGTAGATATTATGTAGGTATGTAAATAATATAATGTACTGGGTACATAATGTACATTATACATTCAAAATAAGCATGTCCTAAGTGGTTCATTTATGAACGTAGGTTGCGTTGCTTTAGCTGATTAAATGTTGAACTGTCAATTGCTATAAAAATACATAAAGCGCACTTAAAATTAATGTATAAAGAGCTTCGTTCTTCATTATGTAGGTCTGTTGAATTTTATGAAACCACTTTTAAATTAATGGTTATATTGTTTTGACAAGCCATTGTAGTTGTGTATAGGTATGTGTTGTCTTTCAATTGACTTTATCAATATTGTAGGAAGTACAAGTACATAGGTAGGTAGTGAAAGTACTTTTAAATAAAATTTCGAAAATCAAAATATTATAGAATTATCAGTATTTTGTTTACATCATTTTCCCATACAATTTGTTCCACGGTTGCAACAGCTTAATTCACTTTTTAGCTTAAGTCTTGACATTAATTCACAAGCTAGTAGGTGACTTATGAAATAACAAAAAACGTTATTCTTAAGCTATACCTACCTACGTGGTGACTTGTGAATTTAAAATTTGAAAATTTAAAAATAAATAAGGGCTTTTAGTGTTGCCAGAGCTGCATACTAAGAACTTCCAGAAATCTTGATAAACCGAATAATAAATCGCTCTCAACGCTTTTCCAGGGAATTGGTTATTTTTTTAATTTTGTAAGTCGAATGTCAAATTTTTTTAACTTTTAAAGGAGATTTTAGCTAAGTTGAAAATCACTCTGCCAGGATATGATTGATAACCTTTTGGATTGTTAGGAGAAAAGTTTGTAAAAGTTTTTAGGTTATGTAGCTGCCTTCAGCCATCGTGAATTTTGGGACAATTTCATGATACTTTTAGTTGCCAAAAAGTTCCAATTAAGCATTATTTTTTTGCTTTCCCAAAACCCGTCAAGAACTTTTCATTTGACGTTTCACTCGGTTAAAGCAGTAGCTGTCATTTTTTGGTCAGTTTGTACGCATTCCCGTCACAACGTAAGATGTTTTTGTGCATGAACGTAATCATTTTTAGCAACGATCAACCAATTTTGACTTAGTTGAGGAAATTACATCTAACGGTCGATGAAGATGTCAATATTTTTGATATATAAAAAAAAGTCGTGTTAGTTATACAATTTATAACTCAAGAACGGCTGAACCCAATTGGTTGAAATTTGGCACAGTGACAGTTTGTAGTCTGGAAAAGCAAATAGGGTGATGGTTTCAACAACTAGGACATGAACTTCGGCTGCTCTGCCGCTCGATCAACTTTTGAATAAATTTACGAAGTTATCCATTTACAAACTATGAAAAAATTGTATTTAAGATCGAATAAGCAACAAAAATATTTGCCAAAGCTTGAGTTTCAGCATTAAATTGAGGCAAGACGAAGTTTGCCGGGCCCTCTAGTATTTAATAAAATACATTGAAAAATGGATTAAATCTTCTAAGCTACATAGAAGATTTGTTAACTAAAATTTTCATTAGTTCTGTTTCCTTAGATTCTTGAAGGATAAGCGAGCTTATTATGTTGTTGTTGTTTACATCACCGAAATCAAAAAAAAATCGTTGACTTCTTGATTTGCTTCTTAAATTTCAGGTCTAGGTGGGTCTGCTTGTAAGGCTTTGTATATAAAAACTTTTACCTTCAATTGTTTTTCTGAGTCTAATAGATTTATCCAACGTATTTTAAATTGAGGGTGAGTATAATTGCAGCTATTGCTGCAAATTCGCCCTTATCGACTATTTCAAAAGGACAACGTGACAATAACGATATTTTCAATTTTGCATTGAATCGCGATGGGAGCGAAAAACTGAAGATGGTGTTGCAAGGCAAAGGGGAGGGGTGGAATGGGCAATCACTAGATAGGGTAGGAATAAGGATAGGTTAGGAATTTTGGATAGGGAAGAGGATGCAGTGTTGAGTTCCGGGGAACGCGGCCTGCTCTAGACGCACGGCATTTACCTAGTCGGAATGGGGTGGGATCTTGCCCCCGAAACTCAACCTCACCATAGCAAAGACAAAAACATCAGGCCTAAGGTAAGAGAATAAACAACAAACTGGACGGACACTCACCACTCTCAAGGCTCCGCGGATCTTAAAGCGTTGCGGCCTTTACCCTCCCTACCTGGGAATCCAGCGGCCTTTGTTCGGATTCCCCCAAAGGAGCATATTACCCCTCCAGTTCATACCATCTTCACTTACTTACGCCACTCTCCACACCCCTGCAAATTGTTACCTCAGAAGGTCATACTTTGTTTCAAGAAGAATCGAAAAACAAATTAAACACCAAAATTTCGTAGTTCACGGCGCTCATTGAAGTTTTTTTTATTAATGGATAACATATATTTAAGAAAGTTTCCAATTCGGTTTAATAAATTCTTCCAAAAAAAGGTCTTACAATTAACCGTTAATAATTAAACTGTAATCAGTTTTATATAAAAAAAATCAAATCCCAAACGTGAAGACGAGGCGTTTCCTCAGAGGAAATTTACTAGGACCCTATTGAGGGCACCTTTGACTAATACTGATTGTGGTTTCGGTTTCGTAAACTTCCTACCCCTACCGAGCTCGTTGGAGGTATACGTCTAAAAAAAAATTCTTGGTACCGACCGCATTGCTAAAGAAACCCTTCTCCTCACTTACAATTTTATAATTTAAATTAAGAAAAAAGAACTGTGAACATTTTTTGTTTTTTTTTTTGGAAAGATATGATTTACAACACAAAACTTCAACGCCACTTAACAATGTACATACATATATTAGGAACCGTGATGTAAAGGAATGTCGAACAATTCCAAATATAAATAAGACGTAACACAAACAAATTTCTAATATAGGAATCCCTTCTGGGAAGGACAAAACTCTTATTCTTTCTTATTTTCAGCACACTTCCAGTTATCTGACCAAAACGGTGGTACTCTCACTGACTCGATCTTGGTCCCAAACTCCTGGCTTTGTATAGGAGCCCACGACGGAAAACAATAGTCCAAATGGCTTGGCTCGATCCGTTGAGAACAATGGGCTATCGCAAGTCTGCGTCCAGTAGCAAAAGAAATACCAAAAAGGTTATGCGGTGGCGCAGGTCTTCGCTGGCAACCTGGAACCGACATAATTCCAAAAGTCCGCCCATGTTTTTTATTTCGTTTGTTTTGTTTATTCTCAGGTTTATTGCAGCAGCAGTCACTTTTATATTCAGTTTTTTTTTCAGCTTTGGTGCTTTAATTTTCTTTAAACAGTTTTATCTCACTTGCCGGTGATAAAAACAATCGACCGACGTTCTGCAGCTCTCGATTTAAAAGACGAACGGATCTTTTCGTTTTCCTGTTACAGCTGAGAAAATGGGGAACAGCCCACTTCTCCGCCGTTATTCTCTTTCCCACATTGTTCGGGTCGTACGATCCTTATCCCCCGTTATTGTTATTGTGAGTATTTCTGTTTTTATTGTAGGTGTAATGGTACACCAAACACTTGTTGTCCTTTTCCTCAGACGAAAACTGGGCTAAGCTCTTCTCCACCTTCAAAAGATTAACTTCACTAACCGACAACTAGGTGAAGTTAGGAACTCTTTCCTTATTCCCCTGATTACACTTAGGCGACTCCCGTATAACCACCAAATACCAAATACATATGAGGAGAGTTCGAGTGTGAAAGGTGAGCAGTATTACCTTATATTTGCTTTCAGGCCTAGCCTTCGATTTACTTGCTGTTATATCGGAACCAAAAAAATAAAAAGGAATAATGCCCTATTTCCGATGTGTAGTTGAATGGACGAACACTTAAAGAGTATTAGTGTTTTCCCACACTTCACTAACACATTCGCAAAATTGGAAGCACTATCAGTTTTCAAATCTCTCTACTGATCTCTGATATTGTTTAGGTTTGGTTGTGAATTCGAATTCAAACTCGTTTGACATTTCATGGTGATTTCATACGCAGACATGATTTGATTATAGTGAGTGGTTTTATTTATTCATTTATTCTTTTATTTTTTTCATCATTCAGTTTTCCTAATTTTTGTTTCTTTCAGGGTTCAAAACTCTTTCCAACCAGCCAGCGGCCGCAACAATAGTTAGTATGTTTATGGGAGAATCCCATTTCCGTCTTATTGACAACAAAGTTGACAAAACGTAGCCATAGAGGCAATTTTTTTCTCCTTGCAAAATATCTATCGATTTTTTTAACTAGGGGGTTTGACCGTTTTAAATAATCGGCTATGTTTTCAAAATCGTTTTCATAAAAAACGGACATTTTATTGGAAAGCGTGGAAAGTTCGTAGTCTAGCAATTTTTCATTCAGCTGGAATACCTGTTCCAAGTTTCAAGCAATCAAACAGACTTTTCCAGCGCGTTACTACAGTTTTTTTTAAGCAACAACCCAAAAATGTATGTAGTCGTTTTCGTCATTTCGGCGAGCCCAAACACTTTCACAAAGTCTCGCATTTTTTCATTACACCGAAGTGTATGGACCTTAAAGTTGGATTTTCATTTATGGCCTTGTATGCATCGCTACTTGCGATGAAATTAAGAGTGTGACAAGCACATCACTAAATGACTTGGTAGAAATGCAACACATACGTTTATCAATCAGTATACATCGTTTCCTTCATTTCATTTTCAACGTTGTCGTCATCACTGCCGTGTCCATTGTCATGTTCTTCATCATCATCAGTTTGAAATGGACATAATTATATTTACAAATAAAATTTTAGAAATATTTTGTAAGTAGGTATGTAGGTTATTTTATATCACTTTTCAAATATTCACTTTTTTCGATATGAGATCACTTTAATGCAAACTTGTAACTAGTCACTGAACGATATATTTTAGTCGTTTGTCCAAAGTTAACGAAAAGTTATAAAGTTACCTGTCATTCTGTCACCATTATAAATTTATTAAAATATCTTATCATCAGTTTCTTTTTACAGTGCCTGAGATTAACTGTTCTTATGGATGCCAAAGGTCTGCGTTCAATCTCTGCTTGTCCCCATCTGAAAGTCTTTAAGAATACTGCTTCCTGTGACAAATCCTCCAAGAGTAATTCTTCATGAAAAGTGCTTTCTCAATATTCGGATTCAGCATAAAAATTGTAAGTCTCCTCGATCCCTGACAGAAATTACTCGCACACAAAAATGATTGAGAGTTTTATGTCGATAGGCCCTGGTTCTCTACGAGCTGTAGCCCCACCTAATTTATTTAATTTAGATTAATAAGTCTAAGCTAGCTCCGATGCAAAAAAAAAAAATCTAAAATAAGTGCACCAAAATTGACGGCGGCCGGCGGAGGCGGTAGTAGAGGTGGAGGTAAAGAAATACTTGGAAAAAAGATGTTAACCCTAAAACTTTAAAAATAGTGCTACGAAAAAGTAATTTTCATTGAAGAGTGTCGAGAAAAAAACCTTTTATCAACAACAAAATCCGAAAATCAAGGGAAGGGAGTTTGTAAATTGTAACGTACTAGCAAAAGAAGGATTTGTCATTCTGGAATCGTGTTTTGTTCTCTGACAAAAGTAAATTTAATTTATTTATCAGATGAGTAAACATAGGAGTGGAAAAGACCGAATGAAAAGCTGAGTGAACGAAAAAAAAATCTCCGATTAACTGTAAAACATGGAAGTGACTCCTTATGGTATGGATATGTATGTAAGCGGCTAGTCCAGGAAATCTTGAATCAGTATATACATATGTATGTACATATACCTACATACATTTTTTAAGAAAAATCCCATCAAAGCGCACAAAAATTACCAAGGCAACGAACAAGGTTACAAATGAATACTCGGTTATGGCTCTCGTGTAACCTTCAAAATCACTAAACCTGGATGTTATTGAGCATTGAAGAGGCAACTAGCGGCTCGTCCCGGCTTCGCACGGTATAGATAGATAATAATAGAAAAGCACATCATATTGATAGTAGTTTTTGAGTTGAGTCAATAGTCTGTTTACTTATAATATCTCTGTGCCAAATTTCATCAAAATCCATTCAACCGTTCTGGTGATGTTATTGAGCAATAAACATGCATACATTCAAACTTTCACAATTATATACATTTTATTTTAGTAGAATTCAGAGACCCTGCTTTAAAACTATAAGTTTATTTAGTTTTAGTTGTTTCATTTCGTCTTTGATTGTTTTTGGTTAAATTAAAGCAAAATACATAATATACAAACGGTGGTGTAATAATTGAAAACGAAATAACCAAACAAATTTATCAAAATACATAAAACGAAATAATGTATGTATTACATTCCATAATTTAACCTCCTTCTAACAATCAAAAACTCACTTCTTGAAAACAAAATAATCGCATTTCAAAACAAGAGATAAACGTAAAGGCAAAATGCGAAATAATCATTGACGAAAGAAACCATAATAATTGGAACGGAAAAACAAAAGAACTTAAAAACAAAAGAAGACTTTCGTACTAATACTAAAACGAAACGGAACTCGAAAGAAAGACCATCTATACAAAAAAAAAACGTCTTCGAAATAAATATAAATAATATTATGACAAAAACGAAACAACTACTATCGAAATCAAAAAGACGAAGAAATAGGCATCCGTAATTAAAGTTTGGTCTCTTTCTTTCATCAAACTAGCTTTGACGCACGTACCTACACACACTGACATCTCTCTTCAAATGACAAATTTAGATTCTCGGAACCATAAAACGTCCAGACATGTCAAAAATTTCAATTTGACAAATCGGACTGATAACAATAACTCTCTATGGGAAGTTAATAAACGTAACGCAACTGGTAAATGAGTTATGATCAAAATAGTTTTTTTCCTTAAACGTCAGAAAATTCTACGACAGTGTAAATTGTTAAATGTTTGAAATACTTCAAATACACAATTTGAAAAAGCTATAAAAGAACCTTGCTCAAGCTGGAAAGAATTTTCTGCGATGTTTAAATTGTTTCGGACTCGTGTTTTTATTTCATACAATACTTACTTACATACACATTATATATACTTTCTTGCATTCTGGATCTAGTAGAAAAATAAACGGAGTGGTTTGGGTCAAATTTTACAGAGAAGTTCATTTAATCGATTTTCAATCCTGCTTCATAGGTATTTGGATTTGTTGTTTCTCTTTAGAATTCTGGTCATGCACGTTTACTGAGAATAAACAAAAAAATCTCTGATCCGCAAAAATGTCATTCCGAATATCTACCCGCTTTTATCAGCACACCCCCGCACACTTTCAAATACAAACATATACACAGACGACGACGGTGCATATAGATTCTCGTTTTTATAAATTGATTTTTCTGATTCAATCTGGTTTTCCAGTTCATTACACCATTCCACTAAGGAACCACCACAAACAACTCCAATTCTGTCCAGTGACGCTTTATTAATAGAAATGTTTAAATGGTAGAAATTTTCCCTGTTAGAAATCAACGTTAAAGAGTATCACGAAGAAACCAACTATGTATACATTATATATGTTATATAATGTATTGTATATTTGGTATCGTTACCAGCCTTAATTACCAGTTACTAGTTGACGATGCAATTTCAATATTTTATGTTGTTTTAATGAATTGTGGGTATGCATAGGTACATGGCACTTCTGCAAAAGTTTCTGTCATACCGATGAATTGTTGAAACTAAAACTAAAAGTCAAGGAGTTATGAATACCCATATGTAATGTTTAGTTTTGAATGTGTGAATATCGGAATAAGTGGAAAATATTAAGCCGAGTTAGACATTCCTTACTCGTGTAATACGGCTAAGGGAAAAATCTCTGCATGAACTTCAAAGTACTACGAAAATTTGACAGTTAGAGAACATTCGCCTATCAATTCTAAACCTCCCTTTTAAATTCAATTTAAGAGATTCAGTGCGGTGTGGGTCATTACTTATAAGGGTACCAAAGTAGAGGTAGAACCTAAACATTTAGCAGCGTTTTTACTATAGTGTATATTTAACCACTCTGTATACCAGGAAAAGGGACAGTATTAAGTTTTGTATTTCAAATATCGAACCAAACTCGGCTTATGAATTTAATAAGCTTTATGTACGTACATAGTTTTAATAAGCTTATTGCATTGCCATTAAAGTTTTTAATCCGAAGGAAAATTATGAAAAGCTCTGGTTACTATCATCAGAATAACAATTTAGTGGGTTAGAAGTTTTAGACAAAAATACACAGAGCTAATTTTGTGGATTATACAAATTTGAAACCGGGTCAACTTTTCTTTTATTAAATGGTAGGTACATTTCTAACTCAACAAAGAAGAGATTAAATTGATACATATGTGTACATAATTGCATGCGTTTTCTATAAAAGAACTGTATGTTAAACTCTATCAAACGCTTATTCTACTTTGTTTTAAACGATATAAAGATTACCACCACTATATTCCTTACTGACACTAGAAACACATTGGCGGTTAGTAAGAAGCTTGCTGAAACACAAACACGCTTTAGCTTCGGCTTCGCTTGACGTTTACGAATTCAGCCATAGGAATTCAATGCATGCTATCACAATAGGCGTTTTTCTTTTTAAGCTCAGAGCAGAGAACTGAGTTGTCAAAAAAAGATCTGTGTTTCTTTTTTAGCTCAGACACATCAGAGCGCTCAGTTTGTGTTTCTTTTTTCAATCGGAGCTAGATCGGAGCGCGCTCTACGAGCTCTAAATAAAATGACCGAGCGAATGGAGTTAAAAGATGAGCGCGACTATGTCACTTTTTTGTTCATGTGGTATGACAGAGACAGACTGCTTTTGGCAATTCAGTGTTTAAGTGTGTTTCTTAAATATATCGGAGAACTCTGATCAAACTCTGCTCAGAGCATACTCGACGTGCTCAGACTCTGCTTAGTGCTCTGCTCAGAGCTAAAAAAGAAAAACGCCTAATGTAGCTTCGACCTCACGTTTCGTTTGACAATCGTAAGGAAAAGAACGTAATGTGACTCCAAACGGAAGCTCTAATTCAAATTTGCTGAACATTTGCTTTGTCTGACAGCTCAAAAGATGTAAGAAAAATCAACAAACAAAAAAAAATTATTTTTGGAAGGATTCCCATGTTTAATAGTTCAAATGTAAGTTATTGAAATATAGAATTACTATACAATTTTTTCTTGAAAACGTTTTATTTTTGTAGATCAGAAAATGTCTTTCTAAGTTTGAAACACACAATAATTAGATCTGTTCCAAGTGTTTTGTGCATAGAAATTCACAGCACAAATTTTTTTAAGGAGTGGGGGTAAAATTCTCTCAGCGAGAGAAAAACTGTGCACAACGAAGTGGAACGACATTTCACAGAATCTACGAAACGTCAAAAATTTAAACAAAAAATCATTTGATTCGAAAGCGCGTGAAAAGTTTTTAATTGTTTAAAATTAATTGAAAAATGGATTTGTTAAAATTGTAGAATGTAAACTAGAATGTAAAATTCAATTTTTAAAAATTCGTTTATTTTAACGGCAGAACTAAAATGTCAAATGGTTTTTTTTTGAATTTGACAGTCTTCAATTTTCTGTGAACAGACATTTTTGTGGCTGAAATTCACAGGGTGGGGAAATTTTTTGCTCTCTCTTCTGTGAAAAACTACGAAAAATGTAGTTTCGCAGTTTTTCAGTGATTTTCGGCGAATTTTACACACTTGGAACAGACCTATTGTTAGTTTCTAGTGTTAGAAAATGTTCAAAACAAACTGTTGAGAAAAGAAAAACAGCTGCTAATGACAAAAGTGTCATTTTAGAAATGCCATATTAGAAATGTCATTCACAGCAACCTTGAAGCGAGCCCATAGTAACGTAGACGAAGCCGAAGCTAAAGCGTGTTTGTGATTCAGCCATTAATTCCTTAGGATATTCGTATTTATGCATTAAATTGTGTTGACAACCCCAAATATGACTCAAAAGTCATGATTCATCTTCGAATTCTCTTTTGAAATTTCATCCTTTGAGTCAAAAACTATTTTCCATTTACTATCAAGTCATGACTATAATTTGACAGCTCTCTTTGATTCAAATATCATTGTTTGGGAAATCATACATTCTGTCTCGCTCATATGACAAATTTAAATTAAACAGAATAGTAAAATAATGAATAAGAAGAGAAGAAATGTCAAAAATGAGTCGTGCAAAATTTGCCCCCGACTCACAGGGCAGTTTATTTTCCGTTTCATCTTTTCGATTCTTGTATCCCGTTTGCACCAACGTAGTTTGAAAGAGCAGTCCTAGTCTGCTATTAAACGATGAACATACATAGATGCATGCGAGACCTCGAACAACGTAAGTGCAAATGAGAGAACAAATTCGAAAGCATGAGATGCAAGAAAATCAACGTTTCTCTTTGCTCTTTTCCGCTTTCTTTCTATGCTCTTTCATATTGTTTCGTTAGCAGACTTAAGAATTAGTAAAAATGGAGCGTTAAACGATAGAACAACGTGTCTTCATTACTGAACAATATTTCAAAATAATGTTCAGTTCGAAAATTTAATACAAACTATGGACGGAATAGTGATTTAACGCCAAAAACAAGTCGTTCAAATGTCAATATCGAAGCAGTGTGTAAGAGTTGCGGTGACACTCCAGGAAGTAGCTCGATATCGCGACATGATAACACATTTTTTTTGGCTGAAATATGATAATATTGGTGTTGCCAATATGTGGCTTCAACAAGATAGTTCCATATGTCATTAAGCCCGTAAAACACTTCCACTTTATGTGTTGTCAATTTTCAAAATCTTGCGTTAATTTTGAGACATCCTTTATTAAGCTGAAAATTGATTACCGTTTCAATGGATTATGGATAGAAAAGGCATCAGTGCAAATTTGCTATGATTAAAGGAGAAGAAAATTCGAAAGAAACACAAACGTTCCAAACCTTAAACGCTTCTCTACTTTCAATTTTCTGTATGCAATAAATACAACAGGACAGACATAATGTAGGTAATATTTTTTGACACAGTAAAAACAAATTGTTCTGACCGCTTCAGAAAATCAATGGTAAATTTAAAATTCTTAGGTAAATTTTGTTTTTAAATTTGCATTTTTTTAAGAAAACTAAAGTTGCATGACTAATACCTTAACTCACCATAATGAGGGTTGTGCCGTGTGCCTACATTACATTGAAATGAAAATTTTAACTGTGAAATTGATTCTGACCATTTGCTTATATGTATGCTAAATCTCAACACCCTAAAGGTATTCGAAAGAAAAAATACATGAAAACTGTAGGGCGATTTGGACGTCCTTAATATTCCGATTACAACACACACTTGAATTATATTACCTATGTAAGTATATTGAAAAGAGAAAGGCCCTAGTTTCTTAAGCATAAGGATATACTCCAACCTTCAGCAATCAAGAACCTATGTTTGTACTCGTATGTACTTGGAATCGATGATTTTTTCATGGTTTGCAACTTAGATTGTTCTAACGATAAAAGTCCGGAAGAGTAGCCCTTAGTTTCGTATAAGCATAAAGGTATACTCGAACCTTCAACAATCAAAAAACCTATGTTTCTACTTGCCATTGGATCGATGAATTCTTCATGGTTTGTTACTTAAATTGTACACAGAATATATGTATGTATGAATGTAGGTATGTATTTTATAAATGTTTCTATATTGTAAGGAGACGAACAGATTTTTTTTTTTTCACCCGCGTAAGCCAGGAGCCACAGTTATCGCTGTTAAGAAATCACTTCCCGATTTATCGTTTGATTTAACGAACCATGTCGTCGTTTGTGTAAACACCAATAGTTCATGTCTGCGATTTTTTTTTCTGACTGCACGATATGTAGGTCTATGTATGTTTACACGAAATATAGAAGAAATTAACAAACAACAATAATATTCGTTGAGAAGTAATTGATATGCAAAGTAGTTTTAATTTTTTGTTTTGATTTTATAACAAAATGCGGCTATTTATAATAAGAAATACGAGTGTAAACACACAGACTTTTTTTTGTTTGCATACATCCTTGACAGCAAAAGACCATTTGAGTTATTGTTATCAATATTTTTGTCTCCCTATCATAGAAGGCATCTAATGTCAAGTTTGAATCTGAACGAATGTTAAAGAACAAATAAAGGCAAAAGGGAATGCAACCTACCTCGTTCCATGTCGTATAGTCAAGAAGTACACATTTTAATAAAGTTATTCAGACTAATAGATAATTCTAAAATATTGTTTCTATTGAAATCCTTGTAAAATTTAAATGATAACTTCATCATATTAACTAGAGGACCCGGTGGACTTTGTCAAGCCCCAATTGAGTTTTGTAACCAATTGATCAACATTTTGATTACTATCGGAACTACACTAAAGGAGGAAACACTTGGGAAATTACCAAGTAGAAGAATAAAACCTTCCCTCCCTGACGGTACCCCAAATACTCAAATTTCTAAGGGAAATTACATTAGAGGAAGTATTGTAAATGGGAACCTCCCAAGTCCTAGTACAGGTCGCAGTGCACAAACCCCAAAATTATATTCATTCATTCATACTATCGGAACTTACTTTCTCACTTTTTTAAATCTTCCCAAAACTACGACAAATATTTCAAAACCAAAATCAGCCAAATCGGCCAAGCCGTTCTCGAGTTCTAAAGAGACAGAAATTGATCGCTGAGTCAGTTTTCCCGAAAATTGACTCCTGCCTGACACCCACATTATTTACGGGGTTTAGTTGTCTTAGTATGTCGTAGAGTATATTTTTCTATTCAGAAACGGCGTTTTTGACGTTTTTGTGGTATTTGGCTATGTTCCGCATATCACTCGAAAACGTATTACAAATATAAATGATCTGAATAACTGCTTGATTTGATGCATCACTGCAAGGTCTTCATTTATTTACTAAATGACGAAGCATAATGTAATGACAGTCAAATTACATACACATAAGTAATTAAACTAATATAACTAAAAATTGTATGTACATATACGATAGGTATGTATATGTAATTTAATAAATACTCAATGGTAAAACATTTTCTCGTTAAGCACAATTATCTCTAATCCGCCTTCGTTTAATTCGTTCAGAATCCGAATCATCTGAATTCAAATCGCTACACTATATTCTATATTTATTTATTTTAATTAAATTGTTGCACTCTAAATTCGGTTTCCATAGAAAATATTGTTTATTTTTTTTTGTATGTTGTGTACTACCTAAACAAAACTCGATTTCGTTCGAAAATGGTAATTTTGTTGCCATGGCATTAATGGAATTCTATTCTTTTTTTTTATGCATAGCTAGTATAATTTGAAAGTAGAATATAATAGCAAATAATTTTCGAACAGAATCATAACTATAATAGAGTTACAATATACATACATATGTACATTATGTAGTAGTTTCCCAGCACTTTTTACCCTAATAAAAAGAAGGAATAAACATCACCCGCAGTTTTTGCTGCATTAGCAATAAGGATATATAAAATGTTAATAGGTATCTTCAGATAAAATTCTAAGTAAGTAATTCTGAGTTGCAACTGCAATTGCAACTAGTAAACTTACTATACTTGTAATAGTTTACTTGCCAACGGTGAACATCTTGTGTTCTTAAAATATATTCTCCCACAATTCAAGTACAAAAAATTTTGTGTTAAGGCCAAAGAGGCCATTTGCACGAAGTCTTCAAATATTTACAAATCTATGTACACTACATACGACTTCCAAAAACATTTTATAAATTAAAGAACAATTTGTAGCTCACGAATTTCAAAAAAAAAAAAACGCACTAATCAAATCTTTGAAGTAAAATTCTCAAGCAATTTCATCTAGGATAATGACAGACGACATTGCAGTTAACAAATTGCCAAAATTTAAAGTAGCCTTTTCGGGATTTTAACTTTAGTAATATGTTAAGAGATAGTAAAAAGTTAAAATCGTTTAAAAAACCATCTTTTTAGCTTAGTAAATTATTAAAAATGGATTTAACAATTTACGCCTGTGTTTTCTATTTAATTCTATTTACATTAATTTTCAGCCACCCTTTACTAGCGGTTCATCTCTTCATCAAATCGTATATACCTACCTAAATAAGATAGATATAATAATTGAAAAGCACACCATATTAATAGAAGTTTTAAAGTTGAGTCAAAAGTCTATTTATTTTTAACATTTCTGTGTCAAATATCATGCAAATCCGTTCAGCCGTTCTAGTGTTATTAACCAACAAACGAACGAACATCCAAACATCCAAAGTTTCTCATTTATAATATTAGTAGGATAAGATTTATTGTCTCATCATAACCTAAAAAGCAAACTCTTGTGATCGAATTTTTGAGATTGCTTTCAAGTGAAAAACAACTTAATACCAGACCATTCTAACACCATCATGTGACTGTAAAATGCTAATACCTATAACTTTATATAGAATTCTGTCTATTTTCATTTACTCTCATCTGTCATCTCTAAGTGACACTTAAAAAATTAATACGAACCAAGACTACCAAACTATCGTACCAGCAATAATTTGAACTAACAGGCCAACATCAGAACTGCTGATGATATTATACTGCTGCAAAAATATAAGAAGTGACAATGAAGTTTATAGTTTGTCGACTCATAACACAATAACAACGAGACTATTTTATTTTTCCAAAGGACATGACACAAATTATTATTTTTAACCCAGTGAAAGGACATCTTTGGTTAGTAAGTTTGGTTGGCAGAGTGAAATATGCAAAATGCGCTTGCTGTGACTGTGGTTTCGGATCAAAAGGAGCGACCAGTCAGCTTATTTCCTTTATTCATAAGAAAATAATACTCGTAGGATATAAATAAAGGATTCAAAATTGTATTAAATTCTCACTGAGAACAACATGTTGTATGATTAATTGTTTTTTATCATAAGCAACAGGGGCCGAGTTTGTGATGTGGAGGTCTAGGGCCCCGAAATATTTTTTGTTAAAATAAAATGTTTTGGAAAATTTAATTCTGATATTTTTTTTTCTTCGAAATTTTTTGGTAGGTACTAAAATAGTTTCGAAGATTGGTCTTTTTAATAGTCCTTTTTGTATGAATCGATCAAAGACACAACGACAAGGTTCTAAATCATTCTTAAAAGCTTTAACCAAAGTTGCGGCAGAGTACCACCTTCTCAACAGTACTCCTTCAAGATGGGGAGTAAATTGCAGGTGCTTGTCAATGAGTGAACAAATAAAGATCCATAATTTCTGTTAATATTTACTAATAATAATAATCAATATCAAAAGGAGAAGTTTTTTTTTCGAAGTCCCCACTGTGGCCCCTTATTTTTTGGAGACCCTGAGGCCGTAGCCCCGGGAAGCATTGTCAGTATTAACAGTCCTTTTGCCAAACAATTTGTCTAGTTTATAAAATATCCTATTTAATTCTTTCATTTCATTTCAACTCCTGAAATGGAAATGGAAATCAAAAACAAAAAAAAAACAGAACAAAATTACAAATGAGAAAAAGGAATTGGGTGTCATGATTTTAATTCTCTTAAAACACGGAGGTAAATAAACAACTGAACATGGGATTAATGTCGCACAAAATAAACCAACAAAAAAATAACGGGGTTAAAGGAAAAACCAAGTTGATTTCTTCATAATATTATATCGTGACAAGTTGATAGCTTGTCAAACAATCAGATTGGTCTCTGGGTTTTGACAAAGGACATAACGATGGGTTGTTATTTTTAACCCAAAAACATAATGTGTAATACACTTAACGAAAATACAATGAATAATAATGGAGAATAATAAATTTTTAATTTACAACTGGTTTTTATAACATGTAAACATGCTTTCGATTTATCTAAAGTTTTTTGTCAAATATTTTTGAAAAAAAGATCTATTTCAAACTGTAAGCTGAAAGCTTTTTTTGATTTTACTGACATTGGTTGTGTTTTATTCACTGCTGTATAGTTAGTTCAGCATTCAAGTGAATAAATAGCACAGTTGACATTATTTTTGCTGTCTTCTTTTTTTGTTGTTACTTTGAAACGTTTGATCGTACACTACTTCTAGACCGACTTTAAATATTTGATTTCTTTCAATGATAAATAATTAACAAATTTTTATTTAGAAATTCCTTGTCCTTTTTTCTCAGTGTAGATCTGTTGTTATTATTTGTAAAGAATATTATGATGTATATAAGTTTGAATGACAATTACAATCCCCTGTATTATGATATTCTTTTTTGTTACCATATTAATATGAAGTGCACAAAGAATGTAAGGACATTGGTTGTATTTGTATGGCTTCGTGTTTTTAGCTCTGTATAGGATATAATTATTTACTTCATTATTTTTGTGGCAAAAAAGGATATTCCTATATGTACAATGTACATGTAATGTCATATTGCAGACAACAAGGAGTAAAATATATTGCGATGGAATATGAGAGGATAACACGATAATTAAAAACGGAAATGAGAAAAATATAAGGGTCTCAGAATTTGACGTGTTAAGAAATTAATCGACTTAGTGCTTTAATGTCCTGAACTATAGGCATCGATGAAGTTGATAGGATTGATAAAAGTTTATAAATATTGGCGAGGGTAAAAGCACAAATAATCATATGTATGTATATTTAATCAAATATGTATTTATATTACTGACCTGAGAAAAGTGTTTTTTTTTTATAAACGGTGTTTTTTAGACGTGTGCTTTTTAAGAAGAAAGAAACGCATATACCACTTTTTGGCAGGAATTTCAGGAATAACAAATCGAATATTCTCTTCCATTTTTGTCGACATCAACATCCTCCAATTAGGGCACGAAAAATTCATAAATCATAGCTCTATAGCATTTCACATTGACTGTAACATTTTGGCTGACTTCATATCTTCATTGCCATTGTCCTGCACTTGCACAAAAACGTAAATTACACCTCGGAGACTTCCATTACAATTAACATAGACCTTCACAGTATCAATCGCTTTATTGTTAGCTCCAAATGGTTCAGCGAGTAGGAGGATCTTATGATCTAGTTGATATCACAATGGACCATTGATGGCCTAAGTGTGCTGGCCTTCTTTCCAACAGCAACCGTAATCTAACCTCATATATGTATATGAAAAAATATAAAGCAGTACCCAAGAGCTTTTTTCATTGGATCTTTTTCCATTTTTCATAAGGGGCGTTCACATTATCAAACCTGCTTGATTGACTGGAATTTGAGAACGGCTTGTCAAACATGTCGATGAAAATCAAAATTTTGATATTTCGGTGGTTTGACAAACGAATTTGATAGTTTGAACGAACGTTTGTCAAACGAGAAGGAAATTTCATTCTTAAAATTTTTTTGATAAGTGCGGATCTATTACGGAAAAATAAAAAATGGCAATTAATGGAAACTACGATTTTTGGCGCGAATTTTTCGAGATATATAGAAGTTAACCAGAAACGTGGAAAATAAAAAGTGAAGAGTATAAAAGCAGAAACAAAAAAAATATAAAGCATATTCAATTCTTTTAACAAAATATAAAGAAATTAAACCCAATGCGGAAATTAGCACATTGAAATTGAAAATAAATTCAATCCAAACAAGTTTTCGAAGAGAGATAAATAAAAGAAAAAAAAAAAAACAAAGTGAGGGATCTGGGTCTGGCACAGACTAGTCATATTATCCTTCATTATGGTACTTCAACGATTTAAAATTTTTGGAAGATCAAGAAGAAACCATCGATGGTGTGTCATAAATGGACGAAGAGAGAATTTGGTTTGAAGAAGTAAGTAAAATGCGTTTATGTATATAATTTAAAATATTTATTGTTTATTGTTAAAATAAAAAATTATTCAGTATTTCTTGGAATAACTCCAACTGTGTTGAAATATTCAATATTCAAAAAAATTGTTTCTAACTTCTTTTGCACGATTTGATGGGTTGTTATTTTTTGTCTGTTGCAATTCCAACAACAAGATCTGTTGGCGTTAGTTGTTGTGTTTTCGATGTCTGTACTCCAGATATAAGAAGTTGGACTTCTTTTTCTTAAAAAAATGTGTAGATAACTAATCGCCAACACAATTTCTGTTGTTTTTTCCGGACTAAGCATAATTGTTGTGATTAGCACTCGGAATCGAGAAGACATACATAATGCCAAAAGCATTTTCAACAACTCTTCGTGCACGAGAGGTCCGATAATTGTAATTATCTTGATCTGCTGAAAGTCCAGTGCCACTGTAGGGTTTCATTAAATTTTCTTTTAATGCAAAGGCGTCATCCGCAACCAAAACATATGTCATTTCTTTTGAAAAATGAACTATTGCAGAAAGTCATATCCCATTTGGACAACAGGGAAAAAGAACCAGATGACTCGGAAACTATTTGCTCAAGCTGGGCAGTGCGTTTCCAACAGTTGAGCCCACAACAACAGCTTTTTGCAAATAAAACAATAGACGAAGTGTAATACAGATCAGCACTTGGCCATTTAAATGAAAACCCTTATAAATGCATGGAAAATCCCATGCAGCTTCCACGAACAAGATATCCATCTTCGTCATCTTCAAACTACTATGCACGTGCTTCGACACCAATGTCAAACTGTACACCATCACCAGATCTTAATTTAATAAATGTAACTAAAACTTAAATTTATGTACATACTTACTTTAATAAATTGCTTCAAAACTTTTCTCAAAACTTGACATGTTTCAATTATTAAAACACTCAAAGTCGATTTCGCTATACGTGTACTAAATTTTAAATCGGAGTAGATTCGTCCAGTTGCGAGGAATCTCAATGTGGCTTAAAGCCTTTCATTCGCAGAGATAGAATTTCTCATCTTTGTATCTTGCCGTTCGATGTGAGGTCGTACAATTTCCAGCAATTCGTTGTAAGTTTGTGCGTCCATCCTCAAATAATTTTTAAAGTCATCAGGTGACGACAATTTTAATTCATCCAACAAATTGAAGAGCAGCTATAAGTATATCCACCATGATCAAAATTCTAAAAAGAAGTGATGTTTGACAACACGTTTGATAAATGCGAACGCTAAGGCATCAAACCATCAAATTATTATCAAGCAAATTTTTCAAACATATATTTGATAGTGTGAACCCCCCTATAGACCTTTCTGTTTTAAGGCTATTGAGAACAATAAGGAATAAAGTACAGTGGAATCTCGCTAACTTGAACACGTACGAAACGAGTGCTGTTCAAGTTGCCGGAATAAAAGCAAAAATTCAATGTATGATTTATTAATTTACATAAATGCTACAGAACACAATTTTATTTAAAAGAACTTTGCTTTCTCCGTGGTTTTGGAGAACTGCGAATCCTATGAACTCTCTGTTGTTTTGACCGACTCAATTGACTACTTTATCAATTGATTCGATAACTTCGGTATTAGTTAAAATTCTTTGTACCATAGCAATATCACCCATTCCAAGTGTCTTAATTATTGATTACTTAACTTATAGAGTCAGCAATAAAATGAGTTAAAATATGTCTTAATTATTAAACTTATAGAATAAGCAATAGAAATGCTTGAGGTATAGAGTCTTCAAAATTTCTTGATTAAGCTACAGAATACATAACAGGGAAAATAGCATGTTCAAGTTATTGGAGTGTTTAAGTTATAGTATGTTCAAGTTAGCGAGAGCCCACTATATTGCTAATTAGATTTGTTTGCTTATTGTTGGGAAAATTCCATTAAACTCGAGTAAATTTTTGTTGGTTTTGGTCTTTTTTTTTAATTAAATTAAATTTATATTTGGCAGTCGTAAGGAAGCTTATATACCAATGTTTGTAAATTGTGCAATATATAGATTTCAGATTAAAAGAAAACATTTCGCAACAGTAAAATAAAAAAAAATATTTAAGAAAAAATCTTGATACAAAAAACATCAGTTTCAATTTATACACTGCTTCTGAAGTAAAAATTTCCTAATTTTTCAGAATATTATTTATTTTAAATGTTTACTGAGCTATCTACAATTTATATAGCAATAAAATTACAGAATTCAATTTGTGGTACCTCCACAAACATTATACATATGTTTTTGTACTGTAGGTATGTATATACATTTAAGTACTTTTGCATGCATGTTTTTGTAATTAAAACAAGTTTTTTATCTTTAAACTTGTATTTTTAATTGACAGGAAATTTCCTATTACAAGTAAAATATGTAACTGCTTTCGACAAATAAATTAAAATTAAATTTGTCCCCCAATCATATTATTGTCACAATACAATCTACTAGACGAGTCTCGTACCTACATACATACATAAGTATATAACACCTGTGTTTCAGGATAAAAGTGGAATCAGGATTTCAAATTTACGAATGTCAACTTGTTCCTAATTGCTCTTCGGGTCAGTCCATTACCAGTATACAATTATACATCATGTATGTATGTATGAGGTATCCATTTAACGCCCGGCGTGCCGCACCGCCGCGCCGCCATCGATTCAACTGCCACGTGCTGGTTGACTAAAATTTTTATTTTACTGGAATAAGGGCGGATGAATGGTTGTTTTGCTGTGTAAATAATTGTCACTCGGATGCAGAGCAGACCAGTCGAGTGCGAGTCGGTTCGGTTAGTCGAAACTCGAAACGGAAGGCATCATGGTGCCTCCCGGTCCAGTGAATGCTTAACATTTCAATTAGTAAACAGGATAATCCAGAGTTATTTGACTACCTATATTTTCGATTGTAGGTAAATTGTGATGCAGGCTTGCCGCAGGTAAGAGGTGTTGAAGTGCTGGTACCTATGGCTTGTACTAGTAGGTAAGGTAGGTATATTATGTACATGATAGTGAATTCTGGTTGGAACCTAGTTTTAATTTAAATTATTTACCAGAACGCACTCAAGTTAAAAAGTGTGGAATGGTTTTCATAATTTTGAAAACAAAAGTAGTTTTTAATTGCTTTCGTAACTCTAATAGTAACTAGGTGCCATTTTATCTAGTCTAAAATATTACCTACATTATGTATGTACATCTACATATGTACATATGGAAGTGGTGTGTGTTGTCCCTGTAGGTCTGGGTACCTTTACTGTGGGTGCGGTTAGAATATTTCTGTGATGTTATATAATAAAACACATGTCATATTTGCATTCTACGTAGGTATGTAAGTTTTCAAAATTTGATTCTATATTCATAAGTATTTCATTGGACCGAAAAAATGCGGTATTGGTACATATTGACAACTTCATATTATACTGAATCCATGGTTATATGGTGGGTCCGCATCATTTTTTATCAAATGTTATATGTAATTTATGTTAGAAGATGAAGATGTTTTATTTTTTTAATGTGCTCCTCGCAATTTTCTTCATATTTCATATTCTCACCGTTTAAATTTTTTCTGGACTATGACAAACATTTCAAAAGCAAAATCAGCCCAGCCGTTCTCCAGTTTTAGCGAGACATACAAATAGCAATTGATTTTATATACAGTACTGGACGAAATAAAGTACGCGAAGGTGGAATTTTCTTACTTTGGCCCCTACACATTAAATAGTTTAAATGAGAATTTTTAAATTCATCTTTCAATTTCTACAAAAAAATATTTCTAAAATAATAAAAGTAAAAAAAAAACAGTTCTAGAAATTGAAATTAAAATATTTGGGTTGGAAAAAAGAGTACGCAGCAGGTTGTTTTTTACTAAGTTGTGGATTTGTTGCTCATCAATGGTACTCCAGGTATGGCTTAAACTATCAAAAAGGTTATTCTTATTCGAAATGACTCCTTTCTGAATGTTCCAATCTAAAATGGTTAACTAATTTTCTATCGGATTCAAAACTATCCGGCCAATCGAACAGTTTAATCCACGAAGAACGAAAAAACTCCCATGTCTTACGAGCTTCGGGTCATTGTCTTCCAAACCGACCTTCAGCAAATATTCTTCAAGAATATGCCGTCATTGGACTCCCTACCACACCAAACACCCCCATTCCATCACACTCCGTGTTTAACTGTGTTGTCCGGGTTTGAAGTTTGAACCAATCACGTGATCGTTTTTATGAGTATGACCAATTAAATCAAATTTACTTTCGTCACTCCAAATTGATTTTTTCGAAAAGAAAATTATTTTTTAGTTTTAGAAGACCGCTTTTTTATCATAAAGCACGAGTTTTCTCACTTGAATATTAATTTTCATTTCAGAAGAAAAACTTCATTATTAAATTGATAGAACTATATACATATGTAAGTATTTAAGTGCGTACAATGATTTATTTAAGATTGTATTTTGTGTTCATTGTTGACGAAATGACTGACGATACATGTTGCAGACGAAATATCATATTAATCTTTTTTTATTTTCTTAGGAAAATACATAAGCAGAATCATTGAGAAAAATAGATCCATTTTTATTCAAAGAAGCCGAGGCTTGATGAAGTTGATAAGAGCAGTAAGGATGCGCAAAGATGAATTGATAAATTAGTTCAAGTCCAAGAAATAATGATATTGTACCAACATCCTCAACGACTTTCAAATCTACTTTCACTCTAACAAAATTCATCAGACATTGGAAATTATGCAGGAAAGTCTGGAATTGACGATTTGACCAAAGCTTTGCTTTGATAACTACACTGGTAGAAGCTCAAGAATCGCATCTTGAAAATCTTCACTGTTTAGTTTTGTCTGATAAAGTTTAAGGCCTCTATTGTAAATTTTGAGCTTTATTAAACATAGCGCCTGGATTGGGTTTCAATTAAAAACTGATTTAAAACGTCTTGTGAAGGAACCTTTAAAAATGTTTGATCATTTTTACTTGGTGAGAATGGTGCTTTTATTCTCAACGTTTAAAATACATTGAATAAAACTATAGAAAACGATTAAAGTATTCCGTTACGTGGTCATATAGATGAGGGAAAACTTTTAACAGATTTTCAAAATGAAAGTGTTGTAGCAAGCAACTGAGGGGAATTTTAGAAACCTCTTGAAATTCAGAATTGATTCATTGAAGAATCATTTAGAAACTGCTAAGTCAAATGCAACATACACTAGCAAAACAGTGAAAAGCAATAAAATACATAAGTATTTGCACAAATGACAAATTTTAATCAATGTCAAGAAAGCTACATAAATATTTCTTCATATTTATTGACGAAATACAGAACTGTCTAAGTTTACAGTCCGTAACAATTGGATAGCCTCACATGTTGTTGTGAAGAGCATCGGATGACTGAAGTGCCTTGGCAAAAATTGTCGAAAATTTATGTCATACATTTACATTCTATCGATTTATTATAATGTGTTGGATTAGGATTATATTAAATAATGTATTAGCTTCATCGTCTATAGAGTAAAGTTTTTTATCGAAACATGAAAAAAGTTGCCAACGTTTCGGCCAAAAGACATGGAATTTTCAAAAATGAATTTGGTATTAACATGCAAAGTACCTATTTGTGAGACCTGCTTAGTGGAAAGAAACAATGGCCATCTTAAATTTCAAGGCGATAATCTGGTAAAAAATTTCAAAACATTAGAAAGAATTTTAACTTCACATCATGAGAACAAAACAGCGAATGACGCACATTGTCTTTGCCAAGTTCTAACTTCATATAATTTATTCAATTTGTTTATTTGACGTCTTATTTACGAAATTATTTGTTACTTGCTTATACATTCGTTGATCAAACTATTGCAAACAAAGTCGCTTGACATGAAAAGAGCTGAAGAAGCTCTAGGTAGGAGATAGGGTAGAGTCGCTAGTGGCCGGCCCCCTAAGGATTTTTCCTCATAAAATATAGCACTATAACAACAAATATTAAGATTTTCGAATAATTCTTGAAATTAATTATTGTTTATTAATTTCTTAATCGGTAAAATAAAAAAAAAGAAAATTAATCTTACCATACAATTATTTATTTAGATTTTTGTAAAAAAAGTCATTTTTTCCTGTGGCCGACCCCTTGTTTCCTATTTCCGGCCAGCTGATGTCCTATCGTCGGCCACCCAAGAAATAAAAGGCTTAGACTTCTTAATTGTTTTTCTTTAAGTGTTTTATTTTTGAAAAGTTGCTTAGCTTAACTTAAAAAACTATTTATATAAATAAAAATAAATTAAAAAAAAAAAAAATATTTTTTTTTCCATTTTTAAGCCTTAAAAAATAAAAAAACAAAAAAATTCTTAATTTAATTCATTTATAAAAAGTAAAATAATAATAGATAAATACTTTTTTGTATTTATAACAATTGAAACAAATTCATTAAAGTCTTTTTAATTACATTCAAAATAAAAATACAAAGAAAAAATAAATTATTTTATCCATTTTAAACCTTAAAAAAAAAACAAAACAAGTACTTAATTTAATTCATTTATAACAAGTAAAATAATATAAAATAAATAGGAACTTTTTTATATACTTTAAAGATTGTATTTATAACAATAGAAATTCATTAGTCTTTTTAATCACAATTTGGGTAATACAGTATCACATTTTGTGCATATAAATTCTTCAACCTCAGCATCTAAAAAAGACATGGTTGACAAATTTGTACATTTAAGATGGAACCAGTTTTCACATCTATCACATCCAATGTTTTTCAGCCCTTCTTCCTCAACGTCCGTGAGGACATCTTCATTGCAAGATGGACATTTCGGAACAACTTTTTTTCGTTTCGTTGATTTGTTCTTGTCCTCTTTTTTTTTCTGTCTTTCAAGCTTCCTTTTTTGAACTTCAGCTGCTTTAATTTGTTTTTTTTCCTCCTTATTTTTTTTGAAAGTTTTTCCATGCCTGAGATGATATCGACATGGGTGGTTTAGGACTGTCCAAAAACCGTCTTATTGAATCTCTAATTGGCTTAGGATATTTGAGATATTTTTCAAAAACCGATGGACTTTTTGAACAGTGTGGTTCTGTAGGTAAATGTTAAGAATAAAAATTAAAACTATTTAAGACCCTAAAAATAAAACATACGATCTATTGCAGGTTCATTTTCATCCATGATTTGGGAAGAAATATCTCGTAAAATGTTGTCGTTGCCCTGAGATGAGAAACTTCTTGCTTCTAGTAAACAAATTAAATTTTAAAAACACAGGTTCCTAGTAAACATTTGTGAATATAGTTACGTAGGTACCTATGATCGCTTCCAAATCTTGCGGACTGTCACCTGCCTGAATGCTAACTCCACTGGGTTGAGATACTCTTACCAATGAGCCATCACTGGTAATTTCATAAATTCCTTCAATCGATTGGGTACCTTGAGGAACGTCGACAATGTTTTGCCTAGCCTGACGAATTACTTCCAGCACAGCTTTGTGGTCGATATTTTTGGTGCGAAGATCATCTTTTAGGTGAAGAATAACTTTTTCGGCTTCTGAAAAACTTGCACTCGAAATATCTTTATCACAATTGAAGTTGACCACAAAGTCCTCGTTAAGACAATTCCCAATATTATCATCTTCATCCAAATCCAAATAACCACCAGTTTCATTATCAGGACTGCGAACTGATAAACCACCAAAATCAGCACCATGATCACCCCGAGAATTCGCATCGCCTCCAGAACTTTCAGGACCATCTCGAAATCTGACACCAGAATCGCAAACATTTGAACCACTGCAAACATCACCCCCAATATCGGAAACACTATTGGTAGCATTTAAAGCTTCTAGGGTATTTTTTATACACTTGGAGTAGTCTACGGCATTTGGGTCGAATGGAAATAGTCCACATTTTTTGAAGGCGTTTTTTATGATGGTCGTCCTATCCTTGTAATTTAAAAGCTCATCTAAGACATCACAAAAATGCTCTTTGTTCATGATGCTGCCGTGGTTACCCGAACGTTTGCGCCATTCATTCAAAATATTTTTGTAGTCGGACTTTAAACCCTTAAAGGCACCTACATCTGCCGGCTGAAGGATGTGGGTAGTGTTTGGAGGAAGAGCATACAATATAATGTTTTTGTTGCTGCAAAAGTCACTCAGTTCAATTGACATGTGGGAAGCGTGTCCATCCACAAAAAATAAAACTGGACGTTTTATATCATTTTTGGATATCCAAACATCAAGACCTTCTTTAACATACTGCAGGAAAGTTTCTCCTCGCATCCATCCACTGTCTGTTTTTCCAAATACCCAGTCAGGTTTTTTGCTTTGAATTGCTTTTAGCCAGCTCGGCGACCTTTTGTATGGCAAAACAACCATAGGAGGAAGTGTTCTCCCATCTGCAGAAAAGGTCATCAGCACAGTTAAGTTTTCTTTTTCGTTTCCTGTCTTAACTTCGTACAGATTCTTTATTCCTCTTGGGGCAATCACATTCCCAGTTTTTGGTGCCATACTAAAACCCGTTTCGTCGGCATTAAAGATTCTAGAAGAATCCTCCAGCACGTCTAGGGAATTTTCTTCTGTAAGAAATTCTTGCAGCTCTCTAAACCATTTTTTTATCCCTTCCTCCGTTATTTGTGCCCTGCTTTTCGAAACAGTTTCAGCTGTTCGCAAGCTTAACTCTGGGTGACGGCGCATAAAACCGTAGTACCATTTCTTTCCAGGTTTTCCGTCTTTGAAAGGGGTTTTGCGGCCGTCTTCCAGGATAATAGCTTGGACTGTTTTCAATAAGCTTTCGGAGTTTTGTGGAAAACCACATTTGGCAAGATTAATAAGCCAGTTTTTGAGCTTATTTTCCTCTTCTGCAGACAGCACAGGAGAGGGACCAAATTTGCCAATATTATCTGAAGTCCTTTTATGAATCCGGTCTTGAAGAGTCGCCCTAGGAATATTGAATCTTCTAGCGGCTTCTCTAATTGGTAATTTGTTTTCGCGGATTTCTAATAACGCTTGGGTCAAATCTGTTTCTTTGTATGAAATGACACGCTTTTGCTTATCTTTGTTGTTTTTATTTGTCCGAGTCATATCAGGTATTTAAGTTGCTAAAGACAAGAAAAAGTGGGAACCTTATAACTAAACATTACCTATTTTAAACCTATGATAAAACAAGTGGCCGGAGTTAGGACACGAGTGTCCTATAGCCGGCCACCACGATTTCATTTTGAAAAGAGGGGGCCGAGCACTGGAAAACTTTGAATTTTAACTCTTTTTTGTGTTGCAAGATGAAGAGAGTAGGTTTATGCATCATTTTGTGTACTCAGTTAAAAAAAAAAAATTAAAATCGAGTTGCCTATCTCCGGCCGACAATAGACAACCACGTGTTTATTTGTGTCCTATCTCCGGCCCCCTTAAAATCAACAATGAACCCAAAAGTTTTTCACATTTAAACTCTAATTTTAATGAAAAATAATGTATTTTATTAGAAAAATAATATTTTAAAACACTTACCCACAAAATTTGCACTGAAAACACTAATTTCAAACACTACTTCACTAAGGATTTACACAGTAGTTTCACAACAAAACCTTCCTCGAATACGACCCGACGCAAATGTGTGAATTTTTCGTGAGCGACTGAGCACACGCAACAGGATTGTTGACAGATTAAAAGAGAAGCTCAAGAGAACAATTTCAAATGAAAAACTCAGAGAAAGCTATGCGAATTCACTAGTTACATCGACTTTTCTTATAGGTGGCCGGCCACTGGGGGAGGCCGCAATTAGGCGACTCTACCCTACTATTCCAATACTACAACAGCTGTTTAATGGAGCTGTTCTATAGTTGACGAGACCTAAGGTAGCTACTGATATACCTACAACTACATACATAAATTGTCCTAGATTAATATCAAAGCAAACAAAAAGAGTACCTAAGTAATATCCCAAACCAGTCGGCAATTTGGAACACCGTTTGCCACCAAATGTAGATGTTTTTCTGCCAAAGAAAACTTTCAAGGAGAATGATATAATGAAAAGGTCATTAAACTTGGTGATAGTTATAAGGGTTTGATAGGAAGCACACCAAGAAGCAATATTCTAATAAACGAGTACATTTATAGAATATGGATGGTCCAATAGGAAATATATTATGGGAATGTATCTCGATTCTAAAATTAAGATGTTCGAATTCGTAAAACTGCAACTCTGTAATTCTTTAAGAACGTTTTGCTGTGCGATAATCGAATAGCTCCAGTAGTGCCAACTGCGTATTAAAGTCTGTTCAATGAAGCTGTTCCGAACAGTTTGGAACACTTTAGAACAGATTAGAACAGCTTTTTGCTGTTCAATGAGGTTTTTGCTGTTCTAAAGTGTTCTAGTTTGCTGTTCAATGAGGCAATCTAGAACAGTTTCGAACACTTTAGAACAGCATTTTCTACACTTGTTTTTTTGGTAGAACAGAATTGTGAAAACTGTCAAAATCATCTGTCTGTAATTTGTGATTGGTTTTTATTTCGTCTGTTGTGCTTTATACTTGTTTTGTGTGAGAATAAAGTAAACAAAATATTATATTTGGAGCAGTTTTGATTGATTTATATTTCGGAAACTAAATAATTGGTTTATTTATCAAAAATTGGTAATAAATTTTCATTAAACGTGAGTCAAAGCAAAACTATTTTTTGTTTTAAATTTCAGATGCCAGATATTTGACTGTTCTAAGTTGTCTGACGTTTATTGTTCTGTTCTATCCTATCCTACGCTGTTCTACTCTGTTCTATCCTACTCTAAAACTCAGTGAACAGACTTTTAGTGTACTTTACTACTTTCGCATAATAGGGGAACCACCTATCTCGAAAGTTAATGTCAAAACAAAGCGAAATCGCAAATAATCATTCTACATCAAATGTGTTGGCGAGTAGTTGGAATCAAGAATTTTTTTTTCAGAATGTAAATAAATAGAAGTTATAAATTAATTTTATTCAATATTTCAAGATGAGTAATATGTTTATGTTTTCTTCGTAGGGAATCATCTAAAAGTGCAAACACGAAGGCGGCACAGTTCGAGATTATGGTGCAGTATATGGAAAAATGTCCCACAGTCCAAAATAACACAAAAAAAAACGGCAAACATCACTCCTCGAATGACAAGTTGAAAATCAAATGAAGTATCACAACAATTCGTACGATCGATGTTATGAAGGAGATAAATGAGAATTTGAAAGCAATTCTGAAGTATAAACGAAGGGACTCCGAACTGAATGATAAAATATACAAACTTAAAAAAGAAAAACTAGAACTAAATTGCTAAATTGGAACTGAAGAAAGAGATCTTAAGACTTCGCCAACAAGTGAACGCGCAGTACTAATAATGTACCTATTTTTCTATTTTAATACAACTAACAAAGTGTTTTCTAGTTTCAAAACCGAATTTAAGTTTAGTTATGTTTTCATAGTTGTAAGAGTTCATATTTATTTTTTCATAGACTTGAAGACTTATTTTTATTTTATCGTATTTTTAGTTTAATAAGTGAATTTTTTAAAAATAAATATACATAATATGTATTTATGGATTATACAAATCATTTCTTATATTATTTCTCGTTCTTTTTGCCAAATTCGAATTCGAAATTCGTTTTCTGAAGAATGTTGTTCCAAGTTGAAATGGATTGCATCTTCTTTCAACAATACCTCTTGTGTTGAATCAGGTATGTCAACTCTAAATTTTAAACAAAGATTGTGGAGTGCACAACAAACGTTCAAAATTTGAGTGACTTTCTCGGGTGGATAATGAAGTTTTCTTGCCGCCAAAAGACATCGGAACCTGGCCTTAAGGACACCAAAAACGAGCTCGATAATTGATCTCGAAATTGAAAACTTTTCATTGAATTTCAATTCAATAGATCCTTCAGCTGCCGTCCTGTATGGTGTCATAATCCAAGGCTCTAAAGGATACCCAGAGTCTCCTAAAAATTGTTTTTAATATTTTTTTTAGTTTAACATTACATTACATTTTTATACTACACAGCACATAAATGTACAGAGTAGAGACACTTAACCTTGAGTTACTGAGGCTATTAAGGCGATACAACACAAGACATTAATACAAGACAGAAGGACAGAGAAGAGAAAGAACAATAGAAAGAAAGAACACATGACAACAGCACGCGGTAGGTTTCGAATGGTCACCCATCTTTCTACTAACCGCGCACATTGATGCTTGATTTCGGTGATCGATGGGAACCGAGCTTTTATCAATGACTAGGCCGTTGTCTTTTTAGTTTAAAATTGTAGGTTTACTAACTTGCCTAAGACCCCAGACATGAGAATCATGAGATGCGCCCCCATATCGTCCATTTACCGATGTTATTGTATTTTATGATTATCGCATTAATACTATGCTTTAGTTTTCTGTTGAAGAAAAGATGTTCACTCGTAGTTGGTCGAATAAGTTGAATGTGCGTTCCATCAACAACACCAATCACACCAGGAATTTCTTTTTCTTCCCTGGTGTCATTTTGAAGCTGATTAGTTGAGGACAAATTACTTTCTTAATTGAAGTTATAACCTCGGCTATAATCTTCGACATAGTTTGTTGAGCAGGTCCCGCGTGCCTGTCTTCACTGATTTGGTTTTGGTAACCTCCTGTTGCCAAAAATTTTAAGGCTGATACGTTGATCATGTTGGTAACAGAAGTTTGCCTTCTGCGAACACTAAGATCCGTTGAAATATTATTCAATAAATAAATAAAGGCGTCTTTTGATAGACGGTAATTTTTAACAAAGCTGAAATCAATTTATTTTATTGGATTAAAAATGTCTTTAAATAAATATTGGATGGGTAAACCTTTTCTCGCTAAGCTCAATTATGTTGGATTAGTCTCTAATTCGCCTTCGTTCAATTTGTTCTATTCGTTCCGAATTTTCATCTGAATTAAACCAAATTGCGACACTATCCATGTTTATTTGTTATTATTATTGTTTTCAATTTAATTGCTTCGCTATAAATTCTATTTTTTCAAACCAGCTGTTTCTTCTTTTTACTTTGATTGTCAAATGTCTGAAATTTTGTGGGAAATAATTGGCATTACCGGCATCCGATTCTACTTTCTTAGATAGTTCTATTTGAAAGTAGAATCGGAAATGACTTTCGAATAGAACTGAAAGTAGAATCGAGTTACATAGTAGGGCCAATGATTTGTACGAAATTTACAAAATTTGTATCATGGTAAACTTTCCGTTTCCCAAATTTTAAAATTTAAAGCGATGAATGGCGATTAACTGTCAAAATACATATATGCAACGGCCAACGGTCTCACCGATTTGACCGCCGAAAAATCACAAGTGAAAAGTTTCCCGAAGTCTAAATCTAAAGAAGCAAAATTAATGTGTATCTAAGTAAAAATTTGTATTTAAAATAAATTTTTGTTATTATTGCTATTCATACAGAAATTATGTTTTACTCTTTTAGCAAAAGAAAAAATCAAACCAAATATTATTTGACAGTCTGGTTGAATTAATGAATTTCAAAACCCGACATAGCAAAGAATTTTAGCTAATGAACGCCTGAAGAAACTAATTTAGTTTGTCGAAAAGTTACTGAAACCCTAAACTCACTTGGCCCACCAGTTAAAGACACAAATGGCTGGAAAAAGGTAAATCTCTGAAATCAAAAAAAAGTCTTATAATGTTTGTCTGCTTCTAGGTTAGGGGTGACTTTAAAGTCTATGTACTCTATTAAACGGAAACTTGTGGCCAATACAAGCAAAAGAGCTTCAATGACATTGAAGAAAATATCATAGCCCTTATGCTATGAACCTCAGAAGTTCAATTACTGGGATAGGAGCTAAATCTTTTGGCAATAGAAACGCTGCGGCGCGCCGATGCTATCACAGCTCCTGGATGATGCTATCTGTTACATACTCTCCCTCAATCTACAACCATAAATAATGTATAAAGAATACAGAAGAATCAAAATCAATATATTGTAGTTGTGGGGTTGCCGGGTTGCCGATAAACTTTTAAATCGTTTTTTTTTTTTTTTTTTTTACAATCCTACAATGGGATTTGTTGTAGGTACCTGCTTTGTGGGCTATTTGGAATAAGTGTTCTCAATGGTGTCATTAACCAAGGTTTCAACGGATACCCATCATCTCCTTAACATAATAAAATTTAAAATGTATCTGACACCGTTTTGATACCTTTGTTCAAAATAACGTCATTGTGGACTGATGTTTCATATGTGGGAATCGTAAGTTGCTCTCTGAAAATACTCAAATAAATTTAAACTTAAAATATAAAAATTACTTTCTTTGTAAGTAATACCAAATCGATGTAAAAAAAAGTGACACAAAAGTGATCAATGATCATCTTACACAGACGGAAAAGTGTCTAGATACTATCAAATTTGAAAGTCAAAATGATAGTCAAATTTGATAGTCAACTATCAGCTTAGACGATTCCACCCCTGGTTTTTGTCTCGAAATATGGCTTATTCCTAAACGCAAAATTTGCAAAGCATAACCAACATGTCTGCTATTACACGACGACTCATGAGTCGTGACTCTTTTCGAACTACGTTGGTGCAAGAGAGATACAAAATTCGAAAAAATGAAACGGAAGAAAATTTGCCCTGTGAGTCGCAGGCAAATTTTCCAAGACTCATTTTTGACATTTTATTTTCACTCATTTCTTATTTTGCTTTTCCTCTTTATTTTTTTTTCGGTGTGCTCGAGTTCACATGTATACCCTTATAGTTGAAAGAGCGAGACAGAATATAAGATTTCCCAAACAACGAAATTTGAACTAAAGAAAGCTGTCAAATTAGAGTCATGACTTAAGAGTCAAGGTGTAATAGTGTTTGACTCAAAGGATGAAATTTCAAAGTAGAATTCGAAGATGAGTCACGACTCATGAGTCGTCGTGTAATAGCAGACCATGCAAAGCAAGTTCAAATGTCAAAAGCATTTGTTTGAATTGCATAAAAAAGTCATTTCGGAACGAACATTTGCCTAAGTTTTTGATTGTCGCTGAAGTGCATTATGATGGAAGCCCAAAAACAAATTGTATTAAGAATTTTACTTAAAATTTGAACTTCGAAAATTTATTTATGAATTTCTGTTCAAAAAACGAGAAATCCCAAAAAAATAGGGGATTTTTTAATTTGATAAAATAAAATCCAAACGAAGTTTTATAAGAAATTCATATTTTAGGATACTCAGTATACCCTTTGTATTCTGAAGATTCCGAATTCTTAAGTATCTTCAAGTATATAAAATAATTAATGCGAAGAACAAGATGCAATTGAATCTTCTTCGATATCAGATTCAAATCCTTCTGATTTTTCGAGACTTGACAATAAATTTGACTTTAGATTGATAAAATTTGTTGGCCCGTAGACATACCTGTTATTCAAAATTTGTTGCTACAAGCCCTATTTCCTCATTTCTTTGTTTTATCCTCTTGTACGTTACAAGAAGATTGTTCCATTTTCTAAGCATTTCTTCTTTTGTGAATGAACAACCTTCTAATATCTTCTTCAATACATCAGAACTCCAGACGCTTGAATTTTGTCGTCTTTCAGAATTAAACTCCTCCTTATACGCTTAACTTCCCGTGATGTTGAGTTTTTCAAATTTCTAAAATATTAATAGCTGTGTTTTATTATAGCAATGATCCAATCTGGATTAGATCAAGGAAAATAAAACAACTCGGATCATCATTATGTTATTTTTGTATTTTAAGTCTAATTTTTGGATCTCAAAAACAGATCCAAGCATAAAACAGGATTTCGTTTTGTTGTTGTAACGTTAATAAATAGATGACCTGATCTGGATCACAGGGAAAATAAAACACAGCTAATATTGTTATTATGTTTTTGATTCTTTTTTTGATTGTAAATTTTACTTAGATACTTTTTTTCACTTTTTTCACTCATTTTGCTTTAAGAACAAATAAATTCACCCCAAAAGAGAAATGCGCAAGATATTTTCAACATTTGCACAAATACAATTGCATTTACGAAAACAAAAACTGCTTCGTTTAGGGACAATCTACTTAGCAGGGATGTTTACATTTTGGCATTTAGGAACTATTTGCTTAGCAAAATTTGATCAAGTTTTGCGTTTTAGAAATTTACCCATACATTTTAGATTCTTCAATTTGCTACACCGACGAAATTTCTAAAGATTTCCATTTGCGCTGTCCAGTCCATGTCCATTTTTACTTTGCTATTGCTTATTTTGAATATAAATTTTTGGCATTTATGTAAATATAGTACATAAATTTCAACAATATGCATCAATTTTTCTTCTACAATTCAAGAACCCGACCCATATGTCGTTTTCAATTGGCAATCTGGAATCAGAAAAAAGGATTCTCAAAGCGTTCAATTGGGCAAAAGTGACAGTTCTAATTCTGAAAAAGAAGAGATTTCTCTTCTGGATTTGAAGTCAGAAGTAAAAACAGAATCAGTCACACATTCAAAGATTTTAAATGTCACACTTGATAAATATCATATTTTTAAATTAACAAATTTTGAAATGATTGCTTGAAATTAAATTTGAAATATAAATAATGGAAAACAATATTGAAAACGTAGTACGTACTGAGAAAAGTTAGAGCATTTTATAGAACTAATGAAAACTCTATTTTATATTTGTTTGGATATAATAAAACTGAAAAACTGGATTGGAATCACAGAACTATCAAAATATTGGAAAAAATCAAGAATACATGACGAAGCTTATTTTCGTATTTTATTACAGTTTTCAAGAATAGCAAAATTATCGCAATTATTTGTTTATTTTCTTTTTTTTTTAATTATGTTTCATTTCAATTTGACTTCACCCAATCAATTAAACTGAAAAGTACTGTTGGAACCTTCACAGTTCTTCTATATTTTCTATTCGCTCTCAATATACATAATATATGTAGGTACGCATCAGAACGAGTTCCGAGCACAGTGATGCACCAAATCCAATGTCTTCATCGAACATACCTCTCTGAACAAGCTCAGAAAGAAAAAAAAACACAATTTTTTGTTTGACAGTTCAGACTCTGCTCTGAATTACTAAAGAAAAACGCCTTATGGGTCGCTTGTCATAAGAACGTGTGTATTTAAGCGAGCTGTCAGTTGAAAACGTTGCAGCAACGTATTCGACGGATTCTATGAGTTAGCCTCTTCAGTTACACAATATATTCCCCGATCGTAACTTTTCCCGAACTGTTACCATGATGGACCTGCCTTTTTCATTTTATTTGTCGTCGTCGTTAAAAAGTGTGATGAGGCAATTTTTCCTAAAATCAAAACATTTTTAAATATTCTTGCAACGCTACCTGAAAACGTAACAGCAGGAGACTGATTAATTTTTAATTTTAAGATCATACCTTTTAAAACGATTTATGTAAATAGGTACTTTTAAATTCTCCCCTGAACAACAGTCTCAAATCAGAAGTGTTATTACCCTAATCGATTACATTTCGCATTTCTAGTTACTTGTTTTCAAAAATATTTTGACTGACCTCATTTTTTCCCAACTTAAAAATAGAAAAAAAAAAAATAAATAAAAATATTAAAATCTACAATTCTTTGGAAAAAAACAATTCCCCCCAAGTGGCACTTCACTTCTTCAATAAATGCCAACTGCTTCCATATTTCCCCCTGAAATACATTACAACATAAAATTGACTAGAAACAACAAATAGCACACGATTAGCCTAAGGGAAGAATCCATTAAAGTATTTCTGGGTTGATGGTTTATGGATTTCTCCTCAGGCTCTAAGAGAAGGTTTTGTAGGTCGTTTTTTTTTAATCCTACTCTCAAAGTATCACCTCATATAGTATATTAAAGGGAACATTCTCAGTTGTGTCTGTGTGTGCTTGTTAAATACACTTTCTTGTACATATTATGTAAGTATATACAACTTTCAACAAGATCTAAGAGATGCATGGATGGAAACTCCATCAATTTGTTTCAGTACTTGGCCGAGAAATTCTTCGAAAACTTTAAAAGTCTTGGGACAACTTTGTTTTTCTTCAACACTCACTAGTCCCCATCCCTACAAATGATCAGATCATTTTGCACTCACTCTTAATGGCAGATGTATCCTTGAAGCACTTTAAAGAAGATTTCGCGAGAAAGTGTATAGTTATCAACTTTTTATTCAGTGCAGCAGGCAGTAGTGTAAGGATGAAATGACGTCGTCGATGTCAAAGATGTTAACATTGTTTACATGTTCTTATGCATATTAAAACTTAAAACTGCGACGTGATTGCTGTGTCACCATGTTGACAGCCATTCGCTGAATATGTGTCAACGTCAAGTAGTCCGGGAAGATTAAATTGGGTGATTATTAGCATCTATGTGCTTGGGCGCATATAGTAACATTATTTATATTAGGCCAATCAGATATACAGTACTAGACAAAATAAAGTACGCATTGGTGGAATTTTCCTTTTTTTTCCGATAAATAATTAAATATCTGCATCCAAAACGTCAAACTTTCTACAGAAACAATTATTACAATAATTAAAGTTAAGCCAATAAAAACTCTGGAAAGTGGAATAAATAAATACCTATATGATTACTTGTGTTACAATATCATAATTATTGATTTTTAGTATTACTCACCATTATTGTTGAATTCGTTTAAATTTTTATTATGGTAAAAAAGAATATTATTCGGCTAATTTAAATAGTTTCACATAATCACAATGAGAACGAGGAAATATAACTGCAATTACTATTACTCTATTAGGATGATAAATCATTCAACGTAAAAACAAATAAATGAAAAATTCAACGCTCAAAAAGAGGATGGTTTTTCTAGTGTTCAAAAACAATAATCCCCGACCCAATAAATATTATGCAATTAAGTTGTAAAAAAAATTCTTTAGTTCCATAAAGCTACTCTCAATTTAAAATATTTTAATATTCTTTGTTATATAATGTTTCAAATATATTGCCACATAATGACAGGTTCACAGTTGGATAAATAGTTTTCCTTTCGACATCTATATTGACAATTGACTATGTTAAAAACGCCGACAGTAAATTTTGCTTGTCGGGTGAGGATTAACCACTAACTTTTAGTGGCTGATAACAATCTTTCGAAGGTAAATCGAACTAACCAACTACATAACCAAATTGCCGGAAACTAAGTTGCTGGGGAGTTACTTGCAGAATTTTGAAATCGGTAATTTCTTAGCAACTTTTCTTTGTCCGCAGGTGTTTCGGATTAATTCGAAGTTGTTTGAAAAACTTTATTGTTTGATTTTCTGAGCAACAATTTGTATTTGTGGTTTTTATTGATGATTTTTTTTCTACAAAAACATTCAATTTTATTAATAATATATATTAATTTGAGATTTGATTCTTTTTACGTACAGGCGCCCATGTTCCGGAATTCGATCGAAAGTGAATTGAAATCACTTTTGAATTTCACGTGAAATAAAATTGAATGTTCTAGATTTCGACCGAACTGTCAGAACTTAAAGATCACCAATTTTTATTTTGTTTCTAAAGTGAAATTCTTGTGCTTTGAACATGGATGCAATATAATTGGCAATTTTAATGGATAGAAGGAAGCAGAATTCAAAAGAAAAAATAAGAAGAATTTTGCGAGACAAATCAAATGTTTTAGATTGACCTGACACAATGTGAGTGTGTGAATATTATATGAATTGTTCTGATAAATAAAGTTAATTCTAACTTTTTTTTAAGTTTTCGTGGTTATTTTAGATTGAGCAAAGACGCTTTTTTATATGTTTTAAGGGAAATTGAACCTTTTACAATACCTTCATTGATTCCTACAATTCAAAAACTTGCAGCAACACTCCGATTCCTCGCAGAAGGAAATTATCAGAGATCAATTGGCAATGATTTAGACATAGCCTTGGCAAAACCCACGGTTTGTAAAATCATTGAAAAAATTTTAAATGTTTTACAATCAAAATTGTGCTGAAGAACAAGATTCAAAAAGATTTTTTCTTGAAAAGTACGGAATACCAGGAGTCATAGGATGTGTCGATGGAACCCACGTAAAAATTGTGAAACCTCACTAAGAAAATTCAAATTTGTATTTCAATAGGAAGGGCTATCATAGTAATAATTATACTTTTGGTAAAAGAATGCAAGTCAACAAATACATTTTATTTATTTTTGCTTAGATTTGTGATTATAAAATGAGAATCAGATCTGTTGATGCAACACATCCTGGTGCAAGCCATGACTCGTTAATATGGTCTATGAGTGATGCAAGGCACTACTTTTGGGAACAATATCAAAGTGGACAACGAGATTTTTGGTTGCTGGATTTGCGCTTGAAACTTTTGTACTAACTCCCTACAGATTTACTCAGAGCCGAGCGGCACGAATCAGTCGAATTTCAATAGGAGACATGCCTCAGCTAGAAATGTCATAGAAAGAACTAATGGAAAGGAAATCTTAGAACTCCTTTCAGATGCTTATTGAATACATTGTATTACAAGCCACAAAAGGCGGTGAAAATTGTGAACGTCTGCTGTGCACTACATAACATTTGCAAAGAATTCAATTTAGAAATGCAATATGAACCTAGAAATGAACAAAATTATTCTGATATAGAGGAACATTCTAGCGAAATCTTTCCAGAAGAGGCAACCCCTTATAAGAGATTCAATAGTACGAACTATGTTTTCTTAAAAACACATATTTTGCTTTGATTGCAACAAAATAATAATTAAAAAGTAAATACTATGTTTATCAAATAGTTGAATACTTAGAAAACAAAAACGAACTTCGGATATTAAAATTATAATATTGAGATCATTAATAACTAAGTTTAGAAAAATGATCACAAAATTTTACTTTAACATACTTTCTAAATTAAGTTTCATCTCCTCTATTTCAAGACGCTTTCTCTTAAATTCGTTCTTCTCAGCATACAGTTTTAAAGCTTCCATATTATATCTTTTTAGTTCACTGTTTTGTTCTTTTAAAACTTCGCAAAGTTTCTCCATTGCACGATAAGTCCTTTTTAGGCTGGTTTTATTTTCCTTGGATATTCCAATGGATTCAATCATATTTGCTGTTATCGTCTTCAACGCGGCTTTTTGGTATTCCATAAATTTAAAAATTTTATCTGGCTTGTCTTTATTTTTCCTTGTTTTTTGTGGTTCTTCGTCATTATTATGGATGTCGTCCATCGTGTTAACATACGATTTATTTTGGATTTCATTTTCATCGCAAACACTTCCGGACGATTTAGTATTTTGTGTGTTGTTAGATTTTGGAGCTGAATCGCTGAGAGATGTACCAAAAGTGGAAGACCCTTTGATGCCATCAATAACACTGTAGATACCCGTAAGTTTTGCAATTCCATCTTCTACGGCAGAAATTGGAAGAACATTGTTTTCTCCTCCGCCTGTTGCTTTAGCTTCCCGTTTGTTGTGTGCAAGTTTTTTGCGTATATTTGATTTCCAGTCGGACCATACCTGGAAGATGTTTTAAGAATAAACAAAATATTTTATTAAAAACATCATTTTTTTGCCTTCCTCCACCCAGAAGCATCTTTTATTGGTGGTCCCTCACTATTTAAACAATTGGACAATTCGGCCCACAATGAATCTGTGTAAGATTTGTCTCCGCTTGAGAAACCTCTCGCAATATTGGGATGTTTCTCCATCCACTTCAAGGATACCTTCTCCTGACGTGTATTTTTATGTTTTCCCCTAAAAAAAAGAATACCTAAATAAATTATAAAAAATGACAAAAATAAATATTTTTTTCTTACATTTTGCTAACAGACGAAGAAATGTGTACAAAGTAACTGCACTTTCACAAATTTCACAGACAATTAACAAACAAAAAATAAGTGATTTGAATCCGTTCAGAAATCGAAATGAACCGAAATGCAGAACACCAATTTTCACTTTTGAAATTCCAATTCACAATTACGAATTGTGGAACACCCAAATTCACTTTCGCCAAGTGAATTCACAATAAGTGAAATGCAGAACACGTGCGAGGATACGAGATTATGCAACTTTAACAAATTCATAGTATTGAAAAGTTCAGTAAGCGAATTCAAGAAAGTTTAAGTTGTTCAATGAATGTCCAGGCATATTATTTTAAATACTGACGAATCGTACATAAAACCTATAAAAGTTTTCATTTCGACGGATATTATATTTGTGTCCATCAGTTCTACCTTACTATTTAACTTTTCGTTCATAAATGTGACCAAAGTGTCAGAGACCTTGGTCCAAAGTTCAAAATAGCATTCAAAAATTTTTAGTATGCAAACGGCCAGGTAGTCTGATTATGTTGTGAGCTGCAGTTCGACATGTCCTGTTTCAAATAAATCTTTTCTTACCTTTGTAAAACTGTGATGACTGCAAATTTTGCATTTCTTGATCCTGCTCTTCATTTGAAACTTCATCGGCTTCCAGAAAATTGGTTTCTGGTTGAAAAATTTGGTCATCACCTTCATCGTCAAAATCGCTAAATTCATACTCGCTTTCTTTGTCCAACAACTGCTGTTAAAGCTGGTCGTGATTTGCAAAGGTTCCAGTCGACGGAAGGATCCATCTAAAAAACAAGCAAGTTATACTCAATCAAACAATTTTACTAATTTATTACACTAATTTATTGAATTACATATGTATAATTATTTCCAGCATACAATAACGAGCATAAAAAAGTATTCACACATCTCCTTGAAATATTTGACAAGTTTATATTTCTAAGATTTCTGACAATGTTCTCATTCACATTGAAGCAGCAGGAGAATTACATAAATATAAATTTACTTCACTAGGTATTTATTCTAGCAATCAAATTAGCTTTGCATTTCGATTTTCCTTTTTAAATTTTGCAATTAAGAGAGAATTCTTGATTTTTGAAAGCAACGAAAAATTTGTATGAAAAATTTCCTTTTTACTTCCGAGAATACAGACATTTCTGGGATCATAGAAATATACACTGACCAAGTGACCAATTATAATTTTAATAAAAAATCTTATGTTTAATTTAATCAAATGTGTTGTAGAACTTGATGCTTACGAATAAATAAGGTTTTCATTCTATTTACACATATTATTAGGTATGTATCTATATATAAATGTACCTATGTATGTTTGTATGTATATGTAAGTATATGTATCGAATTTCAGTTGGATTTGAAAGGAGAACATTTTTTTAGGGATTTAAGATGGCCAAACACAATCAAGACTCCTTCGTTTATTACATTTATAAGTGACCGCATTGATTTTTTAATTTCGCAACAAGGAAATTTGGTTGGGGTATGATATACCCCAGAGTGCAGTGCGCGTAAAATTTTTTCATGTGCGGTTATTCAGTGTTTGATCAACGAAAAATTTAAATCTATAAATATAAAATTAAGTGGCAAAACTTCCTGTTCGCATACTCCTCCTAGACGACTTGACCGATTTCAAAGAAATTTTCAGGGGGTCTGTGTGTTTACAACGTTTTGCAAAAACAAGGGAAAACGTTTCTGATCTCTTTGATTCTTGCTACCGAGTCGTTGAAACACCAACGTGCAACATATCGAGGAATTCAGCAACGGCAAACTTTGTCAGTCTTTCCTGCATCAACTCCTGCCGACGAAATAAACGCATGTTTAAAATCGTCAATTTTGTGGAGACATGTTCAAAGGCTGACTCTTACCATCAACATGCGAGTCCAATTGCTAAATGATCAATCCGCAGCGGAGTTTTCAAAGCAGTTGTCGGACATTTTGTCGAAAGGCAAAATACCAATCGATGATACCGGTTTGATTGCCGAACAACTTTTGTACACTTCTAAAACCGAAAGAAGAATTGATTGAAAGTGTATTTCCGAATATTGTTCAACACTATCAACGCCACGATTACTTAAGTGAGCGCGCAATATTGGCACACGTCAACGAAATCAATTTTGCCATTCAAGTAAAACTGCCAGGGGAAGCTACAACATATATTATATGAACATAAATCCATCAATTATCTAACTGAATTCTTTGGATCCCCGCGGTCTGCCACCACATCGTTTGGTCCTGAAAGTCGTTTCACCCATTAGGTATACTTCTACGAAATGTGAAGCCAGCGACTTTGTGTAATGGTACAAGACTTTCAGTCAAAAAATTGTGGCCAAATTTGATTGAAGCAACGATTCTAAATGGCGAGGCAGCAGGTGAAGTTGTACTCTTACCATGCATTCCAATAATTCCAACGGACATGCTGTTTGAATTTAAGCGCTTGCAGTTCCTAGAAGAAAAAAGTGTTTGTTTAGAAGTAAATGTTATTTTTTTCAAGAAATGACATTTTCACGTGACGAATTCCTCGAAATGCTAATATTAGAGTGTGAACAGCTCATAGAAGACGAAGATTTGTTTGCTGGTGATGATTCGGACAATTATCCTGATTATTTAGAAGAGCAGTCTGATTCGGAAAGTGCTGAGAGTGCAGAAGAGCTCCAGAGTGAAGCGGATCCCGCGTATTCGAAAAAAATAGGTTATCGGTCTTGAAGGGAAATTCGGACTACAATTGGAAACGTGGTAGGCATCAGAAGTTCAGAAGCGAAATCTCGTTACACATTTACCAGGTCCAAAGGGTGCCGCTCGAAATATATGATGATTCCTCCCATTAAACTTGAAGGCTGTTTTTTTGGTGAGAACATTTTGGATAAAGTTGTCTCTCATACAAACGAAGGAATACGACTCTTTGTTGAAAAAATTAAAACTGTGTAATCATATCATGGACCGCCAGACATAATAGAACTCAAAGCATTTATTGGGTTGCTTTACCTTTCTGAAGTAAAAAAAAAAGGTGCCAAGATGCATCTAACTGAATTATGGTCGGTAAGATTTTGTGTTTCTCTTTTTAGAGCAACAATGTCACAACATCGGTTTGATTTTATGTCAACATGTTTAAGTTTTGACAATGAAACGACTAACAATGGAACGCAAAATGCACGAGAAGTTTGCCCCAATCCGTGAAATATGGGAATCTTTCATTATATGTAAAGTGCAAGTCACTTTATACCCCATTCCAGTATTGCACAATTGACGAACAATTAATGGACTATAGAGGAAATTGTCCATTCCGAATCTACATGGCATCGAAACCAGACTTAAATTCGTAATGCTAAATGACTCACGTACGTACAAGTATATAATCAACGCAATTCCGTACGTCCGATCCGTCGACAAAGTTCAAGTTGAAGCAAATGAACCAGTGCCTTCTTTCTATGTGCGAAAATTGTCGGAAACTATTCATGGCACTGGAAAAAAATATAACTGTGGACAATTGGTTCTCTTCTGTTTCGCTATTCCAGATAATGCTCACACAATATAATTTGACGATGCTAGGCACTCTACGTAAAAATAAGAGAGAGATACAACCACAGAGGGATGTAGAAAATTTGCATTCAATGAAAAAAAAAAAACATGATCGTTTTGTTGCTATCTATAAAAATCACTTTTTTGACGATGCCGATCAAAAGTCGGGTAAGCCACAAATGATTTTGGATTACAACAGCAAGGAAGTACTAATACCTTTTATAAGCTGTGTCATACGTATACAACGTCAAGGCCTACACGTCGCCACGGAACTGAATATAAACGTAAAAAATGTTTGCGTAAAATATTTTTTTTTAAATTTTTTGTGTTGCTAAGTATGGTTCGATGTACTTAGTTTCATCATATTTAAGGTCTCAACATGGAATTTTTCTCCTGCAAAAGGCAGGAACTCTGCGAAATCTTTTTCAGTAGTAATTTTAAAAGTATTGACAAAAAGTTTGAAGATATTGAGACATTTTTAATAGAAAAGACAAATTGCTCTAAAGGCTATGTGTCAGACCTTAAAAAACAATTAATTCGGTTTAAATTTGATCTCAAATCTAAGTGGAAGAAAAGCCACAGTACAAGAACAGTGTTTGACAAAAATGAATCGAATAGGCTTCATCAAAAAGTCGAATTTAATATGTATTCACTACCCCCTTAACGCCCTCAGACTAGTTTTGAACTTTTGAGTAAGCGACGAAAACGAGAAAGAGTAGCTGATCTTTAAAATACATCTGCAGAAGAGCTTGTTTTCGCTGCTCAAATGAATTTTAGAGCTGCTGGAGACAAAAAAAACTGCATAATCATTAGAAAAAACCGTGTCTCCACCTAAAACTCCAAAAGTTCCACAGTTATGCTGACTCCTGGTCAAGCTTTGTCCATGCTTATAGAAGCAAAACTATCCCCTGATCAATATGACATAATTAGAAAATAATATGTCACCGATGATGTTTTGCCTTCATATAGAGTTGTACAAAAAGAAAAAAACAAAATGCTATCCAGAAAATCTTACTGTGAATGAACTAATAGCTGAAGTTCCAATGCAGAACTTGCTCAATCACACTGTTGAGAGAATTTCTGCATCACAAAAAGATGTTTTCAATAATGCGAGCTGTAATGAAAACTTACGCTCTATTCTAAAGTGGGTTTTGATGGTAGCTCCGGGCACAGCGAATACCATACAGAGCATTTCAGTCGAAAAACATCAAGACAAGACACATTAACAGACATTATGAACCGAATGTTAATATTTTCTGATCCTTTCATTACCAACCAAAGAGTTAGAAAACCATCAAAAAAAATTCCATTTGATTCTGAAGCTATCGAAATGTTTATACAGCCTGATTTAAACAATATTTAAATCTGCTTTATCTTCAATCAAAATGATGCTGTTCAAATGCTTGAAAAACTTCAACTCTATATGAATAATTGACTAAAAAATGATGTAAGAATGTTTTAAATGAATTTTGTACTTGAATTTGAATTGAACACATCAAAAACCTTTCGAAAAATCTACATATATTATTTTAATTCACAAAAACATTTATAATTATCGCCGTTCATAAGGTATTTCTGTCCCACTGTGCGTCGTTGGCCCATGAGAGTGGACCACGTCCACGGTGGTATAAATGTCATGGTTCTTTAAAAGCTAGGAATGCCAGGGGGGTCATAACAGGCAATTAGATTAAGTCTGATTTGAACAGAAGAAATAAATATCACAAGGGGTACAAAATCTCTTTTTATCTAAAGACAACGATCCAATCTTAAGTCACATCCGTAGGACAAGGGTGTGAATTTCGTGAGTCAAGAAATTTAAAAGATTAACAGGCTGATTTTGCCAAAACCTCACAAGTAACAAGAGGTGAAATTGATTTTTTGATGGAGTATGGAGTCACAACTTGTGACAGTTAGAAAAACAATTGACATTGTGATCTACATCAGAGCTGCAAACAAATTTTGTAGACAAAAATGGAAGTGTATAAAAAGTGACGTTTTAAACATCTGATCAATTAATGACACTACAAGTCTCACCATGCTGTGGTGAATTTCGTTGTGAGGACTATCCAAGAATTCCATTAATAAGCGTTTTTTTTTAGAGAGTTCTGAACAGAGTCCGAGTTCCGAGCATATCGATCATGCTATGAACAAAACGTATTCTGAGCGCTCACACCTGAACACTTATGTCGTTTTCAATTGGCTATCCGGAATGGGAAGTAAAAGCAGAATCCCAATTGAACACATTTTGTGAATTCTTAAAAATTTTAAGTTTGGTGTGACTGTTTAGTAATTTTAAGCAATCACTTCACAATTCGCACAATTTTTTAATTAAAAAATATGACATTTGTCAAGTGTGACATTAAAAATCTTTGAATGTGTGAGTGATTCTGTTTTTGCTTCTGACTTTAAATCCAGAAGAGAAATCTCTTCTTTTTCAGAATTAGAACTATCACTTTTGCCCAATTGAAGGCTTTGACAATGCTTTTTTCTGATTCCAGATTGCCAATTGAAAACGACATTAGTTGTCACTATTTGCAATTTTGTCAATTTCCTTATCATTTTATTTTACAAAAACAATAAAAAATATTAAAAACTAAAATTAAAATGGAAAAACTTATTGCCATCAAACAAAAATTCAATTTTAATTATTATATGAGATTTGTTTTTTTCAATTTCATATATGGATTTGATTGATAATTATTTTTAAATTCCTAAATTTAAAAATACAAATAATATTATAAATTTATATAATTTATAATTATAATTTATAAGAGCTGGAAATCAAAAAGATCGACTAAAGATTAAACACTTGGTTAAATAGATTTTTATGAGTCGGAAAACAAAAATGAATTAGACGTTTACTGAGATACTAAGAACAGACAATTTATTGATCTTGCAATGAGTTGTTGGAGGGCGCCACGCCACACACTTGTCAAATGCTTATGTTCAGCATTGAACTAAGTTTACTCAGTTATTTTATTCTGAGCTCATCAATCGTGCTCTGAACAACCTCAGATCACGTTCAGAACGAAAAAAGAAACACAAATTGGAAGCTTTGAAAGTCTGAATCTTCAGAGTAAAAAAAGAAACACAATTTTTTGTTTGACAGTTCAGGCTCTGCTCTAAACTAAAAAATAAAAATGCCTTATGTTATCGATTCACAACTATCCTCACACAGAATCGAGTCAGAAGAGCGAGTCAAGTCACAGACTGTAAAAGTTTCTGACAAGAGATCGTTTTCAATAAAAGGAATAAAGTAGAAAACAATATGGAGTCCTGGGTAATACCAAAATGTGTTCTATTTCCGCATTACTTCATAACCGACTACTTCTTACCTACTTTCGCCAATTTTTATTTTGTTGTAAGAAACGGTTCTTGAAAATTACAACAAATAACAAACATTAAAATAAAACGTTAAGATTTTTTTTTTTTAATTTCTGTGGAAATGATAGAATTTTGTTACAAAAATTTCTTTTAATAAAGGGAACAAAAATTTTACAGTGTTTTTGGTGTAATTTGGGATCAAATTTTGTATACACTTGTGGATTTTAAGCCGACTTTAATGTCGCACCAGATGTGTTTGCTTTAATATTTCTGTTATCACTAACTTAAAGTAGACGAGGTACTGTGTACATTATGTTCTATATTCATATGTATGTATATGTACAAAAAAAAAAACTTACAAACTCCTTTCGTGTTATTCTAACAGGCAGAGAAGTTTTGCCGAGAGGCAAGAGTTTAACAAAAGCAAAACCATTGGGACATAAAAATGTCACCAAGTTTGCGGCCATATTCATGTGGCATCTATAGTTTGGCACATATTGCGCCACTTTCACCGCTAAACTTCGAATAGAGGTGGTTTTTGTACAGTATTTTTTTTCCGTTTTCAGTCCTTTGTCGTCCCTTGCTTTTTCAGAGTTACGATATGGCGCTCGGGTATAATATGCACTTATGCAGAGTGTGAAGCCTTTTGTATTTGTATCGGGTACGTAGCGGTTACGGTTTTTTTCTTTTTATCTGCTTCCTGATTTATGTGGCATTCACAAGTGTAAACTTTCACCCGGACTTTTCTGTTCTGTTATAACTGCAGCCTGCTATTTTGGTTTCTATAGTTATCCTTTTGATATCTGTTCTATGCATTTTATTATTAGTGTATCGTCCTTCTTTTGGTTAATTTTGCTTAACGCAGGCGATTTTTCACTTAATTTGTGGTCAGTTGTCGTCAAATGGTTTGACTTTTATGGTGTGCGTGGTTCTGTGTGGGTGTGTTAACAAAAAGGGCTTTAGTTCAACAACTTCTCCATGGAAATAAGTACATACATACATATTTACAAATGTAGATACATACATAGATATCCTTATTCAGAAACATATACTGGTGGCGTTTAAGTTGAAAAGGACAAATTGTAGCAAAAATGTGTAGCTGCTCCTTACCTCGCTCAAAGCAGAGTTGATAGGTAAGTGCTCTCTCTCTCTCTCTCTCTATACAAGTGGTTAATTTATGTTCAATGTTCCATGTTGAAATTAGCCAGGACGCGTATAATTATATGTTGCTATTAACAATGTATGTTAAACTAGTGTCTAATTGAAAAAGTAGACTTAATAGAAACAACTTCATGGCGACTTCACGACAATCAACAATACGATTCAAACGAAAATGAGCTGTAAATTGGCAATTAATCAACTGAAAGTGACAGAGTGGCATGTACAGTTACAGTTGCAAATTATCATGGTTAGTTGCAGAACGCACAAAACCGATACCTACATATACATACATTACATACATACTCGTACATCTGAAATCTGAGTGAAAAATAATTTCAGCTAATTAGGTGTAGGTAGGTGCCTATGCCAGTTATCATCCGACGGCGTCATACGATATGCCACCCAAAAGTGCAAATCAACAATCATATTCATCCAATGCACTTGAGTGTGAGATGCCACCCATCCAGAAGTTCCTACACTATATTTGATAAGCAAAATAACGGACATTGATACATTCTTGCACCCACGCAATGAATCGCCGAATCATCACTTCCTTTGTAGGCGATCGCTGCACATCAATATGTTTATCATTATTTTATCTTTTTCAAAATTGCATTTGATTATAAACAGTCAGTCTTTAGAGATTCGCGTAAGTGGCAAGTCCACTTAGTAATATTAATCTTTTAACCTGCCCAAATAACTTAAGCTTTATTATTTAAGTTTTAAAAAATAAAATAAACCTTTTTTAAAACCATATAATAAAAAGCATTATATTAATTGGCGCCCAACGTGGGGCAGGTTAATAAAAGGTTAATAAAAGGTTAATAAAAAAGTAAAAAAAAAGAGTTAAAGAAAAATATATATGTTCAGAAAATTAAGGAAAAGTGAAAAATATATATTCAAAAAGTAAAGAAGAATATATATATTGAAAAAGTTATAAAAAAAGTGAAAAATATATATTCAAAAATAAAGAAGAATATATATATTGAAAATGTTATAAAAAAGGTGAAAAATATATATTCAAAAAGTAAAGAAGAATATATGTATTGAAAAAGTTATAAAAAAGTGAAAAATATATATTCAAAAAGTAAAGAAGAATATATATATTGAAAAAGTTATAAAAAAAAGTGAAAAATATATATTAAAAAAATAAAGAAGAATATATATATTGAAAAAGTTATAAAAAAGTGAAAAATATATATTCAAAGAGTGAGAGTATATAACATTCAAAAAGTGAAAAACATATATTCAAAATAAAGAAGAATATAATTATATATTGAAAAAGTTATAAAAAGTGAAAAAATATATATTCAAAGAGTGAGCGTATATAACATTCAAAAAAGTGGAAAATATATATTAAAAAAAAAAGAGGAAGAAGACAGTGAAAATAACTGAATTCGTGATTTAGAAGAAAAATAAATAAAAGTTTATCATAAATTGATAAAAAATATACGAAAAAAAACAGATTTTGGGGGTTAATTAAGAAAAAAAAAAACTTTAAGAAAAATAATTAAATAACAAAAAAAATAACAAAGTGAACAAAGAAAAAAATCAAATACATATGCAGATAAAGACTTAATTAATAAACAACAAGTAAAAACGAATATATAAAACAACAATTTAAAATTGGAGAGAGTAAGAAATTTAAAAATATCTATTTTGTTTGTTATAATATTAAGAATATACCTATTAAAAATATATTTGTTGGAAATTTAAAAAAATATATTATTTATATTCATCTGTGTGTTATTCATAAGAAAGAAAAATAATATACTGTATAAGAATATTGACTGTAAATTGAACACCAGAATAAAATTAAATTAATTATAAATAAATAGTATTAAACTGGAAGATTTAATAGAAAAGTTCGGAAAAATGGCGACGAACAATGAAGAAATTATATCGAGAATTGTAACATCTAATTTAGCTTCTTTAAAAAATGAAATTGAAAGTTTGCGGAATCAACTTTCTGTTCTGACAACAAATTCTAACGTCACTGAACACAAGCCACAGACAATTGATGAAAATATTAATTGCACTGAATCACTCGACGTTATAAAATCTCTACCCGAATTTGCAGGAGACGAAAATTCGTATGTTAGCTGGAGGGAAGCAGCTAATAATTCAATGACTCTCTACACGAGAGGTAGTCGAAAATATTTCGCCGCGTTAACGATACTTAGAAATAAGATCATTAAAAATGCAAATGATACACTGACGAACCATGGAACGGTTCTCAATTTTGATGCGATTTTGAGTCGTCTTGATTTCGCATATGCGGACAAACGTCCGATTCACATGATAGAGCAGGAGTTAAGTATCTTGAGACAGGGCTCTTCGTCATTGATAGACTACTATAATATAGTCAATAAGAAATTGACGTTGTTAGTAAATAAAACAATTATGACTCATGGTCAAGACAGTTTGACAAGAGAGCTGAATGAAGCTCATAGGAAAAATGCCTTACGTGTTTTTATAACAGGACTTAACGCTCCGCTAAGCAATATAATGTTTTCACTTAGTCCTAATGACTTACCAAGTGCTCTTGCGAAAGCACAAGAATTAGAGTCAAATAACCAAAGGGCTCAGTTTGCCCTTCAATTTAATAGAAGTAACACGAATAATAATAATTTGCATAATAATAATCACAATAATAATAATCAAAATAGTAATAATCATCTGAGATTCCCCAAACGATCTGTCTGGGAACCGAATCCAAATCAAAATCATTATCGCCACTCACATCCGCAACCAACACCAATGGTACTTGGTAGTTCCAATATGAAGATGCCCAATTATAAGCAAAACTTGAATAATAATAACTGGCGACCAAATAACTATAATAATAACAACTATAGTAATAATAACGGTAATAGAATTAACCCTTTCAGAAATAATCAGAACAATTTTAATAATGTTCCGAGAAATGTATACGTAGATAAAAGGCCTCTTAGTGGACAGAATAGTACACAACCACCAGCTAAGACCCAAAGGATAAATAATATAAACGAAAAAGAACATTTTTTAGGGCAAGATGTGGACTACCACACTTACGAAGAGTAGTTCACAATAAACAAATAAAAATTTTACTAGACACCGGAGCTAATGCAAACTACTGTAGAGCAGGTGTTCTTGACTATAAAAACCCCTTAGCTATTAAGAAAAGAGTTTTCACTCCCAAAGGTGAAATTGTAATAAATGATTACTATGATGCACAGATGTTCGATGAAATCATCCGCATCTATGAAATTCCAAACTTGGAATATGATATTTTAATTGGTTCTAATACATTAAGAAAAATAGGAACCCGAATAAATTACGCTGAAAATATGATAGAATACAGAGGGAAGAAAGAGAGGATATTTTTTGATGATCTTCTTAGCATAAATAATATAAATGAAACAAATATAGAATCACTTCGCAAAAGGATATTTACTCATATTATGGATGAACACAGTAAAATAAATACATATTTACCCTTTAGAACGGATGTGCAGGCAGAAATTAGAACAACTGAAGATAAACCGATATGGTCTAGACAATACCCATATCCACTCAGTGCGAACAATTTTATAAATAAGGAAATTAAAAAATTATTAGAAAACGATATTATTCGACCCAGTAGGTCACCATATAACTCACCAGTTTGGGTAGTGCCCAAAAAAGGTTCTAACGAGGATGGAACGCAAAAACTTAGGATGGTAATTGACTACAAGAAATTGAATGAAAAGACTATATCAGATAGATATCCAATACCAGAGAGTAACGTGATATTATCAAATTTAGGGAAATCCGAGTATTTCTCTACGATAGATCTAGAATCTGGTTTTCATCAAATTCAAATGAAAGCCGCAGATATTGAAAAAACTGCCTTTAGCATAAATAATGGCAAATATGAATTTTTGAGAATGCCTTTTGGCTTAAAGAACGCTCCAAGTATCTTCCAAAGAGCGATGGACGACATCCTGCGCGAATATATAGGAAAAGTATGTCACGTCTATATGGACGACATAATAGTATGCTCAAAGAATTTGAATGAGCATACTAGACATCTCAATGATATTATAGATATATTAAAAAAAGCTAACATGAAGATTTCTTTAGAGAAATCTAAATTTTATGAAAAAGAGACAGAATTTTTAGGTTACATAGTAGGTAACAACATAATTAAAACAGACCCGAGGAAAATAGAGACAATTAAAAATTTTCCAATACCAAATACGTTACGACAATTGCGCAGTTTTTTAGGCATGACCGGTTATTACCGTAAATTTGTCAAAGATTACGCTTCTGTTACAAAACCATTAACAAAATACTTAGCCGGAGAAAACGGCAGGATATCTAAAAATTTATCCAAAAAAACGATTATAACATTAGATAACGAAGCTATTTCGGCTTGTAAAATTTTAAAAGATCTGTTAATTGACCAAATCGAATTGGTTCAACCAGACTTTAACAAGAAATTTATACTAACAACTGATGCATCTAATAATGCAATAGCAGGAGTTTTAACTCAAGAGGGGAAACCCATAACTTTTGTATCAAAAACGTTAAATACAACAGAACAAAACTACGCCACCAACGAAAAAGAGTTATACGCTATTGTTTGGTGTTTAAAGAATCTAAGAAATTACCTATATGGAGTTTCTGACCTTGAGATCCACACGGATCACCAACCACTTACATTCGCTGTATCTGTACGAAATCCAAATGCCAAAATGAAACGTTGGCACGCGTTTATTGAGGAGTTCGCTCCCAAAATGATATACAAGCCAGGTTCTACAAATGTAGTTGCCGATGCCTTATCTAGACAACATTTAAATCATCTTTCTGAAGAAGATTCTTTTAGTACTGCTACACAGCACTCTGCCGAAAGCAGCGATAATATGGACATTAGAGAAACAACAAAACCTCTTAATCAATTTAAGCAACAAATTCTTTTAAGCCAGGGACGATTTACTGCTCATGAGCAAATTAACAATTTCAACAAAACAAGACATCTAATCGAATACGATTACCCAGAAAATTTAATAATAATTTTAAAACAATATTTAAAACCCGGAACAGTTGCAATTCATTGCACACCGGAAGTTCTTTATGACATTAAACTAAAACTAAGGGAAACTTTTAACAACAACTTCTTATATACAAAAAACTTTCCCATTGACATAACGAACGAAGATGACCAGAGAATTATTATACAGCAGACACATGTAAGGGCACACCGTAGTTATCAAGAAAATCTAAAACAAATTTATGCATCGTATTATTGGCCACGAATGGCCAAACAGTTCAAAGAATTTGTAAGAAACTGCGAAGTTTGTAACAGGAATAAATATGAAAGACATCCCTATAAAGCCCCAATTGGAGAGGCTCCAATTGCTAAGAAAGAGGGGGAGCAATTGCATTTAGACATTTTCTTTGCCCAGAAATTAAAATTTTTGACATGTATAGATTCGTATTCAAAATACTTAGTTATAAAACAAATAGACGATAGGACGAAACTAGATGAAAAAGTTTTAGAACTCTTACAGAGCTTCCCGGAAGCAAAAAAGTTATGTGTTGATAACGAACCAGGTTTCTCAACACCTCAATTTAAAACGTTAATGCAGAGATTAGGCATTCGAATGTATTTCTGTGATCCTAAACACAGTACCACAAACGGACAAGTTGAGAGAGTTCACTCTACACTCATTGAAATAGCTAGGTGCTTAAAAGACGAATTCCATTTAATAAACGACCTAGAATCAATTTTTAGAGCCGTACAACAATACAATAAGACTGTACATTCAGTCACACAGAAAAAACCATTTGAGGTCTTGTTTAATAAGTTAGACCACAGGGATTTAGAACCAAAACTATTGCAAGCTCAAAAAAAAGATGTTGGAAAGAAATAAACCCAATAAGGGAGCAAAAACTTATAAAGAAAATGAAATTATATATGAGAAAATTATAGGGGTTAGAAACAAACTTCAACCCAGATATAGAAAACAAAAAATAAAGGAAGATTTAGGAAATAAAGTACGAATTTTCAAAAACAATCGTATTATTCACAAGGATAACATTAAGATTTGAATTATTTCAGAACAAAATGGCGCTATCTTTCATATTGGCAATAATTCTTATTGCATTACCACTTAATGAAGGTCAACGACTTGACGTCCAATATTTAAACAACGGACAGGGATTGACAATGATCAAAAGTGACGAACTACAAATTATTGATAATTATAGGAAAATATTGTATACAATAGATTTAGATTTATGGAGAGAAAACTTGGAATTAATCAGAAATAATATTGCGAACTTTAGCTTCTGTAACCATTACCCATCTATGCTTCACAATTTTAATGGATTGGAGGAAGAAATAAACAATCTGTTACCGGAACACAAAAGAACAAAACGTGGTTTATTCAATGCTTTAGGAAATACTTTAAAATTTATAACGGGCACAATGGATGCCGACGACGAATTTGAAATAAGACAAAGATTGGACATTAATGAAAAAAATAATGAAAAAACTATAAATGGTTTAAATGATCAAATAAAAATAAATGATCAATTCAATACTGCCATAAAAGCAGTAACAGACCACGTCAATAAACAACAAAAAATTATTAACAACCAGTTGACAAATCTCCTTGGAAGAACATCTAGAGATGTGACCATGGAACACATGCAACACATTTTCCAAATTCAATATGATATTCAACTTCTTAAAGAACAAATTCAAAAAATTAAAGAAAACCTTATGATGTGTAGATTAGGAATTTTGGGTAGAGATATTTTAACTATAAAAGATTATGAGACCTATAACATAACCTTAAAAGATTTAATTTTTATTAAAAGTTCAGCCATTCTTCATAACAATAATATAATTTTTGTAATTATGATTCCAAATTTTTGTAATGAAACGTATCACAAAATCATTTTAGAACCTATTCCAAATAAAAATAAATTGGAAATAGATACACCCTACAGGGAATTAATATTAAGCAAAGATACCTGGTATAAATATATTCCAGAAAAAATTATAATGAAAAAAAATCTAAAGAAATTAAATGATACATGTATTGAGAATTTGTTAAAGGAAGATCCTGTTTGTAACTATGTTAAAAATGAAGAAATCGAAATTAAACAATTAACAAACAATATTGTAATTACTAAAAATATTCCGAAAACTAAACTTATTCATAATTGTAATGAATATGAAATTATGATATCTGGAAATATTATAATAAATTTTAGAAATTGTAAAATTAATATAAATAACAATATTTATGAAAATATAATTGTTAAAGAAAATTTTATCCTTCCGATTTTTAAAAATATTAAAATTAAAAATATTAACGTAAACGTGAGTTTACCAGAATTGCACTTTGAAAATATTGAAAATAGAAAAATTATTGAAGAAATTAAAAGCAAACATTTTATAACGAATAGCTTAACTTTTGGAACAATAATAATAATTATTATTATATTATTAATAATGTTTAAATATTTTTTTGTAATGTCCCAACCTTTTAAGCAAATAATAAATAGAGAAATTTATATAGATAAAGTAAATAAGAACATAGCAAAACTCTCTGAAGAAACACAAGACGCGGGACACGTCATCTAAGAAAGAGGGGAGTTATCATCCGACGGCGTCATACGATATGCCACCCAAAAGTGCAAATCAACAATCATATTCATCCAATGCACTTGAGTGTGAGATGCCACCCATCCAGAAGTTCCTACACTATATTTGATAAGCAAAATAACGGACATTGATACATTCTTGCACCCACGCAATGAATCGCCGAATCATCACTTCCTTTGTAGGCGATCGCTGCACATCAATATGTTTATCATTATTTTATCTTTTTCAAAATTGCATTTGATTATAAACAGTCAGTCTTTAGAGATTCGCGTAAGTGGCAAGTCCACTTAGTAATATTAATCTTTTAACCTGCCCAAATAACTTAAGCTTTATTATTTAAGTTTTAAAAAATAAAATAAACCTTTTTTAAAACCATATAATAAAAAGCATTATATTAATTTGCCTACTTACGAGAAATCGGAAATTGAGCAATAAAATAAACCAAGAGCATAGATTGTTGGCACGCATACGATATGTTTAAAAGAACCAAGGACCTACTTATCTAGGTTTATAGTATATGTATACATATGTATATTATGTGTAGATAGGTAAACGGTATAATGTTAACGTAGGGAGGAAACACGTAGGCAAACTCATACCTATAATACTATGTAAGTAGATGTATGTATGTATCAACTTAATAGGTTGCTTTGCTTTGAGTTTGGAAATTGTAAATATGGGAAATCACGAACAAAGGTGGCAAAGGCAAGTGATATGGAACATCATATATCTACACTACATAGGTACCTAACCTATAGAAGGAGCTTAATAAAGGAGCTCATAAAAATGTCAAGGGACTGTGACAAACGAGGTGGTAAGATATTATAAAGGTAATGAACGTACATTATGTACCTATAAGCTATTTGTGTGTTCGCCTAAGAATTAATCTAATAGATATTATGCTTCGTTTTCCCTTTCCAGATTTAGTTGAGTCTGATGGAGAAAAATTGTCTCAGTGTCTGCTGATAAGATTTTTTGGTAGTTATACCTACCTATCCACTTGACTCGTCTGGGTTTCGTTTTGCAAAATGTGTGAGTAATTTTAAAAACAATCATCATAATCATTTCATCTTTTTATCAATTATTTGTTGTTCTTCCTCAGCGTTCTATTATTATAAAATAGCCAAAATAGGGGAAGCAGTATCTGAAAGAACTAGGGGAGATGTGTTTTAGATGAAATAGGAATTTTTTTCTATTAAGTTGAAAATAATAAAATCTAGGACTGATAACAAGGAAACCAAGTCAATTTAATTTATTTTACTATTACTTACTACCTACTAACTATCCTGTAATATACTATGTAAGATTTTGTGTTACTTTTAGGGGATTTAGTCTTTACGATTCTCTTTTTACACTTTTTGAATGAACCTGAATTTTAACTTCAGTCTTAAATGAGCTTTAAGTGAGAACTTGAGATCCTGTGAAATTTTAGCATTTCAAATGTATGTACATATATCAACTTGGACGGACGACCGTAATGTTATCTAGTCCGACAAAATAAAAATCGTTTTAATGTTAAAGGCTTGAAAACTACACGATCTGGCACTCTATTAACACAAAAACTCAATAAAACACATATAACTGTATGCATGAAACACTTCCATATACACAATACTAGCTTTTACCCGCGACTTCGTCAGCATAAGTTTTTTTGTTATCTCCCGGCTGTAAGTCCCCCTGCAACAATGTCCCACTATCGTGTTCCGGTCCTCAAACTTCACATCAAAATTTGTTCAAAGCAACCTAATCAAACTCACACGATCACGCTAGATTTTCGCGGGAATGAGGTATTTTCCCGCCTGTGTCCGTGCCTAGGATCCTATCTTTAATTTATGAGGTAAACTTTTAAAACAAACGATTAAAAATCAATAACTTAATTAGTTTTCTGCCTACTGCCTACGCCTTAAGTACGATAGCATGAATATTAATAGCTCATTTCCTTTTCTAGGTTACTATCTATCACATAACTAAATTTCAACAAAATCCGTTCAGCCGTTTAGGCGTGAAAGAGTAACAGACAGACAGAGTTACTTTCGCATTTATAATATTAGTATGGATTGTATTCAACTTAAATAAAATAATATTTAATAGAACTTTTAAGCAAAACAAATAAATAAAAATTGTTTGAGCAACATTTTTAAATCTCCTCCTAAAAAAACATCGTTACACACGAGGTGATCCAAAAGTAATGATAATCGGATATTATTTGTAGAGCACTTAAAAATATGAAACTTTTTTTTTACTTTCTCATATATCCACTAGTTCAGAATAAAAAAAATAATATTTATAGGCCTTGGTTACCCGGAGTTACATTTATTTGCATACTGACAGTCGAAAAACAAACATAAAAATGGAGAAAAACTAAATCAGAGCTGTTATTAAATACCTCTGTTTGATGTCAACCAAAGACATACACAGCGACCTAGTGGAAACATTGGGGGACTCGGCTCCTCCATATTCCACAGTTGTGCGCTGGGCAAAGGAGTTCAAGCTTCGAAAAACGTGCACAGAAGATGAACATCGTGAGGGACGCCCATCCACATCCATTAACGTATGTATGTAGGTAATGCAGAAAACGTCAAGAATGTCGAAGATATCGTATTGGCAGATCGAAGAGTGACCATAAGACATGTAGCTGGAGATCACAGGGATGTCATATGGGAGTGTTCAAAGAATATCGAAAACTTCTTGACGGATGATCAGGAAAATTTTTTGTCTTGTTTCGTGGCCATGGAAGAGACTTGGATCCACCATTTTTATCCGGAGACCAAACAACAGTCAATGACTTGGAAACGTGTCTCTTTCCCAAGAAATTCAAGGTGTCAAGTTCGGCAGGAAAGGTTATGGCTTTGGTACGCTGCTAAATGAATTATAATGACAGAACACTTAGAAAAAGGAACCACTATTACGGGCTCTTACTACGCCGACCAAATAAGAAGATTGCGCGGGGCCATCAAAGAAAAACGACGAGGCAAACTCCGAGCTGGAGTTTTGTTTCACCAATACAACGCACCTGCTTACAAGACCTCCGTTGCGATGGCTGCCATACAAGAAGCGGGATTCGAATTGTTCGAACACCCACCCCATTCGCACAGACCTGGCTCCTAGTATAAAAAATAATTTCGAAACTGACATTTTAAAACTGTACATTTGGGCGCGTTGAAAAGAACCGTAAGAACAGTTGCAGGGAGAGTGCGTGTCGTCTTGTCAACTATGTCAGCAGTTTTTTATGACACTAGCAAGATACAAAATGCAACGTTTTCTTTTGACAGTGTTTTTTAATTTTGTCGCGTTTTTGTTTTGCGTTAGTTTTGTTGCAGATAAAACATAAAATCTCATAACGGTAAAAGGAGTGACGAATTGAAAATTCTAAACAATAAACTACTTATCGTAGTAGGTACTCTACGAACTTGAGTTTGATATACACAAGAGTTATCAATTTTACCAACATTTTTATTCGAGACTCGAGCAAACGTCAAAATTCTATCCACAGTTTGATCCTGCTAATTCTTTTATCGGCAGTGGGGAACTGCGGATGCTGTATACGTGTAAAATCTTATTTCACTGTAGATATTTTTACCAAAAAAACTCGAACAACCTTTCTGTAACTTTATTTACTCTGAAAATCCTGAGCATTATCTATTTTATTTTAAAGTTTTGCTTTTAAAAAGTAGAATTAATTTTGTCTTAAAGGTAGGTACCTACATAATTGCATAATGCAGGTCGAGGTGTATGCTTAAACTAATTTCTATCAGCTTTGCAATTTAATGTATAACATAGCTTTTAAAACAAGATAGTGGCTTGTCCGTGTTTAGGATGTAAAAGATAAAATTTGTGTACATTCATTCTACCTAACCTAAGTAGATACTTTACCGTTAGGTACATAAAATACTCAACCCCTTATTCCCGTTCCTATACATTGTTATTCGTCTGTGATTTATGTTTTTCACACAACATTAACCATTTAATACACCCAGGAGGAGGTACCTACTCCGTATTTTCTATGCTCAGGACAGGAGCTAACGTTCAACTGACCGTCTCATTTGCCAAACATACCTACATAATATCTATTATGTATGTATAACTAACATCCCCTTAGTTTTATACTTCGTTCAATTACTAAGTGCAGTCTTAACTTATTACCATGTAACTCCCCTTCTGTTTGTTGGTGTTTTATAGTTATTATTAGAAATATGTTACAAACTTTCTGCCCATTCGCCTGTTTATCAATACAAAATTGGTTTTTCCAGTAGTTTTCAATTTAAAACCATTCACAGTCGAATGACCGTGTAATCATACGGGAAATCCCAAGTCCCAATTTGATACAAACACATCCATGTTTCCCCAAAGAATACCGACAAAAAGAGTTAAAAATATCTACTTGTTTTGTATACTATGTACATATGTATATAAATGTATGTACCATAATGTACTTCGCTCATATAAGGTATAACAAACTTCTATGTCCCACACAAGAGTTGAGTAAGTTAATACGAAAGTGAAAGTTGGGAATGTCACAAGATGGCCTCGCGAGTTTGAAAAATTTTAAACTTGGCAAGTGATTTGGGTATTTTTTTTTGTTAACGTCTATTAATTGTTGTGTTTTATTGACTACTGCATAGCTATGGCAGCAAAATTTCACTCGGTAAACAATGCAAAAATTTGATTGCTAGTGAAAAAAAGCCAGAAAAAAAATGGCAGCTGTGGTAGTGATATACAGTATTCAAAGGGTGTTTTTATAGACGTGTGGTTTTCAATATGACAATCCTTTTTTTGAATTTAGTCTTTTTGACAGCTGTCACTTGATTTATGCTTTGTTTAATTTGCCATTTCACAATGAATAGACTTACTTTCTAAACAACGTTTGAATATCGTGCAAATTTGTTACCATAACGAGATGGCCACCGATCCCGATTTTCACAAGAAAATTTTGTTCAGCGATGAAGCTCATTTTTGGTTGAATTTGTACATTAATAAGCAAAATTGTAGTATTAGAACTTGGAGTTGTCAAAATCCTGGAAGAGAATATTCGGCGCGTTATTGCTGACATACGGCCCTAATTGCTGCAAAAAGTGGTACAAAATTTGACCTCTCGAATGGAATTGATTCGAGCCAACCGCGGCGGTTAAATAACATGAAAACAGTCAAAACATGAATTTCAAAGTTTCGATTATGTAAAACATTGCGGAATTAAAATTGACACGGGGCGGACGTGTAGGTTGTCTGAGAAAATCATTCACAAAAAAAAAAAAACAAGAGAAAATTGTTGGTAAAGAAAGTTACGTGACCTATATCTTGATAAGCCTTCCCAAATTGGGAATTAAATCAATCAACTTTCCAAAAATGGCTTATTCACATAAAATCTTGGATCAGGATGAAAGCACAAGAGGGACATGTTTTTTTTTTTTTTCTCCCATACTATAATCCATTTTTAAAGCGAGAGAAAAGGGTGATGTCCCTTCCGTTCTTAAGCATCTATAGAAATATGGGTTTCTGCTCTGAATTTTAAAAAGAAAAAACAAGAGTGTTGTCTTTTTGAAGCGAGAGTATATTCGATGAATAAATATACTGACATCAAAGGATTTTTTTTTCAAAATGAAATTCCATCGCTTATTGGAAAATTCTTTCAGGATCAAAGAGTTGATATATATGATGCATTTTAATATTTGGTCAGTATTCAGGTGAAATATTATCGTGCTATCTTACTTATTTTATTCCTGTTAAATAATTATATATTGGGAACATATTTATTTTTCCAGAGAATCCGTGGATATTTTTTAATAAAAAAAATTGTTTTTATTACTAGACTGTATTAAATTATTTTTTCTTTTTTTTCTTTTTCTTCGGAACAGCCTTAAAAGTTTTTTCTTAAATTAAATTTCAATAAGATTTCTTTTTTATTTTAACTTATGCTTTCCCAAAATTTAAATATCAAAAATAAACTCAAATAGGTAAATAAAAAAAAAAATAGTTAAACAAATGTTTTTGCTTCAAAACTTAACTACATATAAAATAAGTCGAATAATCAGTTGAAAAATTAACAACTTCAATATACTTTTTAACATGATTTCAATATTATTTATCGGTGAAGTTAAAATGGTTTTATGTTTGCATACAAATTAAATCAATAATTCACTTTTAATTATGCATACAGTGTACAGTACATAATTATATTAATAGTAGAGGAAATTCATTTCGGAAATTGTAATTCAGTTTTTTATGAGTCAAGTCCGTCTAAAAATGCAACAGCAAATTACCAGCTGCATTATACATAGCTAAATATTTTTTATCTAAATTTGAGGCGTATTCTGGTAGTCTTATATAAATATATTTCAGGGACCAAAAAAAAATACCTAAAATAAAACTACAAAAATAAGTTTTCAATATAATAGGGTGTCACATAAATTATATTTTTATGTATTAAACAAAATAATGGAAAGCAAAAAACGATTATATCTTTTATTTTATCACAACTGATTAATAGGTGATTAACGGTTAAAGAGGATTAAATAAATTACTTTTTTACCTATCTTTGCTTTTGTAGCTCTGTTGATGATTACAATTACAATTACAATTACAATTACAATTACAATTACAATTACAATTACAATTACAATTACAATTACAATTACAATTACAATTACAATTACAATTACAATTACAATTACAATTACAATTACAATTACAATTACAATTACAATTACAATTACAATTACAATTACAATTACAATTACAATTACAATTACAATTACAATTACAATTACAATTACAATTACAATTACAATTACAATTACAATTACAATTACAATTACAATTACAATTACAATTACAATTACAATTACAATTACAATTACAATTACAATTACAATTACAATTACAATTACAATTACAATTACAATTACAATTACAATTACAATTACAATTACAATTACAATTACAATTACAATTACAATTACAATTACAATTACAATTACAATTACAATTACAATTACAATTACAATTACAATTACAATTACAATTACAATTACAATTACAATTACAATTACAATTACAATTACAATTACAATTACAATTATAATTACAATTACAATTACAATTACAATTACAATTTCTCATCGAATTTTTATTGTATATTTTTCGTATTGCATAGGTAATTTTCACGCATGGTGTCGTTTTACTATTTATTTATAATCATTGGGGATACGAAAGAGGATTTTAGTTAAAAAAACACATAATTATATTGTATGTACATATGTTCTTACGTGTATCTGTATAGCTTTTTCATGTCTATAATAAATGAAAATTTTTTCTGTTCTAATTCTAAAGTCGAATATCTGCAACCTTTGTCCCAGACGACACAGGAAGAAGACGAACAGGAATACATCTTCCTGCTTAGATAACAAATTCACACAGAAGGCTCATTCCGCTGTTGTCGCAAATTTTAATTTACGTCAACTTGTTCCCCCACTTATACTCGTTGATGCTGATGGTGGTGAAACCCAGAATGGATCTGAAGGATCCGAAGAAGAAGATTTGCTCTTGCATCATGTTTCTAACCATCCCTGTGTCTATCTGGGTCTTGTCCTTCATCGTTTGCTGTCACCGCAGAAGCATAATTTTCACTCAATTCTGTTAGCTATACATATACGAGTACATATATATATATATATGTATATGTATGTATGTAGGTACGAATATTTCTCTTCATCTTTTTCATGTCTTTTTTTTTTGCACTTTTCCTACTTCTGATTTTGATGTCATTTTAATGAAAATGCCAAAAGCCGAAGACAAATGAGTAATAGAGCGGGTGTGGGTCTAGGTCTGAGTGTTATTCTGAGTCGAGTACGAGTATATGAAACGTTAATGGTAAAGCTATGTATATACAATCATATATAAACTTCACATACACACTTTGCAAAATTAATACGTGTGCAATTAAATGGAAAATTTCTCCAGAAAAACTTCAATTTCCAAAATGTAAAAAATTATTTTTCCAAATCTAAAATATTCTGTTCAAAAAAAGAACTCAAATGGCATTCAAAGGTTGTCATCGATCTTATGATGGCCATGTCGCAAAATCACCTTAACACTGTTGTAATTTCGACAACGCTTAAGTTCGGCAGCCTCATTTTGCAGACTGAACATTGAATGATATGGTATGACTATTTTCAACTGTCTTTCAATTCACTGGATATTCATTACTAAATTAATAAATAGTCCAGTTTATTTTTCCGATTGCTTCCTGCATCGACTTTTGTTAACTTCTTTTCCGGAAGCTGACGTAATGTTAAAACGAACAGACGTTTTAAGTCAACCGAAACGAACAATAAACAGTTATAAAATTATGCTTTTTTTTACCTTTACCTAAAAGGAGCTTTGTGCAATTTTTTCTTTTACCAAATTGGTGTAATTCTCCTCACAAATGTTTACCAAAACATGGAATGACATGAACTTTGTGTGAGGCTGCGGGAGAAAGTTTTGACTTTAGTGTAGCGGCAATGTTCCACATCAAACGGGCAATGGATAAGGATGTGGTGCCAGGCCAGGAAGTCATTTTTGAACAACAACTCATAGATACAATCATAACATACATAACTAATATATGCGCTTATGTGATTCTAAGGGTTTTCTTGAATTTCAATTAAATGCAACATCTTAGCTTATTTTGTTCGTATTTGAATATTCAACACGGTTTTTCACTCATACATATGTATATAAATGTATTATATGTATGCATATACTATTAGGACTTAAAACAGTATAAGGATAATAGCTTTTCGGCTCTGCAGGAATCCATATATAATTAAACTTTGAATGCTTTGGAATCAGATGAGCAGATGAGATGATGACGAAATGAAGTCATTGAGGAAGAAAAATAAAAAAAAAACATCATTTTGTCAGGTGTGAGAAATAATCAGCCCTATCGGCAATCTCATATAAAAAATTTCAGTGGGAGTAGATTCTCATTCCAGGGAATCTTTCGCCTTCTCGGGAATCTCCATCGGAATTTCGTTTTCGGTAAAGGAATTCAACCAACTTAACAAAATAAAAAAAAACTTCAAATATTTTGACAACTTCAATTTTAATTTTATTCAAAAGAAAAACAATTAAAATGTTTAATAGTGCAATCTTTATATTGGCTGATGAGGAAGAACGTGTCGAAAGGCAAATCAATAATTTTTTGAGGACTATACGAAGAGTTGAGTTTTAAGAGACAGGTACAGGTTTATATATTTTTTTTAAAGTTGAACATAATCCTAAGGACCTTCCAAACTCGAGAATTTTTGAGAGCAATACTGAAACAGAAGTATCAGAAAAACGAAGTTCCTCTTAATAATTCAGAGTATGTATATAAATGTATCTCAAAGAATCAGAACGCAAATAGGAGACTCAATTAAAAAAAAATATACATAATAGATAAAATAAAAAAATCATGTTACAGAAATTTTTAATGATTTTATGTAACCTAATCGTTGAAGTTTAGCTTCCTCAATTGCAAGAAGTTTTTGCTTGAATTCCAATTGGTTTCCATTTCTTGTCTTCGAAGTTTTTCCATTACAACATTTTTACGCTTTTGTTCTTCACACAGACTATCAATTGAATTTTGTAGGCTGATTTTTATTTCATTTTGTTGGTGCTGGTAGTTTGATCTTTCTTCGTCAAGTTTTTCTATTACTTGCCCAACCTTATCAATCACAAAGCTCCCGATGGAGTTCAAGTTCTCTTTCCAAAATTTCAAAGGTAATTTTTTTTTGCTGTTGCTTCTTTAGATGGGCATGGGATTGACTTTTTCATATGACTGTAAGATTCACTATATTTGCAGTAGTTTGCGTGGACTGGTCATCCACAGAAATTAAAAATTAATTCCAATTCTTCATCTCTGGTTTCTGAAATTTTGTGTTTTTTTAAGTGTCTCGGTTTTCATTTGACCTTTTTGAGCCATTCCACTTAATTTGATTATTATTGACTCATCCAAAGCTGCAAATTTATACTCGTGTCCCCTCCAGTTCCATGCTTCATTTTAAGGTATTCTGACATTTTATTTTTTATATAATTTGTTATCACTCCAAACCTACAAAAATTAATTGATAATAATTTATAAACTAAGACTAAACAAAAAATTAACATTTTTCCATTCAAATATTGACTAAACGGGTTGTCCTATACTGTTAATCTCAAGATCCACCGTTTTCCAAACTATGGTTCTTTTCTCTTTGTTCTTGTTGCTATATCCGGTAGAAATATTTCAATTTAAAAAGTATTGCCGATACAAATTATTCGAACCGGAGAATTTTTTCAATGGAAACTGTATTGCGGATAGGGCAGAATGAAAGCTGAAATATACTGAAATTTTATAATCAGCCCTATCGGCAATTCCATGTGCAAAAACTTAACTAGGGGTTTTTATGTGCATAGTTTTTGAAAAATTAGAGTTCAAACTCAAAATTTCAAAATTGTGCTGATGCTGAATTGCATTCTTCTGGTCAGTGTTACAATTAATTCTGAATCAAACACAAATTCTGAATTAAAATTTTATTAAAAAAAAACAAATTAAAATATCTACCCAAAAAGGTATTTGTTCAAAAGAGCAATGAAGTGTAAGTTCACAAACGTCAAATTTTGCTGCAGTGATTCGGCATCACTGCTTTTTTGCGATGCTGATGCTGATGCAGCTGTTGCTGATGCGATGCCGATTAATCACGCTGTCGTAGTGATGCTTTTTTGTTTAGTTTTTGCGCATCAGTTTATGAAAGTTTGCAATAATGAACAGTTGACGAGAAAAGTGATGCCAGAATCTGCGTTTGTGAACGTTTGATTTTGAACATTTGGGCATCATTACTGCAGTGATGCGTTTGTGAACTTACACGAAGTACTAAAATTTTGTATTAACATTTGGAGCAAAGTTTCCACCACCATGCTGTTGTTTTCAATGAATGTAATGATAAACTCTTGGCACTCATCGAGTTGCTCATGTCATCACCCCAAATTGAGCCAGGAATAGGATTCATCCATGAACAAAATTTGAAGATAAAACAGCGGATTTTCATTGACTTTTTACAGAGCTTATTCACTGAAAATAAGACGCCAATTCAAGTCGACTGACTTCATTTCATTTATACGTTAAATTTATTTAAGCGTTTAGGCCAAGATTATTACATTTTTAAGTTGTCGAATTATAACAAGCCAATTAACTAAACTAAACTGGGACTCACATACGCTACGTATGTTCTCCAATCGCACGAAATACATTTCTCAAGAATGCTGATTTTCGTAATGCATATATAGCTGTTCTGATGGGAGTCGTTCAGTGATGACTTGCCAAAAGATACTGAACAAAAATGACAAAGCAGTTTGAGTTTGATAACAGTCATGAGTTAAAAATAATCATTTTATGCCGCAAAACAGCTGACGACTTTCATAAATATAAATAGCACTTTTTTCTGATATGGGAATACTGCCTTGAAAAATAATATAACGATGACTTATGCTCCTCAATCGTGGAGTTTTTACTAGACCCTCCCATGCTTCAATGTGAGCACTAAGAAGGTATTGTAACAACAAACCAACCTCCACTTCTCAACACCAACTTAATTATAATCCTTGAAATAAAATCATAGAAAATTCCAGAAATCAAAAATCTCATACAAAAGTATTTTTAGTAATTTTCAATTTTCTCCAAAACTAGAAGACACAAACCCATTCGGTTTTTCTCTGCTCGATTGCGAATTGATAGTGACATTGCGACATCAAAAAGCCAATTTAACACTTCGTGTCATAATTTTGAAAAAAAAAACTTTGACAAATTTTTGTTTCCAAATTTTTGAGCAACTGAAAAGTTGGTAATTTGAAAAGTATTCTATACTCTGTCTAATCAGTTTGTGCAATACAGGCCTTACGGGAGAGCTTTCTTCCCCAAATACAAAAATATTTCAAATCCCCTTAAAATACAAATTCAACCACTGCCTGCATGTGCATTTTTTCATAGTATTTTTTAATTAGCTATCGTACGAGTACATCACCCATGACCTGCCTTTAGGACGACTCGAGCCGATGCGTTGCCGTACTGACTGAACTGATCGTAAAGCTTGCTTAAAATCCTTTTTAGAATTTAGAGTTGCCGTGGCAATGGTAATGCTTATATATTTGTTCGGAATTTTAAGGCTTTCAAGAGTGGGATCTTTTTTTAAGCCTCAAAAGATACCTGAAGACAAAAATATTGCTGTTGTCTTTTTATGTTTCATAGATTCAAAACAATAAGACCAGTAGGGATGCCTTAACAATTATCTCTCTCTTTCTTTAAAATAAAATAGTTATAATTTTTTTTCTTTATGTAAGTCCAGCTTATAACGGTTAATTCTTGATTCAAGCAACTAAAATTAAGAATGCACGGCTATTACTGTGAAAAGGTAATTTGAGTATAACGCACTACAAACCCAAAAAGCGAAAGAAAAAATCGTTAGACCACGAAAAACATCCCCAAGACTTGTGGCTCAGATTAGGCGCCCATTCAAGAAGGACCCATTTAAATCTTCTAAAGAACTGGACTTGCCTATCAGCGAAAGAACTGTTAGGAGACGGCTTGAGGAGCAGCATCTCTTCGAAAGAAGTTCTTGGGAAGTACCACTGCTTACCAAAAGACATAGAAAAAATAGAATCCACTTTGCAAAACAAAATTTGGATTTCTATTTAATAGGAAAAATGCCGAAACATTCTATGGTCTGACGAAACCACAGTAAATTTGGTAGGATCAGACGGTAAGAGGTGGGTAAGACGTCCAAAGAATGCTGCACATCAACCACAGTACAGGACCAAAACAGTGAAGCATTGAGACGGGAACATCATGGTTTGGGGATGTTTTTCGTGGTACGGGGTGGGTCCAATTTTTCGTCTCAAAAAAAAATATGAATCAGCATTTATACACTAAAATATTAGAGGACGTCATGCTTCCGTATGCCGTGTATGAAATGTCTTTAAAGTGGAATTTCATGCATGACAATGACCCGAAGCTGTACGTCATAATATCTCAAAGTTAAAAGCTGGTTAGAAGAGAAAAGTGTTGATCTAGTGACCTGGCCCGCTCAATCATCCAATTTTAAAAAAATCTTTGGCTGGTGAGAAATCAAAAAATAAAAATGAACTTTGGAATAAATTCAAAAAAGCCTAGTACGCTATACCGCAAAGTACCTGCAGCAAACTTGTCGACTCATTGCGAAGAAGAGTCCAAGCTGTGACTCAAAACAAGGGTTATAGGTACTACAAAATATTGATTTTCTTTAGTGAAAACTTTTAAAAGTATAAACAATTTACGAATTTAATTAAAGGTCGTATTCTTTTCTCCATTTAAAAATAACCTTATTTTCTTTTTTTATAATTTAGTAAGTAAGTATATATTTTTTAAATAGTTTATGAATTAATTTAGTTTTAGACTCGTTAAAAAAGTCGTACAATAAAAAAATATGAAAAAATATTTAAAAAAAAAGTTTTTTTCCCATAAAATTGAGAACTATAAAAATGGTCCTATTGTTTTGTCCATCACTGTAAAAAAAATCGGTATCTTCCTGTATTGCACAAACTGATTGGATTAAATACGAGACTACTTAAATACATAATAATAATGCATATAAGTACAAATAAATACCCGTATCCTAGTTTAGTACCTAGTAGATTAAACTATGTCAAAATAAGATCCAATTTTTTTTTGTATTCTAATTAGATCTGTGAAAGAAGTTATGTAGTTCCATATTTCAAAGGAAAGGATTCTTCGAATACAAAAGTTTGCTTTTCCAATAGTATACGTAACTCGATAAATTTCCAATTTGCACTCGCAAATTGCTTTAAAGAAACAAGAGCACAAAACACAACTAATACGAAACTTCAACACTCGCTGCATCATATTGAAGATGCAACTACATACATATACACTAAGTTTACCTTAGAAGAAGTGTTCAGTGCCCAGCATCAGCATCAGCATCAGTTCAGCACATAGGATGCTGAGTTCCAAAAGGTTGCCGGATAATACAGCAAATAACGATTTCTTGTGAATTTTTATTTTGTCCTACGTGCTTGACGGAGATGAAGCTCCTCCATAAGTATAAGAAGCTACATATAGTATACTCGTATAATTCTCTGGAGCAATGGTCCAAGCAATTTCCCTTCCAGGTAATGATAGGAAAGCTGCATCAAAGAAGTTCGATTCTTTTTTTTTTTTTGTTATCCATTTGCTCACCATCTCCATTCCCTAATGTTTTACAAAAAAGGCAAAGGCTACTTGTTTTTCACTTTTCTTTTTCTCTGACTATTCTTTTTCTTTTCTCTCCTTCTGTTTTCGTTTCCCTTGTGACTTATTGTATTCCTAACAAAAGTTCTTTGGGGCTGAGTTTATTGGCCATCAAAACAAATCGGTTGTCTCATATTGCGAGTGAATGACTTGTCGATATAGCTAGTCCTTTCAACTTCAACACAAGTGGCTCTCTTCTTAGACAATTAGGTGATGAGGAATGAGGTTAATCCTTTTAACAGGATTACATTGATCAATTACGATTATGGACAGACACTTTTTTTTTATTTTCCATTGAATATTACAGCACAGCACAGTGCGAATGTCTTTCTGTTAATGTCTAGGTATGTGTATGAGTACATCGAATAAAATTATATCCTTTGCAAGGATATGAATCCATGAGAAACTCAATGTTTTTTCTGTAGGTCTAGGCATGGCTTATAGCAATTGAAACATTTCAGTTTTGGTTGCTATAGAGTAGAGGTAGGTGGGTTTTTGTTTTTTTTGTTTAGCCTGGAAAGAGGTATTTTTCATTTCATTACTATCTTGGCATATTTCCAAAGAGGATTTTGCAAACATTTTTTTCTGGTATTTTATTTTTTATTTTTAACTGGATTTCCTTTTTCATTCTTTTGATCCATGGCCAAATTGCTGGATATACACGTACCGTACATACATATAAAGAAAATACTGTGAGTCTACGGTTGGTTGTGGCCGGTCGCCACCGTGCCGTTGAAATTAAAACAACTGTAAAGGGAATCTCAGTCGAATGGACGATCGCGATGCGATGGCTGGAATTTAATGGAACAAGTTCATTTAATAATCACTTTTTGGTTATGTTTCTGAGGAAGAAAATCTTTGTTTGCCGGAAGAAAGTTCCATTGAGAGGTATATTAGTTTGTTTGTTTTATAGACCAATGTCGCCATGGATAAATTTCTTTAAGGATAGCTGAGAGCTTTTATTCTACATAAAATGAGGAACAAAACTTTAACCTTAATGGAATATTTTTGTAGTAGTGAGCCGATAGATAAATGCAATGAATAATAAGAAATTATAATTTATAGTGTTTTCTATTTTTTTTTTCTCACGCTCAATTTAATAATGAAGTTTAATGAAAAGAGGGTGGTAGTTTGTAATTACCATTTATTTTTTTAAATTGTGAAATGAATTGCTAAATTAGATTTTTGTGGTCAATGTCCCTATCAATTCTTAATCGAACACAAAAAATGAATGGAATTATGACAATCAGTTTTTGGGAAAATTGAAAATTACTAAACATTGAAGTAAAAGGTGTTTTTTTAGATGTGTAGTTTTTAATCTAGCAATTCTTTTTTCAGAGTTAGACTTTTTGACAGGTGTCACTTGATTTATAGGTACTCAGTTTGATCTGCCATTTTAGAATGAATATAGATCTATTCCTGAACAACGTTTGTAAATCGTGCGAATTTATTACCAAAAAAAGAGGCGGGGGGGGGCACACTTTGAAAATTTGGCATTCCTTAATAATCGATTTACCAAGTTGATTGATACAAATTTTAAATAAAAATTTATCAAAAAAAAAAAATAATATTTACCAATTTTTTTAGAACTTTATGTAGTTTTTCATTTATTGTAAAAAATGTTAATTTCATATTCGTCAATATTTTATCAGTTAGGTATTGACAATTGCATAATACAGAAAATAAAATAAATAATAAGTTAAAATGATTGATCACCCTCGAAATATTCAAGTCAAGAAACAACTTTTGACATTTTTTGGTAAATTTTTGTTTAAGTTTTTTATTTTTTGTAAAAAATCTGTTAATTCGATATTTGTCGAAACTGTAGCATATTTTTTAAAAATTGTATTTGCATAATCGTAGATAAACTTGAAGTCAATATCGTTGCCCATTCTAGAAATATTCAAGTCAAAACACATTTTTTTAATAACTTTTGGTAGAATTTTGTGCACTTTTTATTTTTTTGTAAAAAAAATGTTAATTGAATTTTTTCCAAAATTTCACCAGATGTCACAAAAACAAACATTATTTCACATTGTAGAAAATTGTTTTGAACATAATATAATTTTTCCTTCGTTGTATAATTGAGCGACGGAATTTTTTTTTTAGTTTTTCAATTTTAATAAAATAACGGTTTATTTAACATTTTTCAAATTTATACCAAATTTGTACCGCGTCAAATTTTATCTACATAATAAAATTTATTTGAAGTCGATAGCATTATCCGTTTCTGAGATATTTGCGATAAACCAAAATTTTTACTGTTTTTTTAAAATGCTATAGTGAAAAAACCGCTTGACCAATTTTTATAATAGTCCTTTCTGCATCTTTCGAAGTTATAACATGTCGAACAAAATTTAATTGGAGTCGATATCTTTACGCGTTCTTGAGATACCGTGGACGAAAAATGGTATCTCGAACGTTCGAACGTACGTACACACACACACACAAACATCTCGCTACAAATGACGGATTTAGATTCTAGGGACTTTGAAATGTCCAGATTTGTCAAAAATTTCAATTTGACAAATCGGACCGATTACAATAACTCCCTATGGGAAGTTAATAATGGTTGGGTAAGCGTGCGTCCAATGTTCGGTCGACGCCAAGGTTACTCTATAGTAGATTATGTGCATCTTCAGAGACGCTGTGCCGCCGTGCCGTACAATAAGCAGCAACTGGAATTATGCCCATCCACTTTACGGCAAATTTTGTGGAAGGATCTTGGGTTGTAGGCTTACAAGATCCAACTCGTGCAAGAATTGAAGCCGAACGACCATCAAGCCCCTTTTGTGAATGATCCCAAAACGAATTGGCCACCGATCCCGGGGCCTGTGTCGTGACCTCCAAGATTGTGCTATTTAACACCTCTGGACTATTTTTCTGTGGAGTAATGTGAAGTCGTTTGTCTACGCAGAAAAGCCCGAGACGATTGATGGCTTGCAAGAGAATATTCGGTGCGTTATTGCTGACATATGGCCCAAATTGCAGCAAAAATTGGGCCTCTCGGCTAGAGTTTATTCAAGTTAGCATAATGGCAAACTGTTATCATTATATTAAAGCTAAATTCTTGGCCATAACATTAAATTTTATGCATTTTATTTCTTTTTGAAAACCACACATCTTAACAAAAACACCCTTTAGGTACTTGTCGTTGAATTGTCAAATTTTGTTTTAAATTTAAAAAACGTTAAACTATATGCACCTAGGAACTGGACAAATAAGTGGGGTAAAGTGAAGAAAAGGAAAAAAAAAATGCCGAAGTATTAAATAAAGTTTTAGTGAACGACTAAGTGACTGAAAACTGTAGTCAGATTTTAGTCGTGGAAAGTTCGATTCCTGCAAAAGTCTTTCTGTTTCCGAACACACCGTTCGTTGGTCGACAACGATGGGACTACCTATAGCAAAAACTCGGTTAAACGGAATAAATTATATATGTATGTATATGTATATAATGACAGCGATGAATAATGGTCTACTAATGATCTCGGTTCTTGTTCCTTCTATGACCTATGCTCCAATGCTCCAAACCTGCTACCTGGTTGCTTCCTTAAAAATGTAGAGAGAACAACTTTCTGGAAGAAAATTAGAAAATTCCTTACCATAACACGAAGATGTCGCGACTAAATATTTGTTCCCGTCTTGTCTTCCCGATCCCGATGCGATGCAAGAACATGGTATCAAGGGATGAGAGCACAGGTTGCATGCCAGAGAACAAGTAGAAGCGTTAAGGAATGCAAAGAACAGCAAAAGTAACCTTATGCTCTCTAGCTCATTTATCATGGGGCTCGCTATGGACGAGCTTGGAGTGTCAGAAGTTTTATTATAGGTCACGTCATCCTGGACGAGCTTAATTAATAAAAGATTGTGCGACAAGGGATGACGGTGGCGGTGGTGGCGAGGTGGTGGATGGGAAGAAACACATCCGCGTCCAAAGTTTTTTTTTTTTTTTTGTATTTGTTTGAACAAAAGAATGTTTGCGTGTTGTGAAGAAATACTTTGACAGTTTTGTTATTAAATTTGGGACTTCGGGCTACGCTTAGAAAGGAGTTACCTATACTTATAAAGCGAAATAACCTTGAAATAATGAATTGTAATTAAAAGGGAAAAGAACCAGAATATTATATAAATCTAAAAATAACTATAATTCGTCGGGGAGTTTGGCAATCGCAATGGGAATAACCTACTGTGTTTTGCCTTGTCATTGATTAATTGTTATTATTGACAGTTGCTGACAGGATAATAATTCGGTTGCCTTCAAAGTAAATGCAATTAAATTTGTTGGAACTTTGTTGAGTGTGCGATATAGGCACGGATTTTGAGAAACAGAAATACTGTTTTTGAGACTTTGATACAAAAATAGTTTTCCGGATCAAGTGACCATATAAATGAACAGGTCGTTGGGTGCTGTATAGGTATACCAAGAACAACAACCAATTCCACACAACGCATTGATGTTTTACCTTTAAGGAAATTATGGAAATAATGATTCTTGGGAACAATTCGAAAGCATGTATACGTTGTACGTATCGGTAGGTACTTGCATAAATGCATACGATGCAAATCATTTCGTTACCGAATTGTCTTGAAATTTGCGTCATCGTTTTTGCGATAACACTGAAAACTTCTCACAGTATTTTGAAAACTTGGTATGTAGTGGAGTTTTTGTGTTATAAAGGCTGTGTTTTATTCATTGCTGAGTAGCTAGCACAGCAAAATTTCCATCGGCAAAACAACAACAACTTGATTGCTGGCGTAAGAGAAGCCAGCAAATATAATGGCAGCTGTGCTGGCGATATTTTTGTAAAGTGAGTTTGATCGTTTTATTCACTTGAATACTGCACTAGTGATATAGCAGTGAATAAAACACAATTAATAAATTACTGGTTAAATGAATAGTATTTGGTGTTCATTATCAATCTTCAAATAAATCAAAATTTGGTAATTTTTGTGATTTTCTTTTTTGGAAAAAACTGTGTAGGTACTCGATTTATTTTTGATTTTACTAATTGAATATAATTTAATTTTAAGAAATTAGAATTTATCAGCAGTTGTATTATGTATAAAATTAAATATAAATACATATTCCAATTCTCAAGATATTAAAGTCAAAAATAAAGTTAATGGTAGAATTTTTTGTAAGAAAACTGTAAAAATTTTATCATTTGTCAACTTTCATATTATGTGTAAAATCAAATAAATTTAATGACAAAATTTTTCGACCTCGAGATATTCAAAAAACTATTTTGGAAATGTTTTGGGTAATTTTTGTATATTTCCTGTAAAAAATTATATTCATATGTTGTCCAATAAGAGGTGTTATTTTGAACAGCCCGCTATTTCGGTAGATGTCACTTTTGAAGCTGTAATTTTTTGACATTTGACAAGTAGAAACTATACGCCATTAATAAAAATGGAACGATACTCGCTTCAACAACGTATTTTGTCCTTAATGATTGGGTCCTTGCATGATAATTATCGGGAATTTCATCGAAAATAATCTTGGCTGGTGAGGCCAATTTCCACCTCGCTTTGGCATCTGAGTATCTCAAAAAACCCAAGAATTATTGTTGAAAAGCCTTTCCATCCTTAACTTGTAACTGTTTGGTGCAGTTTATGGTCCGGCGGGGTCATTGGATCTTACATTTTCGAAAATGAAAGATGATTAATGATTTTTTTATGGCTAGAATTGGATGGTTTACTTTCAATAAGACGGCTGGCGACGACGCGACGGCGGCGGCCCTATGTGCCACACAACCTAACGAAACTCTCGATCTTTTATACAGGAAAAGTTTTCGGACCGAGTTATCTCTCGCAGGGGTGATCGATCACAATTGGCCACTGAGATCTTGAGATTTAACACCTTGTGACTTCTTCCTTTGGGGCTACGTGAAAGATAAGACTACGCCAACACTCCAGCGTCGATTCAAGACCTCAAAGATGGAATTCATGAATGTATTAAGGACAAACAGCAGCCACTTTGCCGTTTTGTGATGGAAAATCTCATGAAAAGTATACGGTTCTGTAAGCATAGCCGAGGCGGTCATTTGACTGATATTGTTTTCTATTATACCAATGGCATACTTTCCTCTTTATATTGAAATAAACATACGATCATTTATCTCCAAAAATGCCATTTTTCTTTGAATATCAAAATGATTCCTCTTATTGGAAACCCCTGTACTTTATTGCATCTTCATAAGTAGGCAGAACGTTTTCTTTCAAATATCACAAGTATCATCAAAAACAAGTCATATACAGGAAGTTGACTATCACCGAAACGACCAACTAGTCACCGACAATCCAATCGAAATTGTCATGAAGATAGTTACAATAGATGAACATTTTCTGTTGCGTGAACATTATGTCTAATGTCTATGTAAGTGCTCTACGTCTTGCCTTGGTTCACCTTAAAAGATTTTCAAGGTTCGAAGTCCTTAAACAAGTATGTGTACATATACTATCACTCGTTAGCAGAATCACGAATTCGATATCACGCATCTAGACAAGATATTAAACCTACAACATCGCTTAATTAAACTGATTAAGCCAAATAGTATCGACCTCAAACTGTTGGATATAAACGCATTACGTATAAATGGATCGTAAAAGATTCCTACAGTCAATAAGACATGGGCTTAATACTTAAGATGCTTAAACTTAGAACCATTATTCCGAAAGCATAACATTTTAATTTCTATTAACTCAAATCTTAAAGCAAACTTCTTCCGTGGGCTTGAAAAAAAAAAACTTTCTAACAGCAATTTCTAGATCCTCTTTCAATTTTTCATTACGCTAAAATTTACGAACCTCTCACAATCTGATGACTATTTTTTCACCAACCACCACCGGCAACGCACGGTACCACTTTGCATTCCACTCCCTTAGTTCATATCTTTCATTTCAAAAAACAACTCACACCAACAACAAAATACATATAAGAAGAATCCAGAAAAAAATCACCCTCGTAGCAAAACACTTCAGTCATTTGTTCCATTTCCATTTAACTAAGTGCAATTAAGTTTTGGGCTGGGCGATTAAAAAAGCGCAGCCCACTCCCTAAAGCTGGCTTCACAGCACAGTGCAATCCTACTTGGCTTGAAGGAGAATGAAAAAAAAAAAAAAAGTCCGTAAACACTAACTGGTGCAAAGGGCTCACATGCCTCATGCAGCATGCAGCTGTACACACTATCTACCCAATGGGTAGTTATTTCCGTTTTTAATCCTGCTTAAAAGCTGGAACAGGAACTAGATGACTCCCAGGGCTCACGAGTATATGCAACACTGGAGTCAGGCACCAGTCGCAGTTGGCGGCGAAAAGGACATTTTACGAATTGTTGGCTTTTCATTGCGCAATTAAGTGTCGTTGCACTTAAGGAAAAGCGCGGGGGGAAATCCAAAAAAAAAAAAACACACCAACAACAAAAAAGTCATCAGGACTCGGAGAACAAAGTAGCATTCGCTTCGTTTAATTAAAGTCGTCTTTGTCCAGATGACTGATGTGGTTTTTTGTCAAATGCATCCCCACGAATTGCAAAGAGTTCAGCTACAGACATACTCGACTCGTCGGAGCTGAACGATATAAAAAAAAGGGATACGAAAGCGAAATAGATTTCAACGTAAATGAAGGTGAGCGCAATAAATTCGAAACCCTAGAAAACCAACGACGACTACGACGACGACCGACCGACAGACGACGACGACGAGACGTTGATTACAGTGACGCTGAAAGAGAGTGGGTGAAACTTTTCTTGCAATAGTTTGTATATGATCTCATGACGCTATCAAAAGGTTACCAACCTAAAAGTAGATAAATTCGCCTTCAAGTGTGTAACTTTTGAAGGAGCAAGAGAAGGGTCGTTAAGAATGACGTGCCTAAAGTTTTAATTGCAACCATATAAAGCTGCAGCGCTAAATGTATGCATGCAGTGTGCAGCCGGAAAAAACATTGCAGTTAAGGGGTCTGCACTTAATTTGAATCAAACTGAAATGATTTCACAAAGTTTAAGTGTTTAACTGTTAAGCGGTTTACCAGCGTAATTCAGAAAAAAGATTCTTTAATGTTATATATGTAGGAGTGCATATTGGTATGAGAGCTCTAGTCTCTAGAAGTGATCTGTGTACAATTTTAACAGATGCGGATAGAATTATATCATAGATAAAATACGATATTATCCATTTATTCGCTTTCCCAAACTTTTTTCTTTTGCTGATTGAACGAGTAAAAATTGGTTCTAGATTGTTGCTTTATACATAAATCCAAAACCTTATTATTATGGAAGAACGGGAAGATACTAAGGTAAGACATTGGAAACAATCCTTTCCTCCAAATCAGAGGGTGAAGAATTGGTATTGCTTTACATCAGGAATTTGTAATCTCTTTTATTTATTTATTTATTTATTTCGACTATCAAGTTACAATACTTTTTAAAGACTAGGTACTTTAACTTAAGATATAATATTTACAAAATTTCTGCATTTTTTCGTTTTTCTATTTTCATTAAAATCAATAGCATAATCAAATTCATTAAAATCTAAACATGCATTTGTATGTTAGCATAGTTTGTACTATAATGGAAAGGAACATACAAAAAGTCATCCATTCTTGGTCGTAAGCCGCAGGCTGGAGCGTAAATGTTGAACATAGATAGCAACACTCGAAGCAAGAGATTTCAAATCAATTAAAATACATCTTGTCTCATAATTCGGAACATCTGAATTCCCAAATGTTTTTTTCAATACCATCTTTGTAAATCGTTTTTGAACTTTTTCAATACGTTAACAACATGAATTAGTATAAGGGTTCCATATATTACTCCAGTAGTTTTCTAACTATACTTAAGTAGAGAGCCTTGAGTATACACTGCCAATCACTAGGATGAGGCCACATATTTTTCAACCGATTTTCGGTCTGTATACCTGGTGGAATTTGTTTAACACGGAAAATTTTACTACATGAGAGTAGGTACATATTTTCTTAAAACAAAGTGATACAATTATAGGGTTAATTAGAAAAGACCGTTGCAATTTCCCTACATTAATGAATGAGCTACCTAAAAAGGATATAAAAAAGTGCGTCACTAGGATGAGGCCATTGCGAATATTTCGTTGTAGAAGTTCACATCAGCAATTTTTTTGAAAATTTTGGTTGCAATATTTAAGAACGTTTTACAAATAACTCTTTTTATTAAATTTCAATTACAAATGGGTTCCGGAAAGACGTTGACAGTGGCAGAAAGAGGACAAATCGATGCTTTCAAGGAAATGGGACTCTCAAGACGAGAAATAGCAAGAAGCTGAACAGAAGTAAGACAGTTGTAAACAACTATCTTGCTGATCCTCAAAACTATGGAAAAAACCAAAAAGGACGCACAGCCCAAGCAACTACATCCCGAGAAAAGCCGTTAATTTTACGTATTGCTTCAAATTCTACTCAATCAGCTACTAAAATAAGGTCCAAAAACGGAGTATCAGCCAGTATTTCGACAGCCCGAAGGATAATAAGAAAAGATGGTACTATCCAGAGAAGAAAACTCAAAAAGAAACCTGTTCTAAAGCAAGTACACAAGGAGCTGCGAATGAACTTTGCAACAGAACATGTCTCTTGGAGCAGTCAATGGAAACGCGTTGTCTTTTCGGATGAAAAAAAGTTTAACCTTGACGGCCCCGATGGTTACAACTTTTATTTCCATGATTTAAGAAAAGAGGAACTAATTTTGGGAAGACATCACAGCCGTACATCAGGTGTTATGGTGTGGGGAGCTATCACCTACTATGGCAAAATCGAGTTGGAATTTCTTTCTACAACAATGAACGGAAACAGCTACAAGTGCTTGTTGGAACGGTAATTTCCGAAGATGAAAAATATTTTTGGACCTCTGCCTTGGATTTTCTAACAAAACAATGCCCCCATCCACACTTCCAGGGTTGTCAAAAGCTGGATTTTATCAGAAAACGTAGAGCTTTTGCCATGGCCACCCTATTCACCGGACTTGAACATAATCGAAAACGTATGGGCATGGCTATCTCGAAAAGTTTATGAAGGCGGTAGACAATTTGAAGACAAGGACTCCTTAATTGAAGCTATCCGTGATGCCTGGGACGATATTTCACTTGACTATTTAAAAAAACTTTATGATTCCATTCCAAACCGTCTGATAGAGGTCATATCGAAAAATGGGGGGCATACTCATTATTAATTGAGAAAAACTTAATAAATAAATGTTTGAAAACCAAAAACTGTTAACATTTATTTCATTTTTTTGATATTTTATAAGATTTTTCATGTGGCCTCATCCAAGTGACGCACTTTTTCATACTGTTTTTAAGTAGCTCTTTAATTAATGTAGGGAAATTCCAACAGTTTTTTCTATTTAACCCCTTAATTTTATTACTTTTTTTAAAGAAAATATCTACCTACTCAAATGTAGTAAATTTGTATGGGTACAAAATTTCCAGCAGGTGTAAAGAACGAAAATCGATTAAAAAATATGTGGCCTCATCCTAGTGATTGTCAGTGTATAAGGGTCATTTAAACACTTTGAATTGCGAATAATAAATCCTAACATCGAATTTGCCTTAGAAACAATGTGGTCAATATGAAGCGAAAAGTTAATTTTAGAGTCAAAGAATAGGTACTCCAAGATCTTTCTGGTAATTACATCTCTGCAAAATTTCATTATCAAAATTATATAAAAAAAAGATACAGGATTTTGAGTTTTAGAAAATGTAACGACATTGCACTTTTTGTTATTGAAGTGCAACCCATTAATCGTACACCATTTTAAAATATTATTGAGGTCTGCTTGGATCATTTTTGCGTCTAATAATTATGGGATTTATGTTTCTAAAAACCTTTAGGTCATCAGCAAACAAAAAACAAAAGATAGAAAACTTGGCAGATGATTTATAAAAAGAATGAAAAGCACTGGGCCCAAATGACTACCTTGTGGTACACCCGACAAATTTTTGATCTCATTCGATAGAACATTTCCTATTTTATTTTCTACATGAACATTGAACATGGTACAACTGTCAACTAGTTATAAGATTTGAGCAAAGACAGTTATTTCCATCAAGAGGTGTTATTTTGTTTTCAAAGAAAATGGCATTCATTGAGGAACATTGGCAATAAAAATTAACCATCATCATTAACCATGTCTCGATCCAATCCATTCACCGTAACTTTTGGTCTAGCCTAGCCTCATATTCGAAAAAGTAAGGTAAGTAAGTAAGGTCCTCCGCACCATAAACCGCTTTTCAACAATGAATCTTGGGGTTTTCGAGCCCCAGATGCCACAATTTTGCTTATAGACGTAGCCACCGCAGCGAGGTGGAAATTGGCCTCATCAGTCAAAATAATTTTTTCATAAATTTCCGGATCATTATCATGCAAGGACCCAATCAGGAAGGTCAAAATGCGTTGTTGAAGCGTGTATCGTTTCATTTTTATTAATGAAGTAGTTTCTACTTTCCAAATGTCAAAATTCAAAACACTACAGCTCTAAAAGTAAAACAGCAGGCTATTCAAAATTACACCTCTTATGGGTAACCCGTTACCATGACAAGACATCAACTTAAATTCGAATTAGAAATTGTAAAAGAGTCCACTTTTTCGGAAGTAGATGATATTGTAATAATCAAAATAGAAAATATATACATATGATGATCAGCATCTTCCCTGGCTGTAACAAAAACCAGAATCATACACATGTTGAGAGGTTGAAAGCATTACATTTAAATAAAGGGTGTCCCAAAATTTTGAAAAAAAAACATAAAAAGAAATCTAATGCGGTGTTGAATTCTGATCACCGAAAAATTAATAAAGTGTTTCACGGACTGTATATGGCATGTGGCACCATCTTGTTGAAACCACATATTGGCCACATTTTTTAATCAGTCGGTCGGAATGAATGAATGAATGAATTCATGAATGAATTCATGAATTTATTCATTCATGAATTTATTCATTCATTCATTCATTCCGACCGACTGATTAAAAAATGATATTTTAATAGAAAGTAAAAGAAATAATATGGCTGTCAAAATCAACACCCTTTACATAAATGGTGTTTTTTAGACGTTTGGTTTTTAATCTGGCAATATTGTTTAGGAGTTGATATTTTTCACAGCTGTCACTTGATTTACCAGTTTGATTTACCATTTTATAATAAATAGATTTAATTCTGAGAAATGTTTGCAAATGGTGCAAATTTATTAACGAGATGGCCACCGATCCCGATTTTCAAAAGAAAATTTTGTTTAGCGATGAAGCTGGTTTTTGATTGAATGGGTTGGTTTTAGTTAAAAAGAAAAATTTTCGTATTTGGAGTGATCATAATTCACAAGCCATTATTGAGACGTAGCAGTTACATCCTTAAAAAATCACTGTTTGGTTTTTTCTATGGAGAGAGAGAATCGTGGGAGCATGTGGCTTGGCCTTCAAGATTGTGCGATCTAACACCGCTTAACTATTTCTTCTGGGGTTATGTGAAGTCGCTTGTCTACGCAGAAAAGCCCGAAACCATTGACGTCTTCGAAGAGAATATCCGACGCGTTTTAAATTGGCTAAATTCTAGGCCATAACATTAAATTATATCCGTTTCATTTGTTCTCGAAAACCACACGCCTTAAAAAAAAAACACCCTTTAGAATGTCGCGAAATATTAATTCACTTCAGATGACATTTATGTTTGCATGCTCCCTAAAACAAATATGGTTTTAAATTTGCTTCCAATTTTATGTTTTTCTTGCGACAACATATGCATTACAAATGTACATTATGTTAGTAGTACATTAAATCTTACACCACAAAACAGTTCTACCTACTTCCTGTCCATTTCACTCCTATTTACCAAACCAAACACATGCTTCTTCCAGCAGCTATTTCCAAAATTGGTGTGGCATAAGAAAGCAATTTAGACCTCGCAATAACGTCAGTCAGATATTCGGTAAACCGCAAAACGAAATAAATTTATTTCACACACATTTTAAATCTGTATACGTTACGTACCGTACATACATATACAGAACAAACCATAACATTCATTCAAAGAATGCAAATGCATTTGTTTCTTTCTGCAATGTGTTTGTGCTGTACTGTACCAGTGTATAGGTACATATGTGCATGTGCATCCTTGACGCTTAACACACTAAACCGAAACCCAAAATTTGATACTTTCCGGACTCAGAAATTTCCCTTCAGCCGCATGAGAGGTGGGATGTACTTTATTTATAGCAACCACAGACTGACATGGTAACAACAAGACAATTCTGTTTTGATTTTTCTTGTTTATCCTTCTAAAGCTCTTGCATTTGTTATCCTTTTTTTCGTCATGAATCCTTTGGAGATCCTATGCTTAAGTTTTTGTTTTTATTTTTCGAGAACGAGAAAAGAAAGGGTGAACATGGTTGGAAAATCGTGTTGCCTTAATGTAAACAAAATACGATACATTCTCACATTTATGTTACAGACCTTTCGACAGACATGGGCGGGCTGGATGGCGTGTCGTCGTCGTCGGGGCAAGGACTACAAGGAACAGCCAGCAGCTTCAGGCAGAACTAAAGAAAATGCAATGACGCCATGTTCGTCAAATTTGTCACTCGGAGAGACATTTTTCGAAATTTATGTCAAAAGCTATGTATGTCGGTAGGTAGGTAGAAAATTCCTTATGCTTCTACTACAACATATAATAGTTCATTTGACTTCGACAACAGTAGTGAACAGGACAAAATTGTAAATGATAATTTCAACATTTCATGGAATGTCACTCTGTCCCAGAGCTATAACACCCTCTAGATACTATTTTGGCTGATGACATTATACCGCATGTTGACGTTGTCTCCGTCGTCGTTCTTCGCTGATGAGATACAAGCCATTATCCAGTCGAATATTTCATGTTACGTTTATGAACATTCTACAACCATACGAAAAAGAAAGGACTCGCGCAACAGCGAAGAAAATGGCATTTTGAGGTGGCATTTTGATGAAAGGAATTTACATGTGAGTAAACATAAATTTTCCTTAAAAGGATCACACTTTGGTCGTCAGACCGTTATTTAGTTAAAAATGTCCATAAATTCTCTGCTCATCTATGCAAATACGTTGTAATAAAAATCGCACATAGAAAATGTTTACTGCGAAACTTGGTGTAGTCAAGAATTTTTCTTTCTCTCTGTCAATCAATTAGTAATATCTATAATCATCTTGAATATCAAATGTTCCAAATTAGGTACCGTGTCTACTCTATGAATGGCATACATTATGGTATGGGTACGGGTCCAAGATTTCATATTTATAATTTAGTAAAATGTTAAATTTTAAATGACTTAAACATCTTACTACTTACTACCATTTTACTTAAGTTAAAATCACAGAACGGATACTTTAATAATTTATTAAATCCAAATGAAATCTGTCATTTTTGAAAGACCATCTGCCAAGATATGCCATTACCGACCGACTGATAAATTGTGATAACATTGAGTTATGGAAACATTAAATTCTAAGAGGTTATAGTTCGCAATTGCACAATGCTGTCAAGATCAGGGGTCGAATCACCGCATCAGTAATACGTGACTGAATAACATATGTCAATTTGGCATTTAACCTCACGCAAACGAGAAATCTAGTATACTTTAATTTGGAATTCTGTCATCAGTAATCGAACGGAATAAGACAGACTAACAGTAAATTGATGGAGTAGTTTTGAAACGACTTGTGGATCAAAGTGTAAAAATTATAATATTTATTATTTTGAAATTGTATTTTAAACAAAATTTGCCTTTTAAGGTTTAACTTGAACAAAATTTGCAATGTAGGTATGTCTGGGAACCCCAATTTGGACAAAAACATGTTTGCCGAATTGTGGCTAGGGAAAGCCAATCTCATTAAGATTTTGACAATAGGTTACGGAAAATTTAAATTCCTTAGAACCTTCAATCAAAGATATCAAAGGTTGGAGAAAGGTATGTTTAAGTAAACTTTTTCTCTGTAATTTAGACTTTTGTTGATCAGAAATTTAAAATTAAATTTAAAAGAATAAACTCAAAAACTACTGGACGGATTTCGATTATTTTTTCACCAATAGAATGCTACATTATCCCTGAGTAACATAGGTTGTATTTTCTAATGGGTGATATTTTAGCTGGTTTGGTTTTGGCAACACTGGTTTTGACAGCTGACGTGTGTTTAGTACCTTGTGTCACTGTCAAACAGCTTCAGTTTGGTTTGCAATTTAACCATGGATCGTCTTACAAATGAACAACGCTTGCAAATTATTGAATTTTACTATCAAAATTCGTGCTCGGTTCGAAATGTTCATCGCGCTCTGCTTCCATTTTATGGTCGGCATTCTCGACCTTCTGAGCAGTCTATTCGGAAGATTGTGACCAAATTTCGCACCAAATTTACTTTGTTGGACATTAAACCACCAACACGTTTACGTACTGTGCGTAGTGAAGAAAATATTGCGGCCGTATCAGCTAGTGTGACAGAAGACCGCGAAATGTCGATTCGGCGCCGCCGTTCCCAGCAGTTAGGCCTTTGTTACAGCACTACGTGGAAAATTTTGCGGAAGGATTTGGGCGTAAAGCCTTTTAAGATACAGCTGGTGCAAGAACTAAAGCCAGCCGACCTACCACAACGCCGAATTTTTGGTGAATGGGCTCTTGGAAAGCTGGCCGAGGATCCGCTTTTTTATCGAAAAATTGTGTTCAGCGATGAGGCTCATTTTTGGTTGAATGGGTACGTAAATAAGCAAAATTGCCGCATTTGGAGTGAAGATCAGCCAGAAGCATTGCAACAGCTACTAATGCATCCCGAAAAAGCCACTGTTTGGTGCGGTTTATGGGCCGGCGGCATTATTGGGCCATGTTTCTTCAAAGATGATGCGAATCGCAGCGTTACTGTGAATGGTGAACGCTACCGAGCGATGATAACAAACTTTTTTTTGCCCGAAATGGAAGTTCTTGACTTGCATGATATGTGGTTTCAACAAGACGGTGCCACATGCCACACAGCACGCGAAACAATGGCGCAATTGCGAGGCGAGTTTGGTGAACAGTTAATTTCACGTATCGGGCCGGTCAATTGGCCACCTAGATCGTGCGATTTGACACCATTAGACTATTTTTTGTGGGGGTATGTCAAGGCTAATGTTTATAGGGACAAGCCCGCTTCGATTAACTCACTGGAAGCCAACATCCATGCATTCATTCGTGAGATACCGGCCGATATGTGTGAAAGAGTATGCCAAATTTGGACTCAGCGGATGGGCTACCTGAGACGCAGCCGCGGTCAACATTTGCATGAAATTATCTTTAAACATCAAATTGCAAGGTTCAAACTATCGATTCAAATAAATATTTCATTCATTTTTTCGAACTTTTTGTGTTTTTTTTTTTTAAGTTCTAAACCTCTTAAAAAATCACCCATAAAAAAAAAATAATTGTCCACACGTGCAAAGCCGGGACGGGATGCTAGTCTTAAATAAATTAGATAGACTTTAAATAAGAAACTGAAGAGTGAAACATTAAAGTTTAGGACAGACTTATTCAAATTTAGGAAGTAGAAAAATCAAAATTGTGCAGAAAGAAAATTTGACAAAAGACAACTGAAAAAAAGACTGCGGACCAAATATTGGTGCACCTTCGTTATATTGCTTTCAGTACAGTCGGCTCCGCTTAACTGGAACATTATAATTGCATCTTTGATTTGATCTTTAATAAAGAAAGCGATACGTTGGTGTTCAGGAAAAAATCTTAAACAGATTGCATCAAATAAAAACAATGAAGAATGTCTTGACATTTCTGAAATAGAGGAGAGGAACAGTTAAAAATCTTGAAAATTTTGTAGTTTTAACTTTAGTGAGTATTGCGCTTAACAACACTTTCAAATGACAAATTTTTTTTATCAAAATGATAAAAAACAACGTTTCTAGTGTCTTGCTACTTAAAGTTCGCTAAAATTTACTTCCTAAAAGACTATTCGAATTCACTGGAACAGTATGTCACCATCATAAAAATCAAAAAGAGAAGAGAATCAGAGGCCTTTCGCAAATAACAACGAAGTATTGTGACTTTTTCTTGCACCCATACAAAATGCAACTTGTCCTGGAAATAAAGTTAACGACCATAGACCATGAGACGAGTGAAAAATCATCATCTTCAAGTTGACGAATTTGGGATTATATACCAATCGACATGATATCAAAGAGTGTCTCCAATTCATCCCAAAAAAGTGATTGCTTGAATTTTGTTTTAACAGCCATCATCGTCAAACTGCATTAAGCCGACATTTGATGATATGGACACCATCTACATAATGTATGTAGTTCCAACAGAAGGGGGCTACGTACATCATATCTGACATCATCATCGGCTCCGATCCTGGCCTAATTCAAGAAGTTTCTCCATTTAATCCGACACATCATCCATCCAGTTGCACTCCCCAAGTCTTCGGGCGTCCGAGAAGGCTTCGAGGAGGCTTTTGACAGCATGAACAGGAAGTTTATTTCGCTTGCCTTGCGAAGGTGGGGTATACCGGAAAAACGCATTGCTGTTATAAAAACTAATTATGATGATGGGTCCAAGTTTTACGTCTTACACGGAGGTAGGTTGTCAGATGAATTTGAAGTCCAAAGTGGGTCAGACAGGGCTGCATTAGTGTCATCAACCCTGATTTTATTAGTGATTATCTATTACGGATGACTTTGACAGGAAGCAGACAAATAAGATGGTTTCTGACAACTTACCTGTACCTTAAAAATCTTGACTACTCTGACGATGTTTGCTTGCTTTCCAATAGGATCGTGGATCTCCATCAAAATCAAATGGCCAAAAAGGGTGGAGAGAGAAGCAGAAATCGTGGGACTGAAAATCAATACGGGAAAAACAAAGATGTCCAGCCACTGGAGCTTCAGCTCGCAGTCATCCGCTCCGATGAACATTGCTCAACAAGCAGTAGAGAAAGTAGAGAGCTTCCAAAGGCTGCGTTCGGGTTATTGTCCAGTGTTTGGAGGAACAAACCTCTAAGCTTGAACACAAAGCTACGACTGTTTAACTGTAAAGTTGAATCAGTTCTGATATGTATATGGTTGCAGCACCTGGAAAATAACAACAACAATAAAAAGGAAACTGCAAACCATCGTCAATATGTAGGTGTCTTCAAAACATCTTGCGGGTTTTCTGGTCTAATTGTATCAGTGACGAGGACTTATATAGGCGAACAGGTCAGGAACCCGTTGATACCATTATACGAAGGTTGTAATGGCAGTGGATTGGACACACGTTTCGAGAAGGTATAATGACTGCATTGTGGGCCAGACAATGCATTGGAACCCACTCACAAAAGAAGGAAGAAGAGTTGGTGGACTGAGAAGCACGTGGAGAAGAACAGTTGAGAAGGAATCTGAGAGATTGGGAAAAAGCTGGAGAGAGCTAAAACATATCGCTGGAAACCGTACACGTTGGCGCGTAGGTGTAGTTGAGGCCCTATGTCCCGCTAGGGAACACCAACAGACTTCGTAGATCTGAGGACCTAAATAAGTAAGTAAATAACTATAATATTCTAGTTTCAGCTATTTTTAGTTACACAAAATGAAGTTTAGGCTGGAAAACCAAGTAAAACAAAAATAGCAAACATCTCTAACCAGCTGGCTCAATGTTATTTTTAGTCACTAAAAATCTAGCATTTACTTAAATATCCAAGTCTTTGCTTTAGTTTTTTTTTTTCATTCACAACGCCCAATAGGTTCCAATCATACATTTCATATTTCTGTATCAGAGTTCATCAGCATGCGAAGTTTCCAGAATTGAATGTCTATTTTGACAATACCCTAATAGTATTAAAGATCACCATCAGTGTATCATTTCCAAACTACAATATTTCCCAAGTGAAACAAAATACCTAAAAATAAATAAGTAGGTGTGTTCATCATTTGATTTTGAGTTTTCCAGCATCATAATTATTGTCAACATGCGAAACTGCAAATAGTCTATAGTGATTGTAACTACATACATAATTCTATAGCAAGATTGCAACCATATGATAACACCATGCCACAATGACAACAATATTCAAAAGCCATTAAGACACTAATTCCATTTCAATACTAAATTTTCGAGTATCTAATATTAGACATTGCTAGGAAATTTTTGGTTTGGCTATTCGCCGTTCTATTTATCTGAGAAAAATAAAATTTCTGGCGGACAATTGCGTCCAGAGCTGGGAATTGTTAAATTCAATTCGATTATTATTTGGGTATGATCAGAAAATCATATTCACTATAGAAGCGTCTGTTATCTGTTACTCCATACATATTGTACGTTGCGCTCGCTTTACCCCACATATCTGTGATGTTGGCGGTTGGAAAGAGGTTTAGGAAAGAGTCAGGAGTCAGAACCAGACGGTGAAACTATTTCGAAAAGGATTGCAATTTCAGTATTCAGTGTGTGTAGCTTGTGGAAACAAAAGCGGTTTAGTGTTCTCAGTTCCAGGGCAATCAGAACAATGAGACGCGAAGTTTAGACATTTTCGATTTTACATACATAACTAATAGAATGTTAGCCCTCTGCTGTCTGACGACGACCGACGCGACGTGTGGATGGAACTTTAATTTGAATATTTTGGCAGCATTGGCTGAGGGTATTAATGCGACTTTAACAAATGTTCCCTGTGATAATACAAAATGTATGCTCCGTCTCTTTGATATTGAATGCTTTTACAGATTTCCATTTGAATGAAACCAAATCTTTGATTAGACATTTAATCAGCAAATGTATATGTAAGTGATTATTACACGTTGATTGCAATAATACTCGAATTAATTCTAAAAAAGTTCTTTTTATTCAGCAGGGTGGTTCTTGGTTTCTTTAACTCAAAGTTTTGATTAAAGTAAACAGAACAATAAATTATAGATAAATCATGTGTGCATTTGTCCGTCAATTGTATAATTTTAGCTAAAATATTGATCACTTTTTTCTCATTCTGTTGCATCCTAAGAAATCGTAGAATCAAAAAATATGTTGCACCAAGGCCTTCCTTCTTTCAAAAGTTCATTTCGTAATATATTTCAAAACTATTTTTTTAAACTTTGTTCTTAAGACTTCATGTGTTTTCTTGGGAAAAATATCCGCAGGGAAGTAGGATTTCCCAAAAAAACGTATTGTGCGATTGTGCATTTTTTTTTTGACAGATATTAAAACAAAAGTCAAAAGTCTGTTCGCAGACTTTAGTTGGTTTTGGATTTCTCGACAGCGTTTGTCATAAGAACGCGTTGCACTGTTAATATCTCGTATATTCTTCTTCTTCTTGTGATTTCTCAACTATAGAGCTTGGTGCTCCTAGGCCTTGCTCAATACGTCCCTCCATAGCTGGCTTGATCCCTAGCCTGCTGTCTCCAGTTTCGCACGGAGATGAGGTCTACTTTGGCTTCTGACACCCTCTGGTTTGGCTTTGAAGACTTTACTTGCTGGAGCGTAAAGTCGAGTCTCGAAGACTCCAAGTGATATTTCATCCGATTGGGAGAGGTTTTATGCTTCTGCACCATATAGCAGGACCGGGATGATATGGGATCTATATAGTGTCTCCTTGGTTCTTCTCAATGGGGCTTTATTCCTCAATTGCTTATTTAGCCAAAAAAAAAAAAGGTTAGCAAGAGTTAGTCTGCGTTTGATTTCAGCGCTGATGTTGTTAGCTGAGTTGATAGCAGTGCCCAGGTAGACAAATTAACTGACTATCTCGAAGTTATACCTATCAATGGTCACATTTTGACCAAGTCAGTGGTGGGATTGGACTTTTGTTGATGAGAGCATATATGTACTTCGTCTTTTCCTCGTGTATTTTCAGCCCTATTCTGCTTACTGCTGACTCCATAGTAGTGAAGGCACCGGTTAATGCTCGCTTTGTTCTTCCTATCACGTCTATGTCGTCTGCTAACCCAAGTAATTGCGTTGATTCATTGAAAATGGAGCCCGATGTACTGGCATGGGTGTGTTTCAAGCAGAATGTTAAAACAGCTGCATGACAGTGCATCGCCTTGTCTAAGCCCTTTGGTGGTCTCGAAAGTTTCAGTAGAGTCTATACCACATTTGACGGAACAGCGAGCATTCTCCAGCGTCATCCTGATAAGACGTATCAGTTTAGCAGGGATTCTAACATTAAACATAGCGCGATACTGTTCCTCTCTATTAACACTGTCGATGTCGTAGGCTGCTTTAAAATCGACGGACAGGTGGTAGGTGTCAATATTATATTCTTGGGTTTTCTCCAGGATCTGGCCTAATGTGAATATATGGTCGGTCGTAGGTTTTCCAGGTCAGCAAATGGCTTTAGACGCTCACATAAAACGCTGGAGCTCGTAACTGTCGCTGTTTAACTCAAGTATGAAACCAACGAGTTACTAAAATAAGGCAGGCAAAAGACGTCTTATGTTGTTTCTAACAGGAAGCGTTGGTTTAGAAAAGATTACACAGCTTTCTGTTTCTATGACACAAACACGTTTCAAAATGCAAAGTTTTTCTACAGACAGCGATTTCAATTTTGGCGCGATTTTGTTTTGCGTTAGTTTGGTTGCAGATAAAACATGAAATTTTAAAAAAATTGTAGAAAACGGTAAAATAAGTAAGCTCTCAGTGACAAATGCCTTTGAGTTATCAATTGTGCCAACAGCGAGACTCGAGGAAACGTCCGCACTTAGATGCTACTTCTACTTTTATCGGCAGTAAGGATTTTGTATTTGTAATAAGTGTAAAATCTTACTTCACTGCGGATGTATTTCCCAATAAAACACACCTACTGTTCCGTATATCAATTAAAATTAAAAAATTATTTTTTTTTAAATATTTTATTGAAATGAAATTTTTCAGTGGATTATTAAAAAGCAATCGTCCTTGTTTTTATAAACCATCAGGATTAAACGCAATATTTCACAATGTCAATTACATGAATGCAGAGTTCATTCTCATTGATAATACTGTTCACATTCCTGGGTCTGCCATAACACTACATTTTTGCATATTTTCTATAAAAAAAATACAGTTTTGAATCAATAAGATGAAAATGCAATGAAATGTATCAACTTAAAACCTTTTAACAAAATGACAACTAATGAAAACAAAATATACTACAAAACAGGACAGGAAAAAGGATTTTCGAGTGAACTAAAGAGTGAGGTGTGTAATTATTAAATGCATAAATTTAACCACAATAATCTATAAAATCCAAATAAAAATCTAATTATTGAAAATATTATCCAAACATTTGAAAAGTCTGTCAAATAGTTATACAAATTTTGACAATATTTGCAAACATTCGAATTTAATTAGCTCTAACTCAAAGGCCTTAATAAGCAATGCATGTATTTTTACATAGTTTAAAATTTTCATATAAAATTATGTGGTATGTATTTAGGTATCTATAAAAAAAATCCGCTATCATATGTTCAATATTTAATAACCCAGACTACTACTCAAGAGTTATGTATGTTTTTTTTGTCATTTTGTTTTCCTGATGCTTTTCAAAAAGTGCGAATGACAAATAAGCTTAATCATGAAGCATTATTATTTGAGTTTTGCATACAAAATTTCATTTTGTATACAAACACGTTTTAGCCCAGGACTACATGTCGTATACGTAATAAAGCATTATGTTATGACGATAGAAATTGAATTTTTTGTTCAAAATTGTTGAACAAATAACATACATATGTACATACATAAATGAAATTAGCATCCTCTAAAACAGGCATACATATGTAGGTACATATATCGGAGGGAGGTTTTCAAATCCAATATTGAAAGCTTAACAATAATGAACTCTATTAGATTGGAAATTTGTATATGTACATATGTTTATATTTTTGCAAATGTTAGTGGTAGGAGTTTATGGAACATAACTAGTTTATGGTGAGATAATATTCTGTATTTTAACATTGAGGATTGCTATCTCTACATTTTGGCCTCATATTATTTAGTTGAGGATAAATTCCATTGATTGCATTTCATATTTAAAGAGGATAATAATTTCTCATCCCCATTTGACATTATGTGTTTACAAAATAATCCCTAGCCAAAGGGGTAACTACACGATACGACACGACACAACAGGACAGGACAAAATAAACATGTGTCCACTTTAATCAGTATTTGAATTAATTTATTTGTGTTTCGTGGTCGAAAAGTTAAGTTGATTGAAATAAAATACAAATAATTGTATTATATACAACGTATGAAAATAGCCTTTAATTGCTTTTACTTACCTTATAACAAAAAAACAAATAATCGTAAGCAATTGTATGTGTTTATTCCAATTAATATCTGTATTTTATTGATCTAAGTTGCATTCTAAAACAACTCAACTAATGTTTAAAAACTACAAAAAAATGAAACTAATTACAATAATTACATATTATGGGGTTTGACTCTTTAGGAAAAAAAAATCGATTTTCTTATAAACTGTTCTTCCACAGAATTTACTGAAAAAATAGTTATGGAACGATTGAAATCATTACTGAGTAAATTCATGACCTACAGTTCCTTTTTTCATTCAACCGGATAAAGAAAAGAACTACGACCCATTCATTTGTAAGCCCCTTATGAAGTGCCTTCTAGACTACTACCTAACGGTAGGTGGACACATTCCTTATAGTATATATATTATCTAAATGGTTTTACGTTCAATTCCTGGACATCATTTTCATTGTGCTCCTAGATGATAACTTGTGTCTACTTTCTATATACTTTTCTAAAACATAAAAAAAAAAAGTAGTTACACCCTTTCATATCCTTTCCCATTCACCATTAAATGTCCATGCAAAATCATTTTCAATTCAATAGAGGACACTACTTGAAAGGATATTTTATTTTATTAGTTTCCCACGCAGATATCTATGGTATAAGAACTCTATCATGTCGTTCTTGACTATAGATTTTTTTTAAAAAGAAACGTTTGAATTCCCAAAGGACCTTTTTCACTCTTGGCTATTTGTGTAAGATATAAAAGGAATTTGCTTAAACTTGACCCAAAGGGTAAGTTGGCGTAAGGAATTCGAAGAATGAATTTTAAATAAGAATAGAAATCACTCTAAAATAGGTAAATATTTATGAAAAGTCATGAGATTTTCAACAAGGCTGTAAAATAGTGTTCTTTATATATGAAAGGGTTAGGTTATACATATACATACATACTTGCCCTCATTACTTCGAGTATAACTGTTTCAAAATCAGTTTTAGGGATTGAGATAAATAAAACAGAAGGATATTTATGTTTTACTTAAACTGAATTTTCCAATAAGAGAGGTTTTGTTTTGAAAAGGTCGCTAAGAGGACAGTTGTAAAATTGGTGGATAAATTTAAGCTGTTGTGATAAGTGTTAATGATGTGAAGCAACAACTGGGAATATTAGCTTCTGTTGGCCGTAGTGTTGACGAAAACCCAGGTTTATTGAAATCTCTGTATTGTATGTACATAATATATGACATACGAGTAGGTATATTATTTTGTCGTCATTTTCACCTTAGTTAAAAATGCATCACTTATTTTGGGTCTGATTGAAGTTTATTTTTTGTTTTATAAGCAGATTAAGTTAATTAAGGGAGTGACAGAAATGTTTTAATTTATTTAATTTTTTGTTATGGGAAAAAAATTAATCCAATCTGATGTAATTTTCATTGGTTTCTGGTTTAGGCGTGTTTAAATAGGTTTAACTTCTTTAATTTACAATATAATTTATCGGGAAAAAAAAATATTCCAAAGCCAGTCTCAAACATTTTAATAACAAGTGCAAATTTAAATATTTCCTTTTTACTTTAAAAGCTCTAAACAATTCACATTTTTACAGTTCACCAATTATATTTTTTTAATCTTATTTGGTTTATTTCTCTATTTTTATTGTACAGCTTAGTTTATTAGCTTCGGAGTAACGAACATTTTTTTTTCGAAATAAAACTTTTAATTAATATCTACTTTAAATATTTATTGCAAAAGTCTAAATAAAAATTACATTTTCATAGGAAGTAATTCCATTGATTCCAAATTTGAAAAAAGGTGGTCTTAGTTTTTTTTTTTTTGAAAGAGGTTTGATTTGATTTTTTCTTTCATTGAAATCACCACAATTTCGCTTGATAAATCCTACAAGTGAATTTGCTCTATATCATTAATAAAAATATTAAAAAGAAGAGGACCCAAATGGCTACCCTAAGGTACACCCGAATAACATTCAATAAATCTCGAAAAAGAATTATTAATAAAAATGGAAACATGGAGTGATTTACCAAATCGAAAGCTTTACTGAAATCTGTGACTCTGTTTTTCTATGGATTTTATGACATAAGTAGAGAATAGAGTCATGTTTGTTGTGGTAGAGCAGCGTGACACAAAACCATGCTTCAATTCGGATATAGATTCCCTAGTTAAGAATTCTAATTTGGTTTTCACAACACTCTCGAACAACTTAGGAATCGCTGATAGTTTGGAAATACCTCTATAATTATCTATTAGATTCTTAGACCCAGATTTATGAATAGGCACAAGGTAAGAGATTTTCCACTCATTAAGAAAGTTTCCTTCCAAAAGAGATTTGTTGAATAAGCAAAGGAAAGCAAAGCAAGTTTTTGGATAACCAGAAGATTTTCTCTTCGTATTGATAAATGACCAGAACGAGTTACTGTTAGACCTGATGTTATTTCAATATTCATTATATAATGGGTGATTTTTTAAGAGGTTTAGAAATTAAAAAAAAAAACACAAAAAATTCGAAAAAATTAATGAAATATTTATTTGAATCGATAGTTTGAACCTTGCAATTTAATGTTTAAAGATAATTTCATGCAAATGTTGACCGCGGCTGAGTCTCAGGTAGCCCATCCGCTGAGTCCAATTTTGGCATACTCTTTCACACACATCGGCCGGTATCTCACGAATGAATGCATGGATGTTGGCTTCCAGTGCGTCAATCGAAGCGGGCTTGTCCCTATAGACATTAGCCTTGACATACCCCCACAAAAAATAGTCTAATGGTGTCAAATCGCACGATCTAGGTGGCCAATTGACCGGCCCGAAACGTGAAATTAACTGTTCACCAAACTCGCCTCGCAATTGCGCCATTGTTTCGCGTTCTGTGTGGCATGTGGCACCGTCTTGTTGAAACCACATATCATGCAAGTCAAGAACTTCCATTTCGGGAAAAAAAAGTTTGTTATCATCGCTCGGTAACGTTCACCATTGACAGTAACGCTGAATATGGCCCAATAATGCCGCCGGCCCATAAACCGCACCAAACAGTGGCTTTTTCGGGATGCATTGGTAGCTGTTGCAATGCTTCTGGCTGATCTTCACTCCAAATGCGGCAATTTTGCTTATTACCATTAACGTACCCATTCAACCAAAAATGAGCCTCATCGCTGAACACAATTTTTCGATAAAAAAGCGGATACTCGGCCAGCTTTCCAAGAGCCCATTCACCAAAAATTCGGCGTTGTGGTAGGTCGGCTGGCTTTAGTTCTTGCACCAGCTGTATCTTAAAAGGCTTTACGCCCAAATCCTTCCGCAAAATTTTACACGTAGTGCTGTAACAAAGGCCTAACTGCTGGGAACGGCGCCGAATCGACATTTCGCGGTCTTCTGTCACATTAGCTGATACGGCCGCAATATTTTCTTCACTACGCACAGTACGTAAACGTGTTGGTGGTTTAATGTCCAACAAAGTAAATTTGGTGCGAAATTTGGTCACAATCTTCCGAATAGACTGCTCAGAAGGTCGAGAATGTCGACCATAAAATGGAAACAGCGCGCGATGAACATTTCGAACCGAGCACGAATTTTGATAGTAAAATTAAATAATTTGCAAGCGTTGTTCATTTGTAAGACGATCCATGGTTAAATTGCAAACCAAACTGAAGCTGTTTGACAGTGACACAAGGTACTAAACACACGTCAGCTGTCAAAACCAGTGTTGCCAAAACCAAACCAGCTAAAAAATCAACCGTTATAACTATTAAGGAAGGAACTTATTAAGAACAAAAAAGTCTTTATGTATTTTTTTGAAATAATCATAATCTGAATCACTATTTGATTGCTTGTATTTATTTAAAGCTTTACGTTTGACATTCCGCCAAGATACGACTCTATAAGATGTTCTAGATAACTTTTTACAAAGATTAAAATGATCAACCATATCGAAGGATTTGGAAAAATCCAATATTACTAAAAAAGTTACATTACCAGCGTCTAGAGCTCCTCTAATATCTTCGATGACATTTATAAGTGCAGCTGTGATATTTTCTAAAACCAGATTGCTCTGTAGAATATAGTTTTTTTTTCGCCCAAATAATTGTTTATTGGTTTTGAACAACTTTTTCGAAAATTTTTGATAAAAAAGGGAGTATAGATATTGGTCTATATTCTTTTCCGTCATCATCTTTTTTTAAACTGTCCATTCGATATTTGTCAGAATTGTAGCATATATAAATAGTTCTATTTTGTACAAACTTAAATACAAAACAAAATTTTGTATCAACTTTTGGCAGATTTTTTTTTATTTTTTGTAAAAAAAACTATCAATTGAATTTTGTAAAAAATTTTACCAGATCTCAAAAACGTCATTTCACATTGTAAAAAATTGTTCAGAATATCGTTCTTCTTTCATTGTATACTTGGGCTCCAAAATTTTAATTTTTTTTTAAACTTCTATGGTGAAAAAACCGCTTGACCAATTTTTATAAAAAAGTATTTTCTGCATCTTTTGAAGTTATAACCTGTCGAACAGAATGTGGACGAAAAAGGTTATCTCGAACGGACGAACGTACGTACAGTGTACATACGCTAACACAGACATCTCTCTACAAATGACGGATTCAGATTCTAGTAACCTTAAAACGTCCAGATTTATCAAAAAATTCAATTTGACAAATCGAACCGATTACATTCCCTATGGGAAGTTTATAATGGCCGAAATTTTTTGGAAAACTGTGTAGGTAGTGAGAGACAGTGGAGTGGTATCATTCCTTACGGTAAGGATACTCGATCAAGTGTTAATGGATTAGCTATCGATCGGAGAGGGTCGAGTCAATTCAGTGAAGCCATCTCGGAGGATGGAGTTTCCCAAAAGAAGAATTTTTGAAGCACAGTAACAAGTCATTCCTAAGTGTTTGATAGCATTAATTTACTATCTGTTACTTAAGAGAAGCAGTATGTAAGATATGCATAAATGTAATGTATGTACATTGTGTTTATACTATGTTGTAAAACCATACTTTTTTTTTTTAAAGACCATTAATTCCATTTCACAAAAAAAAAGAAGTAATTACAAACCCTATTGATTGTTTGATGGCTTTCCAATTATTCGCTTCAGATTCAATTAGCTTCAGCCTCAGTGCTATGATGTGCGCAGTTAATTCTCGTTCATTGGTTAATTAGAACACATTGCCCAAATGTTGAAATTATATTCATTGAATGCCAGCCGGCCGGAGCTCCTGAGTCGGGGTGTTAAAACTGACACACACATTCAAAGCACGTCAATATTATTTTAATTTAAATGACATTAACTTCAGAACATCATGTTCGCAGATTGCGTTAATATACCAGCGAAGATGTAATGAGATAATTTAGCGATCCGGAGTTGATTAATAATCCGTTTAATCAATTATTATTATTATTTTAATTTGCGCCTTTCCCTCTTCTCAGTCTTTATACACACATTATTGTTATGGGATGGTTACTGTGGAGTTTCAGAATTTTGGTTTTACAGATGATTTAAATGCGGTTGCGGAGTTCTACTTTCTACTACCATACAACTTGTCAATTTTCCGTTCAAGAATATTTAGGCAAATCTTTACTTTGAAAGAATTTATTTTGAGTTTCGACTGTCAGAAGTTAGTTACCAAATTTGATTCTGTTTTTTAGCAGTGAAAAAAAAATGATCTAATTCGATTTACATGAACCTGAAACTTCAGTCTTTGGATTCATAATAATCTCATCGTCCAATAATTTCGTTTTTCGTTTACACGAGAAGAGACGTTCCACTTTTTAACTCTGAACACATTGGATTGACATATTGGAGAACTGAGCCTTCTTTCGTCTCTGTCATGGAAAAGTAAAGTTATTCGTGTTCCGCTTTTTAATCCAATTTATTATTGCTCTGCTAATTTATTTTGGGCTCATAAATCGCCATCTGAGCTCCGATTCATAGAAGGAATTCAAACACAGGTCTTTCTTTATCTTAGAGAAGGAAAAAAAAGAAAGTTGAAAAACTTAATGAAAGTGACATATTCTGAAAAAGTTACGTGACATAACTGAATTGAACGAAGTTCAACTAATTGTAAGCTTAAGTTCAGATTTTACTGTGAAACCAGACGAGTTATGCGAGTAACAGATTGACACAGAAGGTAACTTCAACAGCAAATTGGACAGCAAAGAAAACTTCGACGTCAAAACTCGTGTGTAGCAGATTACAACGTGAACAGCACTTTTGACATTCATTTTTTTAGTATAGGTATTGATCAACCTGATAAATTTCACCTTATTAAGGTTGGAAGTATTTCCAGAGCAACATTGAATTTAAGGTTTAGGTCTAACGTTGATGTCAATGCAGATGTTTCTGGTTTAACATATTCAAAACCACTGGCTCTAAAATAAGTAATGTGATTCTCAAAGTTACTGTTAAAGTTTGCTGTGTCAATCTGTTTCGCGCAATAAACTTAAAAACTTGAACTTGTAAGTGTTTTTGTTCTGAGTTGTGAAAACCAGAGTATTGCCAGAAACAATTTTTTTTCACTCAACGCACTCAATTCCGAATCGTTGACCCGAGAAACTTAACCTTACGTTGCGTAGTGAATCTCAGGAATAATAGCCTTTTCACACCAAACTCAAAACGGGGTTTTCAGCTAAAAGTTTTGGAAAACTCATAAACTGTTCACACCGCACATTTACACGTTTTCGTTTGACATTTTAATTATTATGACAACAACTGTCAAATTAAACATTGATGCAATTTTTGTGTTACAAATTAGCAACTCATATCATATTTTTTTAAATAAAATGAATTCTACAGAATTAAAACAGATTTATTTGCAACAACAGAAAAATAAAGAATATATTAAGATTTTGTTCAATATGTTCTTTAGATCTCAAGCCTCTATCTTGAGGAGAAGACAGAGAAAAACAAATGTGTTTTGAACTCAAATTAATTTTTTTTTGTTGACAGCATTTTGCCGTCAGCTGTTTTTTTGACGTTTGATTGTGCCCTGAATGTTTCATTAGGTTTGTTTATTAAGTTCATCTTGCAAATCCAACATGTTTTGGACATGTTATATTTAAAACTTGTGGTTTATCAAAACTTTTGGTTTAGAAAAAATGTATGGGAAAACTTGTGTTTTCGGTATATGTTTTCAGCGAAAACCGATTTTTTCGCGAAAACCAGGTTTTCTGTTTGGTGTGAAAAGGCTATAAGTTAAAATGTTTTGTTTTTTTTAGAGTGTGGCGGACGGAATCCCACATCCAACAAAAACTAAAAACCTGAACGTGAACACCACTGGTTTAAGCCAAATTACTACACAAAAGTGATGTATAGATTTATATATCTGTGTGCCATCTTTTTCGCACATCTTTCTTTGGCAGAAACTGTTTTCATCATTCTTCTTTAAATTTCTGTCAGAGTCGGTGGTGTGCTAGAGCTGCAATTATCAGCTAATAAACTTGTAATTAACTTTAATGATAATAAAACTACACTTGTAATTATTATCAAAAATAAAATTACCAACCAAAAAGAAACTTCGTTTTTTTGTTGTGGGACCACCAAATAAGATCCCATAAGAGTTATAAATAAATTTAATAACCACAACCGGCAAATCATTTAAAACAAAAAGGGAAAATAATGTGATCCGTATCGTTTTATTTTAAACACCCGATCACATTTATGGATAACAATACGTGGCTAGTGATGCATTTGCTCCAAACTTTATAGACAATTTATGTTGAAGTTGTTAATAATTTAATGTTAATAGCAGGGGTGGGACAAATGTCCAAGATACTTTTATTTCCGTACGATTTCATTAGCATCAAATTGAAACGTCGACTTTCGAACACATTATCTACCACCACACCGCACTGTTTCTAAATCTTAAATTTCGCTAGACTCGTCGAAAAACGGTGAGAATTGAGACGAAATGCATTTTATCGCATAGTCCGGTTTCTGTAACATTGACAGTCGTTAATTCTATCGACTGGAACAAACGGAATAGGAATCCTAGAAAAAAATCGATAAAATGGGTTTATGTATCTTTGAAATTCGATAAGTCTTTCTCTTTAAATGTCAAAATTTATCACTACATAAAAAGCAGGCAAAACGCGAAGACCAAGAATTATGTCGCAGGCAAAACAGGTAATACATAAATAATAAATAATTGATTCTAGAACTAAATTAATAAATATTATATTATAGAGATGAACAAGATTATAAAAGTGCCAGAAGGAGACACTGGTGAATTTTATGGCGGAGAACAAGCCGTTTGCCCGCGGCACCATTCATACCGATGCCAACAGCCGACAATCAATTCCTCTTTTTTTGTTTTTTCAATTTTATGTATTGTATGTTTAATCTTGTGTTTTTTCGTTTCATTAAAAAACTAATAATTTCATTAACTTTTAATTTTGCATTTCTTTATTAACAAAAAAAGTTTACATGAATTTGAAAGCTCAATTGAGAAATATTTTTGTTTTTAAATGTCAACACGAGAGTTCGTCTTTATCGCCTTCCAATGGAAATTCCAGTGAAAATATATCTCGAATTGAATTTATCGCAACAAGTTACAGAAACACAAATTTTTCCAGTGGCTGAAATTGGGAAACAAATCGTTTCATTTTGTAACGATGTGATAAGTTATCGCCTAAGTTACAAAACATGGGTCCTGTTTCTAATAAGCTGCATACATTCGACGACATTATTTTATAATATTATCTACATATCATTATTTTCTAATGTGAGTACATTAATTTTCAATGACTATTATTATTTTAATAAAACTTAATAAAAGTCTTTAAAGTACTTCTGTGTCAAATACAGTTCAGTCTCTGATCCTTGATTTATCCTGTTTTCGGCCGTATTTGCCTCTCTCTAGCCGATTTAATCTGCAAATACATACACATGTAGGTACATAAATTATTTTAAAAAAAGGGTTGTAGAAAAAGCCATTATCGGAAAAAAATTCAATAATTCGATTTTCAAAGTATCTACGAGTGTCTTCCCATCCGATACCACCATCATATCAGTGCCAACGACGACGACGACGACGAAGCCATTCGCCACCGCCTCCACAAAGTTATATTTCGCAACGCGCATCCTTTTTCAATATGTATGTTATAGTATCTTTTTCCGTTGAATTTTGTGCATTTGTCTGACGCCATCCACCCAATTGTGCCACCATGCACAAACTCATTTATCACATGTCGTGTTTACGTCAAATTTACACCATACTTTGAAAATTACATTTCAAATCCTTAGACGTTGGAATGATAGGTCGCAAAAATGGCAGCCAGAAATGACTTCGAATTGAATTTTTGGTTCGGCAAAGGGAACCATGTCGTTGTCGTGTCTGACTGTTTTGAAGTTCGGTGCCATTCAATTAGATTACCCCACCACCCAGCCAGCCCAGCATACCAAAGAACCTAGAAATGTGTGGATTCAATTTTACTTTGTCATAGAAATACAAATGCAAACATACCGAAATATTTACAAAAGGGTGGACCAAAAAAAAAAAGTGCCATTTTTTAGGCCTCGAAAAAATTATTCATCAAGAACTGACTTCTTAAAACTAATATTAACGCTTTGCAAGCCAGAGTTGATCATTGATTCTTTATCATCATATTTCTTTCCCAATTCCAATACTTTACCGGGGAGTCATATGCCCAATTAGTGAGTCAATATTTTGAAGCATTAGCTTTTGGAATCGAACGATAAATTCTATTTGATAGATTAGGTTCAGCTCAATCAATCAATTATACTACACTAGTATCGTCATGTATCGAAATTTGACACCATTGACCTCATTCTGAATATTTTTGACAATTTAATTAAAATCTAGCTAAAAACTTTAATACTTTCAATTTCGCAAACAATTTGGATCAAAAATATTGAAGGAAATAAACTTCTTTTTTTGCAGAAATATGTATTACATTGTTCCACAATGCAAAAACAAAAATGAACTAAAGTGTCAACAGTCTACCTAAATACTTGTCCAAAAATATATTTATTTTGCACATCTCTGCAACCATATAAAATTTGTCGAAATTGGTTCATATCAAAATTTCGTCTCAGAAAACTACACATAATTCAAATGAAATTTAACTTTTGTTTTGGATAAATTATCAGTTTTGAAAATAATTTTGACCTTCCTTTTGATTTCTTCCTACATATCTTGTCCAAGGTTAGACGTCAAATTAGTTTTTTTTTTATTTTATTCAAGGTACTTTGAGAATTTTTGACTAGCAGCTAGCAACGAGTTTTAATGCGAATTCTTTTCTTTAATATTAATTTTACTTAATTTCAAAACTTTCTCATCATCATAATTATGTAAAAATTACAATATAGTCCGGTCAAATTAGACTAAAAGAATTGTTCAATTCAATAACGTAGTTCCTGAGATCAGTGCCTTAAAACAAAGAACGGAACACCTCCAGGATGAAAAAGTTTTAGTGAGACAAGTTATTGTACTGCCTTGAAGTATACTATAAATGCATTACAAATCTCAGCTATGGTAACGGGTGATTTTTTAGCTGGTTTGGTTTTGGCAACACTGGTTTTGACAGCTGACGTGTGTTTAGTACCTTGTGTCACTGTCAAACAGCTTCAGTTTGGTTTACAATTTAACCATGGATCGTCTTACAAATGAACAACGCTTGCAAATTATTGAATTTTACTATCAAAATTCGTGCTCGGTTCGAAATGTTCATCGCGCGCTGCTTCCATTTTATGGTCGGCATTCTCGACCTTCTGAGCAGTCTATTCGGAAGATTGTGACCAAATTTCGCACCAAATTTACTTTGTTGGACATTAAACCACCAACACGTTACACGTACGTACTGTGCGTAGTGAAGAAAATATTGCGGCCGTATCAGCTAGTGTGACAGAAGACCGCGAAATGTCGATTCGGCGCCGTTCCCAGCAGTTAGGCCTTTGTTACAGCACTACGTGGAAAATTTTGCGGAAGGATTTGGGCGTAAAGCCTTTTAAGATACAGCTGGTGCAAGAACTAAAGCCAGCCGACCTACCACAACGCCGAATTTTTGGTGAATGGGCTCTTGGAAAGCTGGCCGAGGATCCGCTTTTTTATCGAAAAATTGTGTTCAGCGATGAGGCTCATTTTTGGTTGAATGGGTACGTCAATGGTAATAAGCAAAATTTCCGCATTGGAGTGAAGATCAGCCAGAAGCATTGCAACAGCTACCAATGCATCCCGAAAAAGCCACTGTTTGGTGCGGTTTATGGGTCGGCGGCATTATTGGTCCATATTTCTTCAAAGATGATGCGAATCGCAGCGTTACTGTCAATGGTGAACGCTACCGAGCGATGATGCCCGAAATGGAAGTTCTTGACTTGCATGATATGTGGTTTCAACAAGACGGTGCCACATGCCACACAGCACGCGAAACAATGGCGCAATTGCGAGGCGAGTTTGGTGAACAGTTAATTTCACGTTTCGGGCCGGTCAATTGGCTGCCTAGATCGTGTGATTTGACACCATTAGACTATTTTTTGTGGGGGTATGTCAAGGCTAATGTCTATAGGGACAAGCCCGCTTCGATTGACGCACTGGAAGCCAACATCCATGCATTCATTCGTGAGATACCAGCCGATATGTGTGAAAGAGTATGCCAAAATTGGACTCAGCGGATGGGCTACCTGAGACGCAGCCGCGGTCAACATTTGCATGAAATTATCTTTAAACATTAAATTGCAAGGTTCAAACTATCGATTCAAATAAATATTTCATTAATTTTTTCGAATTTGTTGTTTTTTTTTTTTTTATTTCTAAACCTCTTAAAAAATCACCCATTATAATGTATTTTAGCTCTTAGGAGTAAATGAAGTATGGAATGAAAAGCAGTCTATATTCTAGAATGAAATAAAAAGCAGTCTGTAAGTTATATGTAAATAAAAACTCTTCCTCTTGAATCACTCTACATATCTACTAAAAAAAAAGCGCATCAAAATCCGTTCCGTAGTTTTAAAGATCTAAGCATACATGGGACAGACAGCAGAAAACGACTAGCTATGTAGCTATAGTGATAGTGATGTACTCGTTTATGAAAGCGCTCTGAATATAATCTGCTCAGATCTTTGCTCTCATCGCTTAGAGATTTCGTCATAGCTAAAAATGAAAAATGCCAACTTTTGGATTATTATATTATTTGAAGAAAATTAAAATATTTTTTTTATCTGTTCCACCCTGCTATACAATATATAATTATGTACGTATGTATGTATGTTTATTCTAGCACACAATATTCTATGTAGTAGGATTACACTATAAAAGTTATATCTTTTGGTCAGATACATTTAGGGGAGTGTTGTGACCAAAAAACAATTTTGTACCCAATTTAAGTATTCAAGTTTGACACTTGTGAAATAGTTTTATGTACTCTTATTTTAAACTCAACGGGTATGCTTTGGAAAATCGTTTCGTATAGTTTTTCGTTTGTATTCGAAAATAACATTGTGCCAATCAAAAGGATATAGGATATAATATTATGTACATAACTACATAGTAGATACATGGATACATTTTTATATTTCGACTTTCTATTTCCATTTTTAGTTTATATTTGAATTTCCTTCCTTTTTACTTAAAATGTTTGTTTCTAAACTTTAGATCACTGTGTTTTTATATTTATATACCATGCATAGTTAGTCTATATACTGCATTTATAAACATTTTTACACCTACATAATATGTATGTAATATTGTATATGTTTATAAAAAGTTTTTTGTCTAAGTTTTTACGCGATTTATAATACTGTTCTGCTGCACATTCACACACAATTGTATATATGTATGCATTTTAATACTTCTTTTAAAAAAAATAGTTGGGTATGAACTATACTGTATAAAGCCGTTGAGGAAAAGTAAAGTTTTATTGGAGTTTCACTCTATACACAGCTCGTAATTTTGGGTTATTTTTACGTTGCGTTGTTTTGTTGGTGTTGGGTTTGCTTGGCATTCCCTACGAAATGTTTTTTGTATGCACTCACTTTATGTGATTTCAGTTTTTAGTTTGGCATTCAAGTTATTCAAGTGAAAATGGAAATATATATATTTGTAGGTATGTAACGAGTATCTGAGTAAATACATTTTTGAAACGAGTTGAAATGGAAAACTATACACACAAAGGTATGCATACAGAAAAAGACATCATAAATAAAAAAAAAAAAAAATCAAATCAGTTGTGTGTTTTGATTTGATTTTACAAGGATGGCCAGTCATTTTTTCCTTTTTCCTACACAATCAAAGTTTCTTTTGGTAATCAAAAAGTTATTTTTACTCATTTGAACATCAATCTTGTCAATTACATATTTATCGATACTCTTTAGTGTTTGTGTTCCTGGGTTTTTATTACTATTAACTAGAAACTAGATAATTCCCTTTATTCCCACTCGCTTTGCTGTGTGCATTAAACTTCGTCTCACCCCAATTTACCGACCCAGAGTGATAATAAAATCGAGATATGTAATTCAATTCATGTGATTTATTTGAATGGAAAGTAATATTTTTCATTTCTCATATTAGTTTTCCGGTTCAAAAACAATAAAATGGAGACGGTTTGCAAAAAATAATCAAAGAACGAAAAGTGAACTGAATTCACTTTAATTTAAAGGAAAGATCAATTGGAATAATTAGAACCTATGGGATATAATTATGTACCTAGTCCTTGTCTTCTTTGAATTTTACATTGATAATCGTCTCCTGAATTGTCCATCACCTTCTTAAAGGACGTGAACTGTTGCACAATTTCGGATAATTCAAATGATCTTGTATAACTTCAAAAGATAGAGTAGGGATTTTCATCAAAATTTAACGACTGTTTTTTTTTTTGTTTGGTCGCAAATATCTCAGGAACAAAAATTGCTTTAGACTTGAAATAAATTTTGGTCTGTGCTTTATGTAGGTTCCTAAGCACCTACTACTATTACCACCAAAAACTAAATGTCAAAACTATCACGTTCTTGGTGTTGCCCCAATTATTAAAAACAAAGTTCTTGTTCAAAAACCCTTTACATACTTATGTAGGTACATAAATCTATATATCTATCTATCTTCTCTTCTTCCATCTATATATATAAAAATCAATGCCACTTTTCGTTGTAATTTTATAACTCAAGAACGGGCTCAACGGTGGATTTAACATAACACTGCCTTAACTGAAATATAAGGTATCATAAAACAAATTATTGTTAAAAAATTTAAATATACAAAAATAGAAAAAAAGGGTTAAAAGACTATGCATTTGTTATGTGCTTAAAAAAATATCTGAAAAATTCTGAAAAAAGTGAGTTGAATTTCATATGTAAATTTTTAAGAGTGTTAGTCAGATAAATAAGCACTTCAACGTTCACATTTAAATCTGAACTTATGTATGTCCTATCCGAAAAAATAATAACATTAATCGTTAAACGATGGATCTACACTATTCCCGGTTGAAATAGGTGTTATTATATTTTTTTTTTTACAAAATAGGGATCCTTACTAAAACAAAATTTTGTAAAAGAAAATTTATTCAAAAATCTGAAAAAGTCGGGAAATTATTAAAATCGAAAAATGATTCCGTAAAAACATAAAAAATAATATGATTTTGCATTTAATAACATAATTTAATGGTTTTGAACGACGATGGCGTTAAGGTGGAAAATTTATTGTAAAGTTCTGAAAATTTCGGATAGTTGTAAAATTCATTATTCCGCTCTCACAATTAAATTTGAACTATCTACATAGCAGTGGCGAGGCGTGAATAATTTCAAAAGGTAAGTCGGAGAAAAATTGGTCACTAAAATATTAAATTCCAAATGATTACTTGAAATAATTTCGTGTAATGTGTATATCTGCGTATGAAGCTAAGTTGAATCTTAAAAAGTTCCAACTATTCCAGCTGAAGTTCCAAATAAAAATATAATTATATAATATAGATACCAATATCTTTGTGATTTGTTGAAAATATTCATTGTTTCAATATATAATTCATTACAATAAATTAGACTAAATAGTTAGTAGACTGTAAACCAACACATAAGAATTACTCTTTTAAATCAAAAGTATAATAAATATACATTATATTCCGTAATGATATTAGCTTGCAACTCTAAAGGAATATCAAATAGTTATAAGAGTTTTAAATTGAAATTTAAAAGATTTTTCTTATATTTATAATGTTGAAAGCTACCTATTCATTTCAGTTAACATAAAGTCTTATATTATAAATATAAATTAATCAAATTACTAAATTTTTCTAACGAAAAACATTTCACACTTTAAGTTTCAAATCTAAATTTTCAATATTCAATTTCACACCGAGTGTTGCACTGCGTTCTGCTTATAATTTGAATTTTTAAATAAGTATAATCCTGTTGCAATTTCCACATTTATTAGGGCCAAATGTTCGACTTATGAAAGTTGCAGTTGTTTTCTGGACTTTCTGCCAAAAATAAATTAAAGCTAATATTCAAGCTACTGGGAAATGAAGTTGCAACCTTAACCTTTGAGATTTAGGATCCACTCCAGTGGATACATTCATAAAATAAGTCGGAAAGAAGCGAGTTATTTTATTGCAAAACCATCTTCAACGTCAACCTGACTGATACATGTTGATTCATAAGCGCAGTGATTGGGAGATGCACAGACACACATTTTTTACATAAGTCGAAGGAAACCGAGTTATTTTTGTTTCTATGAAACCCACCACGACCTCAAGCAACATTGACATGCGCACTGCTCATTGCGCAACACACATGATTCATCAGCTAGACTCTTGAGTCAGGTCAAAAGCATGGGGATATACACAAATTCACCAAAAAACAAGTCGATGGAAATCGGGTTATTTTGTCCCATAAGAAAGCGTGTATTAAACAGAGAGGTGTCACACGCAGTGAACATTATGAAAGAAGAGGAAAGAAAACAGATTTGTTCTATGCAGGGATATTTTTTGTAACCCGACATATTTCGGGTTATTTTGTTGCTGGTATAGTTTTGTGTTTGTTAAGGAGTAAGTTGAAAAGCAAACATGTGTATACATTGTGTATAAAGTAAAATTGAAAGCAAAGTTGTTAAAGTAATGTTGACAGCGTGTGCAGGTGTGGGATTAAATTATGTTCATGTCGCCAGAAGCTTAAATTGTCAAGGATCTAATTTTCAAAAGGTTAGTCGGAAATAATCGACTTATATGGACGCCTCGCCACTGCTACATAGGTTTTATTACTACGTACTCTGGAGTTTATGTTACGACGTTAAATTTGGGCGAGACGAAGTTCGCCAGGTCACAAACTTTCGCCACTTTCCTGTGACTTGTTCCGCTTTCTATGTCTCTCTCTATTTTATGTCATTTAGACAAACACTTTTTAAATATTTTTGTCACCTTTAGTTTGAAGCCCTTTGGCAGACATCCCAGTCGGGGTTTTTTAGTGGGTAGCAGAAGGCTGGCCAAGGTTCGTGGAAGCGAAGATACTTGGGTCACCCGAGCTGAACCTCACACACCTACCTATCATCAGGGTGACAGTTCTGTTCAGGAAAATTTGTTGCGCCGCCGCCGACTATAAAATAGGTAGGAACAAAAAACTACAACATTCCAAATCTTTTTAACAGAACGAAGTCTGTCGGGTCCGCTAGTACATATATGTATATAAATGAAGTCCTAATTCTTCTGGTCACGCCAAAACTTAAGAACGACTTTACCGATTTTATCCATCTTTTCCTTATAAGTTTTCTGATACATTGGAGTAGGTTTTTACAAAAAAACAAAAAGTTGCGCACTAAATTAGACTATATTTAAGAATCAAGTTATCTTAGTGAAAGTTCTATACTTAGGATAAAAACTTTTCTAATATAATCTTATAGCGTTTAAATTAATTGTAAGTCGTAAGAAGTATTTGTATATTCATTTGAATTTGTGTTTCTAAAAATGCCACCAACTATAGGCGTATAAACTTAAGTAGCAATACTTCAAGTCAAATATTAATTCGAGTAAGTAAAACTAACGAGCAACGCGAAGCCCAAAAGGCCAAAATGCATCTGAACGAAATTATGCAGATCGAATCGAAATTAACAATATAGAAATATTGCATTTTATCAAATTCAAGCTGCATTTAATTATAATTTGTTAATCGACCACAGCTCAATGCAAATCGTTACTATTGGACCAATCAACATTGTATGTCCACATTGCAAGGCATTAAAGTTCAAAAATTAAGCCCTTAGATTGTGTTGCGGGAGCGGCCAAGTAAAATTGCCACCATTGGTACTGGCACCAGAGCTACTTCTTTACATTCATTGGGCCTCAAATCCAGAAATACAACAATTTATTGCTTTCAAATGACGCAAATTGGAGCAACAAAAGTTATTCGAGATAATTTTATGTCTACTTTCAAGGTAAGTATAAAGAAAAACAGCGAATAATTATAATTATAATTTTCCACTATCAGCGAATTGATTGCAACATTCATTGTTCACATTTAATTTTGATAGTTAAGACAGGACAACGTCCGTAGGGTCAGCTAGTTTAATATAAATTAGGAAATAAATCAACATTCAGTTATAATTTTAAAATAGAAAAACAGTAAGAAAAAAATTTGTGACCAAAAATGACATTTATTTATTATAATGTGAAATGACGTTTTTGACATCTAGTAAGCTTTTCGATCAAATTCAAGTAACGGTGTTTTTTTACAAAAAAAGAAAAACAACTAAAATCTACAAAAAAGTTTCAAAAAGAATTTTGACTTCAAATGTAGGTATTTTATTTGCAACAAAATACAATTGTCAATGGTAAAATTTTGACGAATATCGAATTGACAAAAATTACCATTTTAAGTTTTGTTTGAAGATTGAGAGTTATAGATGTTCACTTAACCTTGTGCTGAACAATCACAAACTTTTTTTTTTAATTTTGTCAATTTTTTTTCAAAAATTGTGACGTTAAGAAACGAAATCAGAAAGAAAAATTTAAAAAGTACAGTTATATTTTTCTCTGGCTCTCTTGCAAACTGTTCCATGTTTGGAACCTATTTTTTAAAATATGTTTGCGGCCATTTCAAAGGCATCATCAACACCTTCGTCTAGCGTTGAAAACCGTTTTCCCAGAAATTTATATTTGATTGAATTTTGGAAACAGGAAATGTCGTTGGGTGTCAAAGTTGGCAAACAAAATCTAAGGTATACATAGTTGGAAACGTGCATATCCCTAGATGCCAAATTCGCTATTTTCAACATAATCGACAAATAACTGTATACCATTCCGAGTGGTTTTTAATTTTGGGACACCCTTTATATTCAGCCCTGTAGCCAAATTTATGGGAACTTTTGGGAAAAGTTCCCTGGAAAAATGATTCACGACAGCAAAATTAATAAAATGGGAAAAAACTACTTGGAATTTTTTGTGTGGTAAGGCTCATTATGTGGTTGTTAATTAAACAATTAAACTGCACGTAAATAAAATTGGGATTTAATTGAATTGGACTGTCAAATGTCACAAATCACCCAGATTTTTTAAACATAACTAATTGTCAAATTTTTCAAACTAATATTATAAAATATGTATTTAATTAAATGCAAACCTACAATAATATGCATTTACCTTAAATGTATTTTAATATTGAAACAATTACTTTAAAAATAATTTTAAACTATTAATTAATTTTAATATGAAATAGAATTTTCGAACTAAATTTTTTTGGAATGTTAAAAGTATATACAATGTACAATACCACCTATAACTATATAATGATGTTTATCATTGATTATTATTAATTAAATTACAAATGTAATCCTGATAAGTCACCCCCAAGTATGAAGAGAACAACATCTTTTAACCATTTTCATTTATGTACATATTTTAAACTATTTTGTACCATTCTATATTCAAAAACAATCTTACTAAGATTTATCATTTCTTTTCAATTATGTGTCAGTGTAGTAGATTATGCATAAATGCATTCATTCATCTGTAAGCATTGGTTGGTGTACTGCATACATACATATATACACAGATAGATATTTAAGTTTATGACTACATTTATGTATGTATGTATGTAGCTCCTACATGCGGCCTTTGACAAAACAAAAATTCATGACTCTATTTGACATTTTCCCTACGGCTCATCATAATTTCTCAGAAAAAGTCTGATTTTTTCATTCATCGCTTGAATTATTCCCTTATGAATTATTCAAAACTTGTTTACAACTCTGAATTTCTTAGCATTTTAAAATTCATTTACAAAATCTAAAACAAAATAAAAATAAGGCAAACGGAGAGGTACATCATAGAAAAAAGAAAAAAAAAATATTTAAAGCAAAAAATAGTTGTACGTAATGCATTTTTTTGTTTTCTATTTTCCACTTGGTGAAGAGCTGGATGATGGTTTTCCACTTTTCTTATGAATCCTTGTTGGCGTTCATTTCGCTGTGTACCTACCTATGTATGTATATTTTCCAATGCAATGAAGAATGGGCAGAACCTGAAAGGGTACGTTTTAGATGAAAGAAAAATGATGAAACTCAAGAAGTGGGCACTTGCTTTGTAGTGTTTCTGAATTTTGTATAACCTCAATGTCACTTTATATTTTTTGTTTTTTTGTTTCGTTGGATGTTAAGTTCATATTATAATGAAAATGTATACAGAGGAAAATTCATATTATAGATTTAAGAAAAATAAACTACTTTCATAATGTACCTGGCCTAGATATGTTTAAGGTATGTGTCTATTCAAAAAACATTAAATTATAACGATTAAATTAAAAAAAAAGTTCCTTAACATTGGGGGAAATTATCAAAAGAAATATAATATAATTATTAACTTCCCATAGGGAGTTATTGTAATCGGTCCGATTTGTCAAATTGAAATTTTGGACAAATCTGGACGTTTTATGGTTCTTAGAATCTAAATTCGTCATTTGTAGAGAGATGTCTGTGTGTGTGTGTGTACGTACGTATGTACCTACGGATGTACGTATGTACGTTCGTACGTTCGAGACACCTTTTTTTGTTAATGGTTTCTGGAGAATGAATAAAGATATCAACACTAATTAAATTTTGTTCAATAGGTTATAATTTCATGAAATGCAGAAAGGACTTTTACAAAAATTTGTCGAACGGTTTTTTCAACATAGCAGTTTTAAAAAAAGTAAAAATTTTAGTTTGTCGCATATATCTCAGGAACGAATAATGCTATTGACTTTAAATAAATTTTATTGTGTAGATTGCAATGTGACACAGGTTTGGTATAGATTTTAAAATAATTTAAAATACGGTTATTTTTTAAAAAAGTAAAATGTAAAAAAAAAAAAATTTGGTGCGAAAATATAAAATGAAGGAAAAATGATATCATCTTCAAAACAATTTTTTACTATGTGAAATGTGATCTTTGACATCTGATAAGATTTTTGAAAAAAATTTAATTGACAGTTTTTTTACAAAAAATAAAAAAGTACAAAAAATTCTACCAAAAGTTGGTAAAAAATGTTTATTGACTTGAATATCACGAGAATGGGCAACAATATCGACTTCAAATTTATTTTAGCTTAAACAAAATAAAATTATTAATATAAGCTACAATTTTGAAAAATATAGAAGTGACAGTTTTTGTACAAAAAATAAAAAACTTTAACAAAAATTTTCCGAAAAATGTCAAAAGTACCTATAGTTTCTTGACTTGAATTTGTCCGTAGTATTAAATCATTTTAACTTCGAATTTATTTATTTTTTACATAATAGAATTGTCAACTTATGGTATATTTTGACAAATGTCAAAATGACAGTTTTTTTACTAAAATAAAAAACTAAAACTGAAATTTACGGAAAAGTATAATAAATTGTTTTTCGGCTTAATTATCAGCACTACAAACAATGATATTGACTTCAAATATATTTTATTTTCAACCTACTCGTAGTGCATTTGTCAATACCTAAAAAATGGTAAAATATTGACGAATATCGAATGGAAATTCTCACAATAAATACAAATCTACAAATATTTCTAAAAAAAATTGGTAAATATTGTTTTCAGATTCAATATCTCTGATATTTTTTGTGTTAATAAAATTGTTATCAACTTACATCAAAAGTTAATCATTTAGGTACTATCAGGAACGCTAAGTTTTCAGCCTCTTTTTTAATTGTTCTCGTACTTATTTTAAAAAGGGGAACAGGTATCTAGTGTTTTAAGTTTGACATTTTGGAGAAAAAAGAAAACCTAACACCTATAAACGCTTAAGTCCCTCAAAGTAGCCTACTTTAAATATTTAAAACAAAAGTGCAGACAAAACTATTGCCAATTTTTAGGTAAGAAATTTCGCATTCCATCCTATTTTGTTTCATTGTTTTGGAGACATTATTTCTATCCGCTTCCGCTGCGGCAATTCTTTTAATTTTGTTGTCTTCCTTTATCAAAAGTTTAAATTTCAAAGACTTGTAATCTAAACACAATAACTTATTTTATTTAAAAAATATGTTTTTTACTTTTCAAAAAAATCACTTACCCCAATTTTTTCATGGACACACACCGACAAACCAGGAAACAATATTTTTTTTATTTAAAGCACTTAAAAAAATAAAAAACACTTTTAGCTCTTCTTCTTTTATAGAATACACTGAAAACGAGAGCTACACACTTTTTCTTCAAATTAAATAAACTTTGCTTAAAAAAACCAAAAACACAACCAGAAAACTTATTTCAAATTTGGACTTAACGATTTTTTTTCAAATGCAACTCAGAACAGAAAAAAAAAAACACTACCAATACCAACACTAACACTGACGAATGCGACGCAAAACGATTCACGAAAACCAACGGTACTCGTACCTACTGCAAGAATGGGGAATCGAAATCGAATGATATTTTAATTAAAGAAAAAGAATACTTTCGCACCAAAAATCAACACATTTCATTCGGAAAAACGATCTACAATTGTTTAATTATGATTATTTCATAAATTTTTTACCGAACATTGATTATATTAGGCGAAACTAAATAATTTACACTGCCCGATCGCGGAGACAACCGTCGAAGCCAAGGCCGAAGGGAGAATCGAAATTTGGAACATACAAAAAGGAAATAAGAAATTAGCTAGAACTAACCAGCAAACTGTTGAGCTTTGGATTTGGACAGAAAAATTTCCCAACCCAAGTTTATGAACCGTGCGTATGTATGGGAATTTGCATGACATGCAATTCGTTTCATTGATAGAAGTTGTATTTGTATGTGTGATATTAGCACTGATTTTGGATTTCAATTGGAATGACAGGGTGACCTAATTTTTAGAATTGTTTGTATTTAAAGAACGAAATACACTTCTTGCTATTAAAATCTATATATAAAAAACAAAGACGGTTTGTTACAACACTTATAACTCGAGATCTGCTGAACCAATTTTCATGGTTATTGATTCGTTGGATTTGTCTCCACCCCGAATAGGAGAATACATTTTAAAAACAATGAAAATTAACACACTAATGGCTCAAAATTGTAGCTTATATTAATAATTTTATTTTGTTTAAGCTAAAATAAATTTGAAGTCGATATTGTTGCCCAATCTCGAGATATTCAAGTCAAAAAAACACTTTTTACCAACTTTTGGTAGAATATTTTGTACTTTTTTATTTTTTGTAAAAAAACTGTCAATTAAATTTTTTTTCAAACTTTCACCAGATGTAAAAAACATCGTTTCACATAATAAAAAATAGTTTTGAAGATAATACCATTTTTCCTTCATTGTATATTTTCGCACCAAAAACTTTTTTTTAGTTTTTCAATTTTTAAAAAATAATGGTAAGTTGAAAATTTTCAAAATTTATATCAAATCTGTATCACATTACAATGTATATTGTATACAATAAAATTTATTTGAAGTCGATGGCACTATCTATTCCTGAGATATTTGCTTCCAACCAATATTTTTTTTAAAAACTGCTATAGTGAAAAAACCGCTTGGCCAATTTTTATGAATGTCTTTTCTGCATCTTTCGAAGTTATAACCTGTTGAACAAAATTTAATTGGAGTCGATATCTTTACTCGTTCTTGAGATATCGTGGACGAAAAAGGGTATCTCGAACGTACAAATATCAAATTGACATTTCTTACAACAAATACAAAACTACAAAAAAGTTAAGAAAAATTTGTAAATATTGTTTTTCCGCTTCAACATCTCTGACAATTTTTTTTGATAGTAATATTGTTATCAAACGCCAAGTTTTCAAATTATGCATAGTGGGAAGTTATCAGTGTGGGTCGCACCCAGCCTCTTTTTTTTTTAGTATCCGGATAGACACAGTTGCACTTTGTAAACTCTGCACTAAAAATATGTGTGAGAAAAGCCCATTCGTCCCTAAGACGTATTCTTAGCATAATTTATTATTATTTACTCAATCATGTTAAACCTATAAAAACAACTTACAACAACAAATCTCGTTGCTAGTAATTTGTTCTCAATTCAAACTGTTTAAATTGAATCTAAAATTTACGACAATTTAAACCTCAGTAACAATATTTTTTGTTTGTTAAATCAAAATCATTAACTTGGAATTTTCAACGAAGACGACGGCGACGACGGCGGCGGCGCGGCGGCGGCGGCAGCGCCCCTATTAAGCATTGAGTTGATTCACTTACATTTTTGAACAAAGTTTTTAAAATTTTGTTTCCATTGACTGAAAAAGAGTGAATATACTACAACAAAAAAAAAAAAAAACAAAAAAATTGATTAAAAAACTTTTCATATCAGATACGGCACAAGGACTAATTGCGAAAAAGGGCGAACACAATTTTTTTTTTTTTATTTGCCTCCATAAGAACAAAAAATTAACGAACTTCCAGATCCGTTTCCTTCGTCTTGTGATAAATTAGCTTTTAATTACTCTAGTGTATAGATAAATCCTTGGCTACCCTACCGACAAACAGGAGCTGGGATAACAAATCCACAAAGTACACACAGTTTTCCTAAAAATTTCATAGATTGGTATTGGTGAGGACATCCGACACTCTTAGCTTCCTTCTATATTTTTTTTTTTTATTTGTGAAGCCCGGAGGCTATTTCCTTTTAACTGTTTTTTTTTTTATTTATGTATATAGGTAGGTATGTATAATATTTTTTGACTTTCTTCCCGTTTTTCTTTCCAGTTCCAGTTGGGCTGCTGCTTACTCATTTCGAGGTCAATTCAATTGACTAATTTAATTGGAAATTGAAATGGAATTGCTTTTAATTTGTTGTCCTTCTGATTCGTGTTTTTATTTTCATTTTTTTTTTTTTTGGTTTCAGTGTCGGAATAAGGGAAAGAGAGAGAGAGAGAGAGAAAACCTATTAATTGTAAATCGTTCTCGTTAAATCGAAATTGAAATGCCACGGATAAATGTACAAATACAATCAATGAAGTTTCCAAGATGTTTCTTTTTGCAGGAGATACTTAAGAATCTTGCTTCACATTTTTGCCGCGTTTTCATCGTCCGTCGTCGTCGTTGTCGTTGTCGTCTTTTGTACGTTCTACTTTATAATTCAAATTCGAGATTGCAAAAGGATGTCTTCTTTTTGGCACTCAAATAAATTGGAAAAAGAAAAAATAATAATAAACTAAGTATAATAAAGTTTGTAGCTATCTGATTTAAGTAAGTCTGAGAAGAAAATGGCTTAACGAAATTTCAAATGACTTACCTACTGCTGATGATGGGGGGAATAATTATTTGAACTGTAAAGGTGAAAACTTAACGAATGTATTATTCTACATTGTACTTTAATTATAATATGTATTTATAATTGAGCTATTTGTCTGTGAAGAAAGTCTGGATATCACTATATATTTCATATGCCTGCAGGAACATAACCAGTTCCTTTGATGTCGAGATTTGCATTTCCATTATTTTTAATGAATTACTTTGGAATTGAGTTCCTTTCATTGATGCATGTAAAGAAAAATGACAGTTTTTATATAAAAACGACCAGTCAAAAACATGCATTTATTAATATGGTCGAGGATCTATCTCCCCTCGTTTAGACGGGAGGGGAAATTAATAAAAAATACTTTAAATGAGAAGAAATAAAAAAAAAATAACGGTAATATCTACAGTTAAGTTTGTTTTAAAATTATTTTTGAAAGCCATAATACTCTGTTCTATGAGATTGTTTTTAAATAATTTCAAATCAATGCATGATTTTTGAAAAAAATATTTTTATAAGCTCAAAATTTGAGCAAAAACGGGTTAACAAAAAGTTTTAAATTTTAATTTTTCAAAACATTAAGATAACATACAATTTTTAAAATTTAAAATTCGTTGCTCTTATTAATTCTTAATCAAAATTGTGTGTGTTTAAGTTTTTGATAAATTTAGACTACTTTTTATGAAAAAAGTATTGGTACATATTTTAAGGTGAGGCTCTTACTTTTCAGTTCTTCCTCTAAATTAGTCTCTTTTTGAAATTTGAGTATTTGGGGTACCTATCGTTGGAGATTTAACTACCCTACTTTCCCAAGTGTTTCCTTCTTTGGTGCATGAGAACTTCACAAATTTCCCAAAATGTGACCACGTGTTTCCTTATGATTGTTACAAAACCTATAGTAGGCACTTTGTCAGTTAGACTAAGGATGTTTAATTTGCTTAAGTGCCTTTTCAGTTTACAGTGGGCAGTGAGTAGACTTGTTAATATTCTTTATTAATTATTATTATTATAATTATTCCTAATTAATTACATGCTGTTTGCAAAATGTTTTTAATAATAATTCCCAAGTAATGCATTCCTCATTTTCGGAAGTTCTTTCCAGATTTACAGTCTATTAGCTGCAACATCTTTTTTGATTATTATTTTAATCACGTTTTTACAGTAGGGTCCTAAGAGTAGAGTTGAGGAACCTGTCTGCAAGCATGTCCTGGTACCCATTGAAGTGTGACAATATTTATCTTACCTAGTTCGTTCAGTGTGTCAATGCAGTCCCACACCATATTTAAAAAAAAACTAAGATGCATCTCTGTCTTGTTTTTATTGAAAATTAATAATAATTTTGATTTCTGTTTTTAGTCAGTTTTTTTTTTGAAAAACGTCACTCCCACCTAAACGGCGAGAGATAGACTACCCTCCGAACCAAATTTTTTTTTTTTTTCTTAACTGAACCCACTCGTTGTAGTTTTTTTTTTTTAATTTTTGATCAAGAGTTAGTAAGATCAACTAATTTCAAATATTCTAAATAAAAAATAGTAGCAGATCGAGAAAAGACAAAATTTATCTCTACAATCTTAATCTCTACAAACCAATTTTAACGGCCGCGCAAAAGTTTGAAGTTGGAGAAATAAAAAAACCTGTCAGAGGCATACTTATCTGTTGATGATTATAAGGCGCAACTGTTTTTTGTATACCCTTTTATATTTATTAAGAATTTTATTTTTGCTAATTTTTATTTTCGGTAAAATGTCCAGTAAATATTTGGTTAAAATCATTTTGAAACGTGTTATAATTGATTCATAACTAAACAATAAGTATGAACAAATCACATCACTTTTTTAAGAGATACATACATACAGTTTTTTGCAAAATATTTGCAAGTTTTTTGTTTGTTACTTATGACTTCTGGTCCACTGTATATAACAGTCAATTTTAACATTTGACTTAGAAAATTAAGTTACTCATTGTGTCACGTAAAATGGACCATCGCATAGACCAAAGAATATCGAATCTGATTCGGCGGGAACCATTTATCTCCTCGGCATCCATTGTAAAGGAGCTCAATTTAACGGTTGATTTAAGCACTGTGCGTATAGACGTGCCAAAGAGGCAAATTTAAGGGCATATCGAACAGTGAAAAAGCCGTTGTTGACCATAAAACATCGTCAAAGAAAGTAAGGCTTTTGTGCGATGCTCATATCTTGAAATTTAGGTTGGAATACTCAAACTGGGTTAAAATGGGCAAAGCTGATAGTTGACTATCAAAATTCACTTTTGTGTCACTTTTTTTTGCATAGATTTTGTATCACTTACAAAGAAACTAAGTGTTATTTTTCAATTTTAAATTTATTTGAAAACAAACCTCTGAGAATTCGGAAGGAATTTTTTAAAATGTTAGTAAATTTTAGTAACAAATTTAAAACAATAGCTTAAACATTTCAATTTATGCCTAGAACACACGCTAATAAACACCCAATGACCATCATGGCTAATTCTATGGAGCAGCATTCCGATTTGGTCAAATCATTTGCTTCAGAGGGAAACACCATCTAACGAATTTAATTTTGATCAAATTGACAGCTAAATAGGTGTCACTTAAAAAAGTCAAATAAAATTTGACAGTCAAATTGGCTATCACTTTACACAGATGAATTTTCTTAAATTTAACTGTCAAAAATCACCTTACACGATTCCTGGTATTTGCAAAGATGGAAGACAGTTCTGTTTAGCGATAAGAACAAATTTAATGTGCTATCTTCGGACGGTATAGCGTTTGTTCGGCGAGAACCTAGGATCCGATATAAACCAAATCATGTCCGCGCTACTTTGAATCATGGAGGTGGCTCGACAATGGTATGGGGTTTTTGATTCAGTTCAGGTCATGGATGTGGTCAACTTCATCAAATAAGTGGCATAATGGATCGATTCGGGTACAAAAACATACTTGAAACAGTAATGCTGCCATATGCCGACTAAGAGATGCCGTTAGTGTGGAGATTCCAACACGACAACGATCCAAAACACACCTAGAAGTGTGTTAAGAATTTTCGGAGGTAAAAAATGTTGAAATGCTAGATTGGCCAGCTCAATCCCCTGACCTGAACCCCATCAAAAATTTGTGGGGAATTTTAAAAAGCCGAGTAAGGGGCCAGCGGTTCTCGTCCACAAAAGCCCTATTTGAAGCATTACAGACCGAATGGCAGAGAATTCCCATAACCTCTATATCAGTCTCCGATTCAAGACCTTATATTTATTTTCTAAATAAACTTAAAAAACAGTGATTTCGAAAAATAAGAAATGGCTGTTATGGCGCCCTAAGTAAGTAGCCATCAATAATAACTCCATCCCAGTTGGGACGGATTTGTGGTTGTGAGAGCTGTCAAAATTTGTCTCACAAAATAATAATTAGAACATCTTTTTTCATCTGGTTTTTGACAGCATATTGTGAAAATTGCATTTTGCTAAATACTCGTTTTAAAGCCAAATGTCACAATTTTGCACACGAACACCGTGTTGCCCGGAAAAAAACCTGAGTACTAGGCTTAAAGCTTTAAAATTACACTAAAGTTTATTTTTTTTTACAATTTTTAAGCTTACAATTTTTTTTTTTTCGAAAACTGTGCCTTGATTTCAATTAAAAAAGAAAACTGATAAAAAATTGTATATTGTAGTAAAATTGTAGAACATTTTTTAAGTCGGCCCACTCGCCTAAACGGGTTTAAGCCCTATAATAAAAAAAATGCTTGTAATGTAATGCTGATCCGTTATTAAACTTTTTCGACTGAGTTATCATACTGTCCCCAAAAAAAAAATAAACAAGATTTTTCCCGACATTTTGATTTTGGTGGATCTTAAGAGATGTTATTGAAATAAAATTCTGGGCGATAAATTTCATCATCTTTCCAACAACGTTATATTAAAACACCAATGGCATTTGCCCTTCAGAATACCCAACGTCCTATCCCGTATGATTTAATAAAACCCCTTATACTACTTATCCCTAATAGAGGCTGAACGATATCACCTTCCACATACACACAAACATAATATGTATGTATGTACTGTACATACATAGATAGTAAAACACACATTAGGTACACCCGTCACTTTTAATTGTCTAATATCATTGCAAGTGCAACACATCCTACTGAATGCGTGATGGTGAATAGTGGTTGGTCACGTTGCGTTGGCTTCTACTGCCAATGCCTAGCAGCTACAGCAACACCCACCTAACCTGGCTTCTATATCTGACTAATTTTGTGGCTTACCTTCGCAACCTGTGTGTGAAACAATTTACCCCCAGTTACCAAGTATAATGCATTTTTCGACTCCCCGCTCCGACGTCTGTTTGGTTCTGGGATTACATGCTTTAACATTAATTTGCAAATGAGTGAGGAACGCCTGCCGCTGGCCGCAGAGCCGCGCCGCCGACGATATTGTTATCCGTAATGCGATATACGGATGAAGCGCCAAGTAAAAGTTTTATGTTTTAAATTAAAGTAAGGTCTCACCCGAAAGCCAAATATACTGGCAAATAAATATCAAAAAAAAATCAGAGGAAGCGCATTTGGTTGATACCAAACCAACTTAAATAGATTCTAAAGCGCAAAAAGTAATCACCACAAAGGATAATTAAATTTCATTGGAGATTTACATCAGGGCACGCTGCGCTGGCCTGGCTGGCTGAGACGCCATAGCCCACACGCAAACCCCATCCCATATTTAGTACGCCAAAAGGAATCTAAGTTTTTTGTTTATCATCCCCACAGTTCTTTTACTTCTTGTGCTTTGGGTTCAAGTAAACTAAAACTTAGTCCACTGTTATGCCCCGAACATCATAACAGTATTCTTAATTATTCATTTTCAAAAGTTTTTTTTTTATTTTTATTTTTACAAGATGAAAGGATAAAAGTTTCTTGGCTTTAATATACTCGTCGGGACAAGGAAGAGATTGTCAGCAGCAATGTCAGATGTAGGAGTCAATTATGTATATGTACCTAACAACTGAACTATAAAAAAGACTGTAATTTAAAAAATAGGGAATTGTGAAGGGGAAGGTGTTCTTAATGGATGCAGTCGCCAAGATAGTAGAAAAAATTCTTTGAGAACTGATAAGAGAACACCTGGAAGCAACGCTCGACGTTCAACAGGCTGGTTTCCGTATTGGATCTTTCTGCATTGATCACATCAACACCTTGAGAATCATAATGAACAGTGCGTCGAATATGGATAACCATACTTCAACCTGCTGTTCATTGATTTTGAGAAGGCTTTTGACAGCGTCTGCAGGGAAGAGGAAGGCGACTTATGATGGATCTAAATGTCAAGTCATACAAGGAGTAGAGTCAGACAGGGTTGCATATTGCCACCAAACCTGTTTTTATTCACGTTTAATGATGAATAAGATGGATTCTGACGACTTACCTCAAACATCTTGACTACTCAGACCTGAGACCATGTATTCTTGCTCTTTCATAGGATCATGGATCCTTTTACGGGAAAAACAGAGATGTTTACTGTTCAGCCTTGGGAGCTCTCAGTCATCCGGTCCAATGAGCATTGTTCAACAATCAGTAGAGAAAATAAAAATAGAGATCTTTCAATACCTTGGAAGTATCGTCTCTACTGTAGGATGAACGGAACTATACATCGCCAGCAGTATTGGGAAAGTAAAGGGTGCGTTCGTTATGTTGTTCAATGTTTGGAGAAATAAATCTCTCAGCTTTGACCAAACGTCAATCAGTTCTACCTACTATATATATAATGGGTGATTTTTTAAGAGGTTTAGAACTTTAAAAAAAAGAAACACAAAAAATTCGAAAAAATGAATGAAATATTTATTTGAATCGATAGTTTGAACCTTGCAATTTAATGTTTAAAGATAATTTCATGCAAATGTTGACCGCGGCTGCGTCTCAGGTAGCCCATCCGCTGAGTCCAAATTTGGCATACTCTTTCACACATATCGGCCGGTATCTCACGAATGAATGCATGGATGTTGGCTTCCAGTGCGTCAATCGAAGCGGGCTTGTCCCTATAGACATTAGCCTTGACATACCCCCACAAAAAATAGTCTAATGGTGTCAAATTAACTGTTCACCAAACTCGCCTCGCAATTGCGCCATTGTTTCGCGTGCTGTGTGGCATGTGGCACCGTCTTGTTGAAACCACATATCATGCAAGTCAAGAACTTCCATTTCGGGCAAAAAAAAGTTTGTTATCATCGCTCGGTAGCGTTCACCATTGAAAGTAACGCTGCGATTCGCATCATCTTTGAAGAAATATGGCCCAATAATACCGCCGGCCCATAAACCGCACCAAACAGTGGCTTTTTCGGGATGCATTGGTAGCTGTTGCAATGCTTCTGGCTGATCTTCACTCCAAATGCGGCAATTTTGCTTATTTACGTACCCATTCAACCAAAAATGAGCCTCATCGCTGAACACAATTTTTCGATAAGCAGCGCGCGATGAACATTTCGAACCGAGCACGAATTTTGATAGTAAAATTCAATAATTTGCAAGCGTTGTTCATTTGTAAGACGATCCATGGTTAAATTGCAAACCAAACTGAAGCTGTTTGACAGTGACACAAGGTACTAAACACACGTCAGCTGTCAAAACCAGTGTTGCCAAAACCAAACCAGCTAAAAAATCACCCGTTAGATGCAGCAGCACCTGGAAAATAAAAACACAGATAAGCAGGAAACTGCACACCTTCGTTAATAGGTATCTTCGAAACATCTTACATATATCTCTTACGAAGGGCGAACAGGTCTGGAACCCATTGACACTACGAAGGCGAAAGTGGCAGTGGATTAGACACAGGCTTTGAAAACTAAATGATGGCACTGAGGGTTAGGCAATCTTTTTGCTATTATGTTTTTAAAATAATTTCGGTCAAGTGGCCACCGCTGTAGGCTCGAATAAACTCCAACTGAGAGGCCTAAATTTTGACCACTGTTCAGAAATTAGGGCCTTATGTCAGCCATAACTTGCTGAATATTCTCTTACAAGGCGTCAATCGGCTGCGTCTCGGGCTTATCTGCGCGTAGACAAGCCCACAAAAAATAATCCAGCGGTGTTAAATCGTTCGATCTTGGAGGCTACTCACGCCCGCCAAAGCTTCCTTCAGTAAAATAATTGTTTCATTGGCTGTATGGCATGTAGCGGAGTCTTGTTGGAACTAAAGGTCGTCCATATCAACATCCTCAAATTCAGGTACGAAAAAGTCATCATCATCATGGTTCTATAGCGTTCTCCATTGACGGTAACATTATGGCCGGCTTCATTTTTGAAGAAATATGGACCAATGATTCCCTCTGCCCATAGAGCACACCAAACAATGACTTTTTGAGGATGTAACGGTGTGGTGTCTCCATAATAGCTTGTGTTAATGATAACCTGTATCCATTCAACCAAAAATGAGCTTCATCATTCTTGTGAAAATCAGGATCGGTGGCCATCTCGTTTTGGGTAGTAAATTTGCACAATTCACAAACGTTGTTTGTTCACCAATAAGACTATTCATTATCAAACGACATAAACCAAACTGAGCATAAATCAAATGACAGCTGTCAAGAAACAAACTTCGAAAAAAGTAGGCATTGCCATATTGAAAACATAACGCCTAAAAAAAAAACACTCTTTCGCACAATGCTAAATGCCAACCGGCTTCCTACAACATCTCATCTGAAAAATTTAAGTTATTAATCCTAATCAAATTTTTAAAAACATACTTACATACATACATATGTATGTATGTATACATAAATTAATTAGGTTAATGAATTCCCGATCTGACACTTGTTTTCTAATTTCGAAAAATATATTAATTCATTTAAAAACACTCGGAGTAAAAAAATATCTCTTCTCTTTATTAACCTTCTTTCCTGATATACTCGTGTAGGTATGTCAGCTGCTAACATCTACACAGCTAAGAATGTTATCCTTGTACGCATTTAGGCAAGTTCACAAACATTGCAGCCAAAGCTCTTATGTTCTGATTGATTAATACCCAGGGCGAGGAAAATGCCAAGGAATATATCATGCGAAGAAAATGTTAGAAGGCCGTCATAGCATCGTCACGAGGTGAATTGAGAAGATGATTCGTAGACCTATAGGTTGTATAAGAGCAGGAGCCTATAAAAGGTACCTTAATATCAACACCAAAAAAAAGGGCCATGCTCTATAAAATCCATGGAATTTAAAGCTGGAAGCAAAATTCTTTGATTAAATTAATCGAAAAATTGCTTACGGATGTGGTGGTGCTATGTAGATTGTAGAGTGGTTTTGTTTGATTAGGTGTATCCTGTATATACATACATAGTATCTATATGTATATGCACAGGAGCAATAATAGTTTATACAAGCATGCCATCACATTGGGTGGTATTAATACATATTCACATACTCGTATGTATGTATGTTACAGGTTTTCAGGACGATACAAGAGAGGTATGAGTGGCGTGGAGCTAACAATAAAGTAAATTTGGTTTGTTACAAGGACGTAAGATCTATATTTACATCATAGGTTGACAGGAGCTGCGAAATTATGACAACACAAATCATAATTCATAATAATATGATGTTTGATGAGCATATTATGTGCATAATGAAGGCAAACTAATGAAACGGAAGTACACACATGTATAAAGATGTTATTATATGAAAATACTTATGTAGCTCAAAGCAATTCTTCTTGTGTGTCCCTCACAACTGACAATACCTACAGGATGAATTAAATTGCGGGGTTAGTGTAGTGTACCTACTCTGTGACCTGAAAGATCTATATCTATATTGTGCCCCTCAACCTACAGGATACTTTCCGTTGACCTTTAAATATGTTACAGTTACAGCACGTCTTATCTGGTATGGACAAATATGAAAACCGTGTTAATATTTTTACGATATCGTGCGAGTACGTGAGTGTAAAACTCGCACTCGGTCAAGGTTTAACAACAGATCAGACAGTCCAAGTGTCCAAGATAAAATTCCTTTTCAATACTGACACAATTTGAATAAACATACTTAGGTACACTTACAGGACAATTTTTTTTTTTCATAAAGTTCAATAATTCTAAAATTTATTATGAAATTTTTTTACCCCTAAAAAAGTTTCGCCCGAGATGGGCCGTTTCTAATGGACTCCACCCATGGAAAATAATAACCACAAACAGCCAATTCTTCCAAATTGTTCAGCTGATGTATTACGAAAATTAGTGAACCACTGTGATGAATTAATACGTCGTAGTTTTCAGCAGCTTGACGGATTTTTTATGTGACTATCTTGGTCTAAAAGCGTCCAAATTTAACTTAAGTGCAAGAATTGAAGCCAGACGAATCGAATTTGATTCTTATTTTTAGTAAATGAGCTCTGGAATAAGTCAATGAAAATCCGGTGTTTTATCGTGAAATTATGTCCAATAATAAATCATATTTCTTGTTCATTTTGGACATGGTGTGGTTTATTGGCTGGTGGAATCCATAGTCCATAGTTCTTCAAAATGTGGAAAATTTTAATAGATTTTTTTAAAAACATTTTATTGCTTTTTTGGATAGATCCTTATTGTGCCTTATTTATTTATTTATTTGGTAAAATAATTTACAAAATTAATTTATAAACTTTTTGTGAAAAAGAACATCAGGGTATCAAGACCTTTTTGGATGTTTTATTTTTCCTTTCCCATCCCTGTTTATAACCTATGATTAAATAAGAGTTTTTTATTAATAAGGAAAAATAATAAATTAATAATCTATTTGGTATCATTAGACAAGAATTAAGTTTTTTTTTACTTTTTTTTTACTTAGACGATATCGACATCATCGGGAGAACCAAACAAGCTAAAGAAGCGAAAAAAAGGAGAGGTTAACGAGTTAAAAATTCGAGCTAAAAAAAGTGAAATTTCAGCCATCTAGCTGGTAGGTTGCCAGGGGTATACAAATACATATACAGTGTAGAAATACAAAAAATGTAAATTTTGATCTCTCTGCGACGCGTATTTACGGAGATAGAGCAATTTGAAAATTGAAACAATTTAAAAAAAAAATTTTCAATTCCAAATGCTATTATCTCGTTAAATACTCGTCGTAGATAGGGCAAAGTCTGCGTTTTTGACAATGCATGTCTCGGTTCCCGGACGACCTAAAAGGCTCAGTATTGTGATCCTGGAAACTTCCTCTTTCCAACGGTGTTCGATTTGTTGCAAGATGTGTTTTAAAGTTCTTTTAATTTTATTTAAAAACAAAAGAAGATTATATCGGTGGGATAGGGATTTGAACCCACGGTTGGTGAATCCGATGTCGCACGTCATAAAAGACTAGCGCATGAGCCATCGCAAAACTCTACTAATAAGGTGAGTGCACGAGCTGGAAAGCAGGTAGACACAGAAGCTGTGGGAGTAAGATATTTAAACCTGGTGATCCTGATAAGGATAATGAGATAAACGTATGGAATTATTGTATTGTCACCGGTTCATCAAAACAAAAGTTTTAATTAAATCGGTTCATTTAAAGTAGGCCAAACTCAAGTCACACGACTGTGGGCCATGTTTTTTTTCCTCAAAATTAAAAGCCAAAAGGTGTCGAATTTCGACATTTGATGATACTTGTCTTTACATAATATTGAATGGAATGTTAGTTATGCGTTTTATTTCCTCTTGAAAACCACACGTTTCAAGTTTCAGTTCCTCGATCTAGGACACCCATGCCTTAAGAGAGATTCGCGACTTTGTATGGTTTTTCGTTAATTGCTAAATTGGGGTTGGGGGTCATTTATTGTCAGTTTCTCACCAGAAAAACTTATAAAATTCACTTCCCCATTCCATCCCCCGCAAACGTTTCCCGACTAACTGATATTGGAAAATGTTTCTGAATATGTGCATATGTAGTAGAGTACCTATGCAAAGAAATTCTTTTATCAATTTTGAGATGAAATATTTCTCCTTTAGAGTTATAAATTTACCAATTTTGATTTTTTTTTCTCTGAAATGAATCTAGCGTTGCTATAGTCATATAGGGGGTATGAAATTACACAGCAAGAGTAACATCAGGGATATTGCTTTGCTTTTTTGATGATTAAGTTTACAGTCTGCTGAAGAATCGTTATTGAAATTCCTTGAAGGCTAAAAAAGAATTCAACTTTGAAGCTTTTCAAAAAAAAAAAAAACTAAAATGCTTGAGGAGTACAATGTAAAAAACATTTTATATGGCTTTGAGAAAACTAAAATAAACAGCGACATGAGTCAATTTGCTCGTATGAAATGATCAAATAAAATTTATTTATTTATTAACATCAATTAGAGATCATTATATCTACAATGAGAGTACTAAAAAAGGTCGAGAAATAAATAATCATTCATAAACAAAAAAGAAATAAAAAGGTTTAACAATATAACATTTAATTTAATATTTAGCACAAAACATAATTACGTAAACATAATTTGAATTATTAATTTGAAAAGTACAAAAGAAAATTATTTTGTATAGTGTTTCTGCTTACATGACAATTAAAATCAATGTCGCAACATTTTAAACAACCTATTGTTAAGGACTTAACATTTTACTAACTAGCAATTTGCTAAATATTTAACAATTTACTAACGACTCCAAAATTTTAAACCCTTCTTTTTTAGATTTGCCAACTTAGTAAATTGCTAACTCCTTTTTATTAGAAAACAGGCATTCCGAACATGTCCAAATTGTAACAGTTCGTGAGAACTAAACGGACCCATTTGTTGTAAATGTCCCAACTGTTAACTGGACAATCAAATGCAATCCAATAAGATTAATAACATATACACATGATCACAGGGTTATTCTCGTAATCCATCATCCTGATGTAGACTTCAAATATTTTGAAATCTTCGTCTTCCGATAACATTTAATTGTTTAAAAACAACTTTTAGTTCCCGAATTATGAAAAACACACGAATCAAAAGTTTGAAGTGAAATTGATTGATATAGATTTAGCTATAGCATATAGCAGGAAATTAGCAAAACCATCTTTTTAGCTTAGCAAATTTCTAAAAATGGATTTAACAATTTGCTGAATCACAACGAGTTATGGGTTCATTACGTGCATTGTTTACCCTATGTTAATTTTCTCGGAATAAACTACGTTCTCTTATCTGACGCGATGGAGCATACAAATCAATCAATGATAAAAGTAAAGAACATTTGATATGATGTGAAACAATATCACTTATGAACATTACAGACAACATTTTTCTTATATTTTCAAGTGACTGAATTTTAAGAAGCTTGTATCTAGTTGGGTACGACGGGATTTCGATGTTCCAACCTAATTTCTGAATTGTAAACCTTGTACATTTTTTGTGGATCATTTCTATTCTGTTTGAATAAATATTGTAATAAGGACTTCAAATCACACAACAGTATTATAAGTTTGACCTAACATAGGCATTATATAGAGATTTAAGGGCTTGAAGTCTTTGGTATTACGTTTAATAAATCATAGCATGGAATTAGATTCAGCTACAATATATTCTATGTGCTTGATAAAGTTTAGTTTGGAATAAAAAAACACACCAAAACTCTTTCAAGAAGAAAGTCATGAACTTTGTAATCAAAATTAATTTTTGAAAAATTGCGACAAAAGGAAAAAATCTAACATATATTAACATTCAAGATAATTGTTTAGTTGGAAACCACTCAGTTAATTTTAGGAGATTATTTTGTAAAAGATTACAATCATTCATAGATTTAATGCATCTTAAAAACTACAAATCATCAGCAAATAGAAGTCTACTAGAGTTCAAGAAGATATCAGCCAAGTCATTTATAAAGATCAAAAAAAGAAGTGAACCAAGATGGCTTCCTTGGGGGGACACCCGAGGTAACAATAATTGCACTTGACATCACTTGATCAATACAAACGAACTGTATACGGCCCCTTAGATAGGATTCCATCCATTTCAACATATTTAAGTGAAAATCAAATAGTTTTAATTTTTCAATGACTAATTCTATCAAAAGCCTTAGCAAAATCAGTATAAATAACATCAATTTGGTATCCTTCTTCGAATTTATTCAAAATGAAATTGGAAAAGATGAAAAGATTAGTATTTGTGGATTTTCCTGCAACAAAGCCTTGTCGAAACGGTGAAATATGCTCCTCAAAAAGAAATGTCAACTGTTCACATACGATTTTCTCGAAGAGTTTCGGTAAACTCGATAGTTTACAAATAGGATAATAGTTGGTTACTTCCTGCTCTGGGCCAGTTTCATGAATTGTAGATATAAATGATTTTTTCGACACTGAAAGAAATTCACCACTCCCAAGAGAGGCATTGAAAATGTAAAAAATGTCAAAAAGTTATGTGATATTTTATTACATGTTAATATTATTCAACCATATTTGATTTGCAATCATATATTAAGATCAGTTCAACTTTAAATTATGTACTTATAGACTGAGAGCCCCCAGCAAATTTTGGGGAAGCTATGTGTAGCTCTGGTAAATCTAACCACAAAAATCCATGTCTTGCCTTTCCTGGTGCAGACTTAGTAGCGTAACAGCGGGTTAAAAACTAAAAAAAAATCAATTTTGGAAAACATCATGTTAATCAAAAATTATTTTCACTTTCATGTGCAAGTATTTATCGGAATCGATAGTTCCAAATATACAAGCATTAATTTAGCTTTCAATTTAGTGTTTTTTACACAGAGAAAATAAAAAAATATTTAATTTTATTCTGAACTGTGTTTTCAATTACAATTTATTTGACTAATTTTGTTTTTGAAATATTTATGGCAGTCTAACAGTCTTATTTTAATAGAATCCGCTAAACATATAAATATAGTTATGCAGTGCATATAAGGATTTATGTAGGCTCTATGTAACGTTGCATAAATTCATATTTAAAAAAACATTTTGCTATAAATTATAGTTATGCATTTCTTATGTCTTAAAAGCTGGAGGGAGCTAAAACACATCGCTAGAAACCGCACAGATGGCGCGTAGGAGTAGTTGAGGCCCTATGTCCCGATAGCGAACACCAACGGACTTCGTAGGTCTGAGGACCTACTTCTTCTTATGTCAAAAATGTACCAAATTTTTATATTGAAAAATTATAAATACAAAAAATGAATTCCGAGACCTGTTTCCATTTTTGACATCAGTTAATAAAGTCAGTAAACAACACACGAAAATTTGATGAGTTGAAAGTTAAGGATGCATTCAAATATCATAATGTACAATGTACATACAATGTTTTGATTTTTAGAAAAGATTCTTAAATTTTATGCAATACTAGCATAGGTATATTTAAAATGTCTGTCAAGTGTCAAATTTTAAATAAAGACAACATGTTACATAAATGTAGAATTTATAGTTACAACTAAGTATAGTTCTACCAGAAAATATGAACAACCACACACCTTGATATCCGATCACATATCCTTGTATACTCAATTCATACGGATTTACATATAATGCTGGTTTTCTGTTAAAGTGTATGTAGGTGTAGGAGCTCGATAACTCGGTTGGGATTGTGAAGCGATAAACATGACAATAATTGGTGTTGCCTGTAAATGCTTATCAGGAGTCTTATTACCCACAAGCAGCAATTACAAACACCTTCACAAAGCTGCACACACTATAATACTCAGTCAATGACGTTAAGATGTCATACATATTATAGGGTGTTCTATATATAGGGCCTAAGGCTCTATAAGCCCTGACAGACACTGTATCATCATGTATACGTAGAGAAAGAAAAAAAAACCAAATGCTTTGATTATCTACCTATCTACTAGTGCATGAACTGCACTTGAAATGTGTAGTGACACACTTCTACTATGGACATACTCGTTAAGGCACTACTTCTTGTGGAAATGTCATGTTGCCACACAACCAAACTGAATGTGACACTATTATCAAAGAAAGGTTGTAGAGTGTCTTGTTTTGAGGTCATATACAAAGTGTTTTGAACGAAGACAGATTTAATCTTGTAACATAAATTTGTAACCACAAACAAACATTATGGGTGACTGAAAATTTACCTATACAGAAAATCAATGACTATAAAATTGAATTGGATATTCAAAAAAACACGATACTAAAATGGTTTTAAGGAGTTTCTTTGGAGAATATATAAACAGTAATTAACATGATACTTCTAGAATTAATAACAAATTAAATTGAATAAATAATAAAGACTGTTTTTTTTTTTTTAGACGTGTGGTTTTCAATCTGGCAATACTTTTTTCTATGTTCTTTTTTTTTGAAAGCTTTCACTTGATTTATACTCAGTTTGGTTTGCCATTTTATAATGAATAGACCTACTTCTGAATAACGATTTATTTATTACCAAAAAAGAGGCTGGGTCGACCCACACTGATAAATTCCCATTCTGTGTACTTTGTAAACTTGGCATTCCTGATATTAATCGATTTATTTTTTTTAGTTTTTTATTAATTTAAAAAAATGTCAATTTAGTATTCCTCATCATTTTATCATTAATGTATTGGTATTATAATGAAAATAATACACTTTTGAAGTCAATATCAAAACAATTTTTGACACTTGGTTATATCGATATTTATCAAAAATGTACCATATGTTAACAATTTTATTATGAGAAAAATTGAATAAATTCGACGTTAAAATGACAAAGTTGAAAAATAATTTTTGGCAAATTTTGGTTAAATTTTTTTTTTCGTATAAAAACTGTCAAATCGATTTGTGTAAAAAATGTATTATTTACTTCAAATTGTATGATATATGAAATAAAAAAAAATTGAAGTCAATATCGTTGCCAATTGTCGAGATATTCGAGTCAAAAAACTTTTTTTGATTAATTAATTTTTTGTAATTAAAACTGTCAATTGATTTTTTTCGAAAATTTTACCATATTATGTCAGGGACAGCGTTTCACATAGTAAAGTTTAAGTCAAAATTATTGCCTCAAAATATTTAAGTCGAAAAACAAGTGTTGACACTTTTGATTATTCTATTGATTTTTTCTTATTTGTAAGAAAATTTATTAAAACTGTATCATTTGTTAATAATAATTGCATCATGTATAAAATAAAGTAAATTGAAGTCAAAATTATTGTTTGCATTCGAGACATTTAGTTGGAAAACAATTTTCTACACTTTTTGGCAGATTTTTCTCTTAGTTTTTAAATTTTGTGAATTCAATATTTGTCAAAATTTTATCATTTGTTAATAGTGATATCAAACATAAATTCAATCTTATTTACTGGTCTCCAGATATAGGAGTCCGTAATTCGAACAATCATCCATCGGTTTCGCACCACGTTTACTGTAGTGGATAATGCGCATCCTCAGAGATTCAGTATAGTGCCCACCGAAGGCGCTATTACTGCTATGGAGCAGAGTATCAAAAAAGACCGAAAAGAGTACATCAGCCATCACTTAAAATAATTGGAACAATGCCCATTAACTTATGGAAGATTTCGAGGAAAGACCATGCTTACAAAATCCAACTAAATGGGTCCAAAACAAGATGGCCACCGATCCCGATTTTCACAAGAAAATTTCTATATTTTTCATTTTTAAACAACTTCTAATAGATCAGAACTCAAAAACTCTTAAATTTGTATCCACTTGAAATAATATTTTATATACATACAGCTATGGCCAAAATAATAGCAACACTAGCTAATTTTTGGTAATATTGAGGCTTGTTATACATATACATACAAGGCAAATATTACAAAATATTAGTATTACCATAATGGTACATATTAGAGGTAAGTATATTGTTATTCCATGCTACATACATTTTTTGAAAACTAAATGGAGTTTGCAAAATCTTTTAGTCCGTTTAAATTAGGCTTCGCAACTAGCTAATCATAAAAATAGCAACACTTCTTAATAAATGTAACAAAAAACAACACACTTTTTTAACCTAAATATTTTTTCATTATTATTCAAGAATATTTAATATTTTGTTGAAAAACCTTTATTTTAAAAATTCTCCATAATTCCGCTTTGTTGCAAGGTTTCCAATTGGCAAACTCAACCTCTAGTCCATTCCAGAGGTTTTCAATATGATTAAGATTTGGTGATTGAGAAGGCCACTTGTTGAAACCGGAGCTTTTGTTGACTTTGCCATGTTTGGGGTCATTATCTTGCTGGAAACGACATTTAAGTGACATATTATCGTCAGCCCAAGGCAGCATTTTCGCAAAACAGATCTGCTTCTGGATGTGTATATTTTTCAGTAAATGCACTTTCCTTGAAGATCATGAGTGAAGGTAACCATCCTGCAAAACATGACGAACAGTTCTTGAGCTGACTGGCGTCGCTATTTCTAGTTACAGATCTTTGGGGACATAAACGAATTCGTCTTAGCTTTTCTCACAAACATAGCTTTGTCTCTTGCAGTCATTTCCGATGGGCCGGGCGCCCTCTGGTTTTTTTTCAATTTTTTTTTTTTTTTGGAATTCATAGCATTCCACGCCATTCTTGCTCTGGAGTTAAAATGCTTTCGAGTTGTCCTTCAATGCAGTGCTTTCCTCTTCCCATTGCTTTGTGCCATATTAAAATAAATTGCCTAAAATTTCAATATATTCTGAAATAAAAAAAAAATCTCAACAAAATCTTGGCTTTTTCTAGCTAGTAACAATTTTTTTTAAGCCTTTATTCAAATGTTGCTATTTTTTGACCATCTAATTTTTAAGTTGTTTTCTATTATAATAATGATATAATATTTGATTTACCAGTTTAATAACCGTTGTAATAATATAGAAATATGTTTAGATTAATTAAAGTGTGCAAGATATAGTATTATAGTTAAAACGTTAAAAGTAAGGAGCGTTGCTATTATTTTGGCCATAACTGTATGTATGTAGGTACTTGCTTAGAGAATTTTGTATTACCTAATCTAGGTTAACTGCTCCAAAAAGTTATCTTATCAACATAATTGTTTACAAAAAATTAATATTTAAGTTTTAAGCCTTTTATATATTGTTTAACAAATTTAAAATATATATAAAGGTTAGATATATAGGTACATAATTTTTTCGTCTTAAAGAAAACTTTTCTCATTCTTCTCTCGTCCAAGTGTTACAAAATTAACCGTTTGAAAATTATTCCTTAGGACATCTTACATTGAGCATTAAAGTCTAAAGTTTATCCTCTTTTTTTTTTTGCGTTGAAAATAAACTCGAATATAAAAACCCCGTGGCTCTAAATCGAAAATATTTGTAAAAGGATATTTGATTCTGTTTTTGTTTTTAATGATAATGAAGATGATGATAACACAACAACAATTCACAGATTTATCTTGTCAATTTAATTTGTAAAATAAAGTAAAAATCATCTTCTATCTTAAATTCAAATTGTTTGAACAATTCCAGTTGGAATGCTGTCGTTTCGTCACCCCTGATGGAAAATTCTTTAAGCTCCATTCTATTTTACACGAAAACTTTTCTCTCGAGTTGAGTTTACAGAGGAATTTTCCGAATTTACTAAATCTTTTGTTTTAATTTCTCATCTCATACATTTTAGTGTGACTTAGATTTGTTTGGTAATTATAAACTAAATGAAACATTAAACTCAATAAAGTAGCTGTAGATATTTTGACACAAAATTTGTGGCGATGTCAAAATTTACAAAAATGAATCATGTATGTATGTTTAAGGTGTCATATATAGCCGTTAAGTTGGCCAAGGAAAAATGTACCCAGGTTAAAGCTGATGATTAAATTAATAAGGTGTCTTTGAACCTCAACCATGAAATTGATAGTGTGTCTTTATAAAGTTCAAGGGATGAAATTTTTGTTGATAATATTTTTAGCATGGGAATATTCTGTCGTTATAGAAACGACAGGACAGCAGGCTATCAGATTTAGTTCTTTAAAAGTGAACTCTGCGACTTTGTTGTTTAGTAATCTAAGCTATAATATTGGAGAGAAAGGCAAGAAGGGAGAAGGCTTTAGAAATAACTAATCACAAAATCTCATTCAAGAATTGCACCCATTGGTGATCCTATTCATAAAGTTTACCCCTTCCTCTAAAAAATAAATAAATAAATATTAAAAAAAAAAAAAAACAGTTTATTATTCTGCTTACTATAGGTCAAATCTCAAGCCGATTAATATTTCAATTGATAAGGGATGGAAAATTTGTCAGCCGGATAGCAACACTAAGGTTAAAGAGACTCGTATATCTATAGATTGTGGAAATTTAATGCGACAAAATTATGCCCAGAAAAACTGGGAAATAATTTATCTCGTTTTGTGTTTATCAAACGTTTATTGAGACGATTACTTTAAGTAGGGATTTTAAGGATTCTCTTATTTTTTTTTTACTTGCTCCTGGATCCTGGTCTTGGTCCTGTTGCTCTGAAGAGGTACTTAAAGAAGCTTTGCGGTATTAAAATAATATTTTCCTCTTGTTCTATGCCTTTGAAAATGTCCTTCTTTAATTTTCTTTTTTTTTTCTGTAGAAAAAAAGTTGGTGATGGAAGTTTGAGATTTTTCTTTTTTTGTTTTTGAAAAGTGAGGGGAAATATTATTAACTTGGTTTTTGTATCATATTAAAAAATATTGTAGAAAAGTCGACTAGCAGGGCAACTTTGTTTAGGTATGTGTTTTCATTGGAAGTTGTTTTAAGAGCGTTGATAATTCCAAATAAGATGATTTATTTATGTATGTATGTATATGTATGTATATTTGAACTTTTTGTATTATATTTCGTTGGCAGTGTCTTTCATGTTTTCGTTGATTGTTTCGGAAAATCCAAATATTATTAAATCGGCCCGAAGTTTATCACGTTGGAGTGAATCAATTTCGGTTTCTGGACGATTGTTGTTTCCCGATAGTGTTTGACGTTTGGAAGGAACTTATTTTAATAAATTAATTAAACAAAAAATTATTAAACATATAAATTGTTTTCCAATATAGGGAAGGGTTGAGTTTGACATTTCGTGGCTGCCATAGTATCACAAAAGACAAATCATCATGGCAAGTGAAAGCGTCGAGCAACACTTTGGGCTGGAATTTGATTCCAATTTTGGTCGAAAAATCATCTTTAGCGATGAGGCCCATTTTTGGATGAATGGGCACGTGAATAAGCAAAATTGTCGGATATGGGATGGCACCACTCCACTCTAGATTCACGAGGTGCAAATAAATCCAAATAAAGTTACTGTTTGGTGTGGATTTTGGACTGGAGGCGTCATCGGCCCAGGTCATCACCATCACCACTTCTAGGGTTCTGAATTGGATGATATGGACACCTAAGACGTATGGTTTCAACAGGATGGAGCTATGTGCCACACAGCTCAAGACACAATCGATATTCTGAACGAGCGGTTTCATGGCATGGTTATCTCGAGCCGAGGTGATCTTGGCCACCAAGATCGTGTGATTTGACCCCTTTAGACATTTTTTTATAGGGCAATCTTAAGTCACAGGTCTATGAGAATAAACCGCAAACCAACGCTGTCCTCAAAGACAACATGATCGATGCCATAGGTCAAATTCAGCCTGATTTATGCGCCAAAGTCATCGAGAACTGGACCTTTCAAATGCACCCCACCCAGCGAAGTCTCGGGGCGGCCATTTGAAAGATGATATATTTCACACACTATGTCATTGATAGGGCTCTCAAATAAAGATAAAGACAGTCAACATGGACAATTTATTAATATTATTATTATAATTTTATTGTTCTTATGTACATAAATGTACTGAAAATAAAAGCTGGTTTTCGGAAATAACATAATACAGAATTGAGCTTTAAAGAAGTTGATTAATGAAATCACATCATAACCTAATTAAATTAAATTAAATAAAAATAAAAAAATGATTGAAGAATCTTAAACATTAATTAATTCATATAAGAATGATGTTCAATGGTATTCGTTAAACAAAAATATTTTAAGACTTATTACATATTTTAAATTTAGGCATCCCATGTATAAACTGGAAACTTATGTAAGTTACCTTTGAACGCAGTAGACATAAGCCAACATTTACATATTAAACAAAAAAATAGTTGGTATACGCCCCAGTGACCCAAAATTATTTTTTGATAGAAAAATACATTTATTCATGAATAAAGTAATAGAAAAAGAATAAATCGTGTAATTAAATAAATCTGGCGGTCATAATGCACATGGAACTTATGTTAATTTATCAAAGTGGTTACAGGGTAAATATAGCATTCCATCACATTAAAGTTTATTTTTTTCCAAGCTTTGAAGAAAGAAAGTGAAAATAAATCAATCAATCACAATTTTGAGTAATTAAAATTTAAATTAAAAGTTGGACAATGTATAGATTTTCTGTATAATGCACACATTTAAATGGAAACTGAGTTTGGATCTTTAAAGCAGATTTTATGATTTTATTTATAGAAAATAAATGATTAACTATTAACAATGTCTCTAACTTAGTTTAAGTTTAGTGAAATAATAATCCTGTAAATACATCATATTTCTTGACTTACGTACGTACGTGTGTTTACAAATAAATTGAAATTCTTTATGACTGAATTATTTTTTTTTTCTTTATATCAAATCAGTTTTCCATTTCCCTGAAAAATGATAACTCATACAAAAGTTTAAAGAAAGTTGGATTAGTATAGCAATTACATACATATGTATACGTATAATATACCTTCAAAGTTTAAACACACCTTCATCCAGTTCCTACACTCTGATGGGAAACCGCTTGCATAATAAAAAAATCATCCCAAAGAGTCTTTCCATCAGCCGAGGCAGGAGGGTGCAGGATATTTACATTCTTGTTTTCATTTATGTATACTTTTGTATAATTTCAAAACTCATTCCAAGAACAAATTTCTTACCAAACCAATATACCAAATACGTACTACGTACATAACTTCTGCGGTGGTGTCTCTGGCATGGCGGTGTGGTTGTAATATGATAAAAACGACAAGGAACACGTAGAAACATCAAGCACGAAAAACATGTAATAAAGATAAATGTCATAAAACTTATCTGACTCTTTTCCCCAAGAAAAACATAATTGCTACCTTATATAGCATGATATAAGTTTTAGCACCCCTAACTGCGCGTGGTGTCTTCTTTTATATTCAACATCAAGGGTATGAATAATAAATTCAGCGAAGAAGGCAAGAAATTCACAAAAAAAAAACACAAAACAACAACAACACATGCGAAAAAAGCTATTTTAAGCGAGTTAATAAAATGTGAACAAAAAATAAACAAAAACAAAATACATAAATAGAAAAGATCTGCGTATACCATACCTTAACGACTTTTGAAGATGACATAAACAAGACATCCGAGGCAAGACTACAAGTTTCTTAGCTATAGGTAAGGTACTCTGTCTAATGACCTCTTTCATAGCTTAAACATATCATCCATGTAATTATGATACAGCAAAGGTTATAGTATTCATCAAATACCTATGTTGGAATAACAACTGTCAATGTTAACTCTTGTCTTTTGCAGTGCTTTGTTCGACCTTTACATACATACACACATATGTATGTACTTCATATACACAGCCCAGAAAGGATAACGTTTGATATAATTAGTTTAATTACTGCTATCACACTGTACGTGACGTGACACTTTATCAAACACATGCATGTAATGATAAATGCATATCATTTCACATTCACATATATAATATGTACATACTCGTACATATACATGAGAGAGTTACCAATATTATGCTTATGTGTGTACATATGTACATATAGAGATCCTTTCGACTATAAAACAATTAACTTTATCTCTCAGTAAACATTAATAACAAATTTAATGTCCAACCACTTTTCTTCCCCCCCCCCTTTTTTTTTCTGTTCACCCCGCCTGTATGTCTGCATTAAGAGTTGTTAATAAAATTGAGATGCCAGGACATGGAGCAAAACATTTTAGCAAAAAACAGGCAATTTTCATAAATAAAACTGTGATATCTAAAATAGAAAAGTTGGGTGGCCGTGGCGAACAGGGAATATGGGGATAGTAGAGGGTGGAATAATAGATATACCTGCGTAACTAGACAATGTCCTTTACGTTTACACTCATCTTCGTCTTCATGACTCCAGATATAATAGTGCCAGTCTATTTTGATGAACCAGCAGAGAAAAGTAAGGTTCGCAATTAGGTTATTTAAATGGTAATCTTATTGGCCATAAATATGAAGGGAAGAAAGAGAATACACTTCTAAACTTACTCGTACTCTGTGGAAAGGTTATTCTGTATAAAAGACAACGTAACTACGTAACCATGATGATGTGGACTGCTAAAAGACAAAATTAAATTTAGTGATTCGACATTACTTTGAGTCCTGAGTACTGTCGTTATTTATTTAAATAATAAAATAAATTGTTGGCCAAGGACATTTATTTTATCGAGAGAAAAAGTCAATTTAAAAAAAAAACAAAATTCAGGACTCTTAGCTCTCCCTAAGGATGTCTATCAGCAGCCGACTGACTTTATAAGGAAGAATAAAATTCCAATTGCATAATACCTATCTATACGCTTGAGAAAATCAGATTCAATTATTGTTCTGAATCATTACTTTTTGAATGGTTTTGTTATTGTTGCTGTCGTGGTTGGCCAATGGATGCGTAAATAATTTTAATTTAAAATATGTATAGCAGCAAAATATATTATGTAAATATAAGCAAGGCATATATAATTTGCTTAAGAGATTATGTTCATATTAAGGATATGAAAAGACCGAAATACAAGAGATTAGCTAGTGTTGAGATGCTCCACTTTTAAATTTTAATATTGTTGCAAAATAAACCCAAAATATAAGTTTCAGGGAATATAAGCTAAAGTTTTCGGAATATTAATGGCGTAATTTGATTTTTCGGTTCTTAAAGTAAATAAGATATAATGGGCTATGTATTTAAGTTTATTCTCACGGGATAGATGAATAATAATAGAAAAGCACATCATATTAATAGATAGTAGTTTTTGAGTTGAGTCAAAAGTCTGTTTATTTATGTGTCAAATTTCATCCAAATCCGTTCAGTTATTCTGATTGCGTGATTGGAAAAATTAAAAGAAATCTATCACACGGAAAATTAACATATTACCGGGCCAAAAAAGCTGCGCTGTTCCTCATTATTTCCTCACTTTTCATAAAACCAATGAACTATATTGTAAACCGCTCTGGTACAGATATGAAAACGGAAGAAGATGTATTTCTTCCGATGAAAGAGACGACCGACTGCTAGACTGCTAATCTAGAGGATGTGAGTTCATATCAAGCTCTATGCAGTGTGCTTTTTCTATTTCCTACAGCTTCTGCTAGACGCCCGACACGTGTGAAAAAAAATTATTGTCCCATTGCACCAACATTTTCTTTTCTAGCCTTTTTTCTATTCTTTACTTACGCTGGAACGTGGTCGTAAATGTCATTTAAAGGGTAATCATAACCCCTTGAGTGCCAGTAAATTATAGAAAAAATAAATAATATTTCTAAAATAATTTTTAATTTTAAGAAAATTGCAATATTCAAAAATCAAAATTATTCTTTTTTGAATTGTCAGTTTTATAATATCCCTCGATTTAATCGTCAGATTTTTGGTCACTGTAGTTGAAACATTGGCATTTATTTTGACATTCTCTTTCGTTCGAAAGTGAGTCGAATTCGTTGAAACTTGATTTTGAGAATGAGAATTAAAATGTTAATCGCACAAATCGAATGTTCATCCAATCCATAGAAAGTTCATTCATTTGCGAAAGCTAATTCAATTTTGACATTCGAAAGAATTGAATTAAATGTCATTTTTGTGTCGTTTGAATTTTTCTGTCGAGTAAGAAACAAAACATGTAAGTTTTTAATTATTTCATGGAAAATAAATTACTTTTATTAATTTTTTTGTTGTATTATGTATCCAACTGGACAAACCGCGAATAAAAGGAAAAATTAAATAAAATAATGGAAGAAAAACCCGGAGGTAGCAATGGGTTTGAAGGATCCGCTATCCTTCTCCTCTAAACTTCTTTAGCACCATCTTCATTTATAAACAACACAAATGCCATATTTTCTTTTTTTATTTAATTATTTTATGTTTTTATCAAACAAATTTAAGTTATCAAACAATAAACAAAACAATTACAAATAAAAAGATTTCACTTTTTGATTTTGACATTTCACAAACACTTCTCTTTTGTGTTTGATACTTTAGTGTGACCAAGTGTGTACGAAAAAAATAAAAATTTAGAACGGGTCATGAACAACTTATTTTTTTTAAAGAATAGTTTCAAAACAACTGAGTTGACACAAAACATGTAATGAATATGTATTTATTTATGGTTAAACATTACTTTATAATTTAAAAATGTATCTATAAAATGTTTAGAAACAAAAAAATGTAAATCGGTCATACTAATTCAAATTGAAACATAGTAAATGTCAAACAGCTGAGATACTGAAAATGAATCTTTTTTCAAGTTCATTTTATGCTATCTTTCGCAAATGAATGTTATTCGATTAAATTTTAAAATTAAGAAAGTTCATTCGAACGAATAGACTATTCATGAGAATGTCAAAATAAGCACCATTATGTTCAGTATGCTAAATTTAAGCGCTCGAAAATATGTAAAAATGGTGATTTTGAAAATTTTAAAAAATTCGCAACTAGATTGTGTCACTTTCAAATCGTAAGAGATTATGAAATTAAACCTTCACTTAACATCCCCTCTGGAAAGAATATACACTGCCAATCACTAGGATGAGGCCACATGTCTGTGTACCTGTTGGAATTTGTTTAACCCGGAAAATTTTACTACATAAGAGTAGGTACATATTTTCTTAAAACAAAGTGATACAATTATAGGGTTATCACATCAGCAATTTTTTTGAAAATTTTGGTTGCAATATTTAAGAACGTTTTACAAATAACTCCTTTTATTAAATTTCAATTACAAATGGGTCCCGGAAAGACGTTGACAGTGGCAGAAAGAGGACAAATCGGTGCTTTCAAGGAAATGGGACTCTCAAGCCGAGAACAAGCAAGGAAGCTGAACAGAAGTAAGCTGATCCTCAAAACTATGGAAAAAACCAAAAAGGACGCACAGCCCAAGCAACAACATCCCGAGAAAAGCGGTTAATTTTACGTATGGCTTCAAATTCTACTCAATCAGCTACTAAAATAAGGTCCAAAAGCGGAGTATCAGCCAGTATTTCGACAGTCCGAAGGATAATAAGAAAAGATGGTACTATCCAGAGAAGAAAACTCAAAAAGAAACCTGTTCTAAAGCAAGTACACAAGGAGCTGCGAATGAACTTTGCAACAGAACATGTCTCTTGGAGCAGTCAATGGAAACGCGTCGTCTTTTCGGATGAAAAAAAGTTTAACCTTGACGGCCCCGATGGTTACAACTTTTATTTCCATGATTTAAGAAAAGACCTAATTTTGGGAAGACATCACAGCCGTACATCAGGTGTTATGGCGTGGGGAGCTATCACCTACTATGGCAACATCGACTTGGAGTTTCTTTCTACAACAATGAACGGAAACAGTTACAAATGCTTGTTGGAACGGTAATTTCCGAAGATGAAAAATATTTTTGGACCTCTGCCTTGGATTTTCCAACAAGACAATGCCCCCATCCACACTTCCAGGGTTGTCAAAAGCTGGATTTTATCAGAAAACGTAGAGCTTTTGCCATGGCCACCCTATTCACCGGACTTGAACATAATCGAAAACGTATGGGCATGGCTATCTCGAAAAGTTTATGAAGGCGGTAGACAATTTGAAGACAAGGAATCCTTAATTGAAGCTATCCGTGATGCCTGGGACGAGATTTCACTTGACTATTTAAAAAAAACTTTATGATTCCATTCCCAACCGTCTAATAGAGGTCATATCCTAAAAAGGGGGGTATACTCATTATTAATGGAGAAAAAATTAATAAATAAATGTTTGAAAACCAAAAAATGTTAACATTTCTTTCATTTTTTTGATATTTTATAAGATTTTTCATGTGGCCTCATCCAAGTGACGCACTTTTTCATACTGTTTTTAAGTAGCACTTTACTTAATGTAGGGAAATTCCAACAGTTTTTTCTATTTAACCCCTTAATTTTATTACTTTTTTTAAAGAAAATATCTACCTACTCAAATGTAGTAAATTTGTATGGGTACGAAATTTCCAGCAGGTATAAAGAACGAAAATCGACTAAAAAATATGTGGCCTCATCCTAGTGATTGTCAGTGTATAGGCGCTTGAGTCCTGAATATCCATTTTTTTAACTTATTAATTAATTTATTTATTTTATTTAAGTGATGAAAACTATCAATAGTTACATATTTTAATCTATCAATTCCAATAAGTTTCTGAGACGAAGCTCGAGACTCGAGTAAATCCACAATTAGTATCTTGAGCTTTAAAAGCTTTTGTAAATTAAAAAAAAAATCTGTAGGTACATACTAGTGTTTTATTCACTGCTGTGTAGCTAGTAAAATTTCCCTTGTCAAACAACAACAATTTAATTGCTTGCGAAAAAGAAGCCATCAAAAATAATGGCGATATTTCTGTGAAGTGAGTTTGATCGTTTTATTTATTTGAAGGCTCCGCTATCTATACAGCAGTGAATAAAACACAGCTATTTTAAACAGAAATAGAGTCACGGCTAAATTTATCAATAATACGGGAACTGTTAACAAAACTATTTATAAATACATACTTACATAATATAAAAGCAATTAATAGTTTTACTCGCACTAATTAGTGGACTTATAAAAAGATACAATTTAGTATAGTATCAGTAACAAATTAAATTTCCATCACTCTGTAAATAATACATACATATACATAACTTACATACACATTTATATGCATTCGTGAGAATCTAATTTTTACACAAAAAGTTATTTAATTTACAATTTAGAATTCTGTGGTAAGGTTACTAAGCAAATTGGAACCATTCATTTTTGTACAATTTAAATTTTAAACATCTATAGATACTTATACGTTAAACGTACATAACGCATGCATTTGTGTTAAAATTTTAATATGTATTGGTATTTTGTGTGAAAATATGTGTCTATGAACATTACGTTTTTAATAAAGCAAATACAAATTTGATGTACATGTATCTACGAGTATGTAAAAAAGTCTAAATTAAGGTTTATTGATGGCAAAGAATTTAATTTGTGCTGACATACTCGACTTAACCACTAAAAAAAAATATAGACCAAAAATATGTATAAATAAATTATATGTATCTATAAGTATCTATACATACAACTACAATAAGGTCGTGCCAAACATTGGCCCGTGTTTCAATATCTTTGTCAGTATACAGAAATAGTTAATTGGAATTTACGGTGGATGTGGATGTGGATGGGAGAATAATCCATTTTATGCATGTTCATCGTTATATTTCTGAAGTGAGTTATGCAATTTTACGGTCAATTGGCTAGCATTACGTTCTTGTTTGGGAGTCATGATTTTAATTAAAATCTATTGAATTGCCAAACTAAATTTTTATAGGTAATAGAATTGGTGTATCGAACATAGATACATACATTTACATACATATCTATGTATTAAGCTTGAAGAAGAAAGTGCCACTCATAAAGTTTATATGTAGTTATGCAAAAATTTTAACTTGCATAAGCATTAAATGAAATAAGCATGTTATATTTTCTAAACCGCGGCGGCGGCGGCGGCGCAAATATATACAATGAAGAAAAATATTATCATCTTTGGAAAAATTTTCTACTATGTGAAATGAAGTACCTTTTTGGAAAAAAAAAAACAATGGACCGTTTTTTTTAACAAAAAATAAAAAAAACTACAAAAAAAAATGGTAAAAAGTGTTTTTTTTTTACTTGAATATCTCGAGAATGAGGACAGATATTGACTTCACACTTATTTAAGTTTATACAAAATACAATTGTCAATATGTGCTACAATTTTGAATATTATCAAATTGACAGTTTTTTACGAAAAATAAAAAAAACTTAAACAAAAATTAACCAAAAAATGTCAAACGTAGTTTCTTGACTTAAAATGTCGAGAATGGTAAATCAGTTTAACTTCAAATTTATGTTATTTTTTGTATAGTAAAATTGTTAACAAATATTAAACTTTTGACAAATATCGAATTGACAGTTTTTTTACGAAAAATAAAACTGAAATTTACCGAAAACTGTCAAAAATTGTTTTTCGGTTGAAATATCATCACAACAAGCAATCATAATGGCGCAAAATTTTAAACAACCTATTGTTAAGGACTTAACATTTTATTAACTAGCAATTTGCTAAATATTTAACAATTTACTAACGACTCCAAAATTTTAAACCCTTCTTTTTAGTTTTGCCAACTTAGTAAATTGCTAACTCCTTCTTATTAAAAAACGGGCATCCGAACATGTCCAAATAGTGACAGCTCGTGAGAATTAGCAAAGCAAACATACTTAAACGGACCCATTTGTTGGAAATGTCTCAACTGTTAACTGGACAATCATATGCAATCCAATAAGATTAAAATACACAAGTTTACTCCCGTATTCCATCATCCTGATGTAGATTTCTTCAAATATTTCAAAATCTTTGTCTTCCGATAACATTTTATTGTTTAAAAAAAAATTTTAGTTCCCAAATTATGAAAAACACACGAATTAACACTTTGTTAAGAATTTTTTTTTTAGGATAATGACAGATGTCATATGGATTTAGCAAATTGCTAAAAGTTAAAGTAGGATTTTAACAAGCAATATGTTAAGAGATAGTAAAATGTTAAAATCGTTTTAGCTTAGCAAATTGCTAAAAATGGGTTTAAAAGTTTGCTAAATCGTTTAAAATTTTGCGATATTGACTTCAAATGTATTTTATTTTCAACATAGTGCATTTGTCAATACCTACCTAAAAAATAAAACTTTGACTAATATCAATTTAACATTTTTTTCAATAAATAAAAAACTACAAAAAGTTCTAAGAAAAATTGGTAGGTATTATTTTTTCGCTTCAATATCTCGAGAATTTTATTAAGTCCAATAATTTTGTTGTTAATAAAATTTCGTGAAGATATGTATTTGAGTCGAAAAACAATTTTTGATACTTTTTCGTAAATTTTAGTTTTCTATTTTTTGTAAAACAAACTGTTACTTCAATATGCGTCAGAAATGTACCATACCGTTAGCATTTGAACTATGCAAAACATAAAAATAATTTTAGGTTAAAATGATTGACTACTCTCAACATTATTCAAGAGAAAAAACAAATTTTGAAAATTTTTTTGGTTATTTTTTTTTTATTTCTATTTTTTGTAAAAAATCGGTGAATTTATTTTCTTCCAAAATCTTACCAGGGCCCTATTCCACAAAAAACTTATCAACTTTTCACTTTGCGAATCGATTTTTTTGGCAAAGTGATAAGTGTTTCTGTTCCACAATATTCTTTGCAAATTTTATTTTGCACTAAGCTAACTTTTGCAAAGATTTTGCACTATATGCAAAGTGTTCCACAAAGCATTTAATCATCTTTGCACTTTTGTCTCATCACTTTTAACTTTGCATTGTACTTTGCAAAATCAAAATTGAAAAAAGAGGCTGGGTGCGACCCACACTGATAACTTCCCATTTTGTATTTATTGTACAAAAATGTCAATTTGATATTCATCAATATTTTATCATTTTTTAGTTATTGACAAATGCATTATGTTAAAAATAAAATACATTTGATGTCAATAGCATTGCTTATTGTGATGATATTTAAGCCGAAAAACAATTTTTGACACTTTTCGGTAAATTTCAGTTTTTGGTTTTTTATTGAAAAAAAACTGTAAAAAAGTACCATGTGTTCAAAATTCTACAATAAAAAATTAAATTAAATTTGAAGTTAAAATGATTGATCACTCTGGACATTATTCAAGACAAGAAACTACTTTTGAAATTTTTTGGTAAATGTTTGGTTAAGTTTTTTATTTTTTGTAAAACAACTGTCAATTCGATATTTTTCAAAATTGTAGCATATATTATTAATTTTGTATTTTGTTTAAACATAAATAAGTTTTGAAATCAATATCGGTGCTCATTCTCGAGATATTCAAGTCAAAATACATTTTATACCAACTTTTGGTATGGTAGAATTTTTTTACTTTTATATTTAAAAAAAAATGTCAGTTGATTTTTTCCCAAAAAATTACTAAATGTCAAAGACGTCATTTCACATAAAAAAAAATTATTTTGAACATAATACCATTTTGCCTTCATTGTTTATTTGTGTTATAAAAGGATTTTATTTTGAGAACATTAATTATGTAAGTATTGTGCTTGAATTCGATTTAAACGAATAATTAATACGGTCTTTATAATTTCTTATTACACTCGCGTCTTTAACATCGTCAAATAAAAACTCACGTCTTAACATCTTGAAAGCTTCACTGGTAATGTCAATATGTATTTGCAAAGCGAACGTTTTCTTTGCAAATTTTTGATAAATTTATCAAAATTCGCTTTGCAAAAATAGAATTGTAAGTTTTTGTGGAACGAAACAGCATAATTTTGGGAAAGTCTTTGCAAATTACACTTTTCAATATTAACTTTGCACTTTGCACAAAAGAACGTACGTGGAACAGAAATTGCAAAGTGAAACTAAAAATTGCAAAGACTTTGCAAATTACACTTATCATTTTCAACTTTTCACTTATCAGATTTTATAGTTCTGTGGAACAGAATGCTTTGCAAATTGACGAAAAATTTGCAAAGTGAAAAGTTGATAAGTTGTTTTGTGGAATAGGCCCCAGATATCAAAAACGTTATTTTACGTCGTATAAAATTGTTTTGAAAAAGATATAATTTTTTTTTTTCACTGTATATTTGATCACAAACAAATTTTGTTGTTAGTTTTTCTGTTTTAATAAAAATAACTGGATTTTTTTTTTAAGTTTTTCCAAATTTGTACATCATAATAATTGAATAAAATTTATTTGAAGTCGTTCCTGAGATATTTAAGACAAACGAATTTCCAAAAAAATTAACTGAAAACTGATCGTCTAAAAAGGGCTGAACAATAACTCCATATGGGAAGGGAAGTTTATAAACGTCCAAAAGTCAGAAGCAGTTCTGTTCCGGACTCAGTTGGTTCGGGCCTCAAAGCGCAAGATGGTCATGGGTACATAAAGGCTGCCCTGACTAGGGCCAGTTTAGCCTTCAATCTGACGAAACGTCTGTTTAGTGGGCAGTGGGCTTGACACCAGAGTGAAGGTAATTTGCTACATGACTCTCATATACGGCTTATTCTAGTTTATGGGTGCATTTGTGTAATGCAACGTTGCCCAATTTTAAATAGAGAAGATTCGAGCTTTTCGAAGGGCAGTGCCTGAGACGACTCTGTCTAAGTTTATATCGAACTCCCAAATCTTCTTCCATTCATTACTATTCCAACCAGATCCTACACAACGGAGATCACATAAACAGAATTGATTAGTGATAAACTACAAAACTCAAAATTACGAGTAAGTAATTTGGAAAAATAAGAGAAAAATAAAATTCTGATTGTCTTATTACTATTTAATGGAGTGCAAACAGAGCTATCGATAAAGTGGAGGCAGTAAACAAACTAATTCGAGACAGCAGAATTGGTATCGATTTCTTTTAATGTGCGTTATTTGGAGTTAACTTCCACGCAAATCGTATAGTCGTCGTAGTCGTCCTTTCAGATTTCTATCGAGAGTTTAAGGAGCGCCCCATGTTGGTTGCTATTAAGTTTCTTTATCTCTAATTGAATTCATGGGAAATAAGTTAAGCTAACCGAAAGCAATTCCGAATCCGTTGCTTTCTGCCAACGCCAGCGCCAGTGCCAGCGTCCTTTTTGATAGTCAGGAGAGGGAATCGCATGATAATCCATTAAAGGAGCCTTGATGGTGAATTGAAATCCTTGTCCTGGAAACCCATCAGGGAGTGTGGAAACGAGCTTTGTTTGGTCAGATCTGAATGACATTTCCATATAGGGGTGGCAATAGGACTCATGGGAAGAGTACATACCAACAAGAGCAGGAATATAGTTTGGAAATTACACCTTTTGATTGGTGATTTCAGATGCAGAATCCCAAAATTGAGATTTTAATCTATGTAGGTATGTATGTGTGTGGACGAGGAGAAACAGGAGCTTGTGGGGTGTCGGAGCAAAATGGTTCACTATGGTAATTTCTTTGAAACCAATTAAACTCGAAATTTTGTTCAGTGATATCTACATACATACATACATTTCTATGTGATTTCGTGCATGTGATTTTGGATATATGTATAGTGCGATTTTGGCGGTGGTGATGGTCTTGATCGACTTAAACAAGTCAATGGAGTCAAGTTTGTTTTGGATAGTTTGACTTTTTCAATGGTTTGGCTTATAAAGGTATAAGAATGATTTAGCATTTTCTGATAAGATTAGGAAGAGGTTTTGAGTGTTTTATGTTGATTGGAGATGATAGATGATTAACTTTACTATGATAAAATCGATGGGAAGTGGCAAAATCGAGCAATAATATTAAATCTGGATCTTTGTTCAACAATCAACTGACAATCAGATATACATAGATATTTGTGGTTTTTTGTAGGTAGAGCTGTTTATTTGTTTATTAGCAATTTTCTCATATTCCCTCAACTTTTAAACCTTCAGTGTACTACGGCAAACTTTTCAAATACAAAACCAGCCAAATCGGCCCAGCCGTTCTCGAGTTTTAGCGAGACAAACAAAAGCAATTGATTTTTGTATCGGGTTTTCCAACAAGAGGTGTTGTTTTGAACAGCCCGCTATTTCTGTAGATGTCACCCTTGACATTTGACACGAAGGAACTACAAATGGAACGATAAACGCTCTAACAACGCATTGAAACTATTACAATTCTCTATAAACATTGTGATAATTTGGCAGAGACATTCGTAAAACTCAACCACTTTTGGGTCATCGTGAAACACCTTGTAGGACAGCAATACAGAAAATTGGTGGACAAAACTTGTGTTGGCACAAGTTAGTTATATGAAGAATAAAGTTTGTGGATTTCTCGTTGTTTTTTGGAGTTGGACATTCCACAAACGTATTTTGCATAAAGCCTTGGTATTTAAGGCTTACTCAAGCCGGTCGATCATCAACAATGTCGAGTCTTTGCTGATTTGGTCCTTTAAATGAATGAAAATGATCCGAAAAAATACAAGATTTATTGTTGAAAAGCCTCTCCATTGCCAACGTGTAAATATTTGGTGAGGTTTATGGACCTTACTTTTTCTAAAATGAGGCGGTTCTGTAAGTATACAGCCGAGGCTGTCATTTGACTGATATTGTTTTCCATTATCAATGGCATATACCTAACTTCCTCTTTACATTGAAATAAACATTCGATAACTTACATATGTAAAAAACTGTAATTTTTTTTTTGAATATCAAAACAGCACCTCTTATTGGAAAACCCTTTTTATTGTGAATCTAAACCATTTTACAAACTCAATTCAACAAAGCGGAAAATTTCATCAAAATCGGTCCAACCGTTTAGGAGGAGTTTAATCACTAACACACGAACAGAAGATTCATATAAAGATACATTAAGGGCCAGTTTTTCAGTTCGAGATCATCCTCGAATAAGAGTTAACTCTGGTTTAACTCTTCATTTCAGTTTTTCAATTCAATTTAGTCCCAAAGTTAACTCAGAGTTAACCCTGGATATTATGTGAGTTAACTCTGGGACTAAAAAAAATATACATTTTGAATTTTGAATATTTTCTTTAAACAAACACAAAATCACAACAAATAACTATGGAAACAACAAATACAGAGCAAGATCCGGCATAAAATTATGTGACAACTAACAAATGAAATTTCAGTGATGCCAAATGAACTTATAAATTTTGATGATAGAATTAACTCTTCACTGAAAAACTGATTCAAGAGTTTACTCTGGGATCAGGATTAACTAATCTCAGAGTTAACTCGGAGTTAACTCACCTAAATCCACTACGTTTCGAATGTAATAAAACAATTTCCACATCAATAAAACTCATAACTGATGAACTGATTATCAATTTCAGCTTTAGTTAAATACTTCAGCTTTTGCGTTTCGACATCAGTTCAACCGAAAGCTTAACTGAACTAATAATTCAACTGAAACTGAAACTTCAATGTGTTGTGTTTTCTATCATTTTACAACAATTTACAGAAAAATGGTTCATATCTAGTGTGGAACATTTTTAATTGGTTTTCTATAAAGTATTATTTATTTATGTTTTGTCACAACATTTTTGAAATTAAACTTTCTAAATATTTACATAGATAATTGTTTTCAAACTCAAAAAGTCCTTATCATTACGATGTATAAAATCTATATATATAAAAATGAATCCTACTTTCTTTTGTTACCCTATTACTTGAGAACGGCTAAACCGATTTCGTTCATCTTTCTTTTAAATGTGCGAGGAAAGTAAGAAAATTTAAAAAAAAAAAAACTAAACAGGTTGATACCCTATTTTAAACTTTTTAAATGTTTGAAATAACTGCCAGTTTGATATATCGGAAAATTGATTAAAAATAAATAAAAATAAAAAGGGGGCTTTTAGTGTTGCCAGAGCTGTCAAATTTTTGATTTTTTTTTTAAATAACATTTAGTTTTTAAGCGACCAACTCTAAAATGGATTGTAAATGCAAGTGGAAATGAGATGCTCAGCTATATATATTTATTTGTATGTATTTATATTTACATACATATATACATATGTATATATAGGGAATAATAAGAATTTCCAGAGATCTTGATAAACGGATTAATGAATCACTGTCATCAGTTTTCCAGGGAATTGCTTATTCCCTTAATTTTGTAAGTCGAATGTCAAATTTTAGTAACTTTTAAAGGAGATTTTAGATAAGTTAAAAATCACTCTACCAGGATATGACAACCTTTTGGATTGTTAGGAGAAAGAAAGGTTTGTGACTGCCTTGAGCCATCGTGAATTTTGGGACAATTTAATGATGATAACTGCCAAAACAGTTCCAATTAAGCTGTGATTCCTTCTAAGAAAATTTCCGATTTTTCTTGATTTCCCAAAACCCATACTATGTAGTATGTCAAGAACTTTTCATTTGACGTTTCACTCGGATAAAGGAGTAGCTGTCAGTTTTTGGTCAGTTTGTTTGCAACGATCAACCAATTTTGACTTAGCTGAGGAAATGACATCTAGCTGTCGATAAAGATGGCAATATTTTTGATATATAAAAGAAAGTCGTGCTAGTTATACAATTTATAACTCAAGAACGGCTAAACCGAAATAGTTGAAATTTGTCACAGTGACAGTGACAGTTTATAGTCTGGAAAAGCAAATAGGTTAATGGTTTCAACAACTTGGACATGAACTTCGGTTGTCCTGCCGCTCGACCCACTTTTTAATAAATTTACGAAGTACATCGGCATTGGGCTATCTAAGCTATGAAAAAATTGTATTTAATATCGAATAAGCAACAACAATACTTTTATATTACCTCTTAGCATTCTTATAATATTCTCCTCTGTCCCACCTCTCATATATAACTTTTTCCTTCCAGAAATAGCAAGACATCCTTCCTGTCTCTGATGGGGTATCATTCCTTGAAACTATCATCTTTTTGAAGAAGATCGACGGCATTAAAGGAAAATCTAAATCTAAAGTTTTCAAACATGCCTGCAGTCTTCTCAACACACTCATTCACATCATCGCATCAGTCCAATAAAGTGGGATAAAGTTTTTTCTCTTGGCATCTTTTTGATGAATCATGGCACATGCCAAGGAAACACCGAAGCGTATAGGATCGCATTCAAAAGTCTATGTACCTACCTATACCTACGAGTATAATGTACAAGTTACAAGTGTACATATAACTACTTTTGGAACGTTAAGTGTGGAGAATCTCTTATCTGAAAAACTCTTCACTTCAAAAACTTTTTCCCACACATTCCATCGACTAACTTGAAATACGTATTGCAAAAGAATCCATGATGCCACTATACTGAAGAATGAAAATGAAAGAGTTTAGGGAAGGATGCGAAATCTGAGTAAAATAGTGTATCCGTAATTTAGGAGGATGAACTTTGAAGTACAAGTGATGTCAAAATTTGAGACGAAAGTATTTTAGGGCTTCCCACCATCGTCGTCGTCGTAGACGTCGATAATTCAGAAACGTTAGTTTCAGAACGTTCGTCGGTGTCAGTTGCATCATCATGCGAGAGATATTTGTCTCTCCAACATTCTCCATTTAAAGAGCAAGAATTTTTTTAATTAATTTTGACAAAGTTGTGATAAATACGAGTCCAGTAGGTATGTCCCTTTTTTAGGGTGTGACATAAGAAAACAAAAACTACTTAGTTTACTTTAAATGTAAAATTTGTCTTACAACTTGGAGTCGAATTGGAATTCAAATAAATTTGATTGCCGTTTGGATCACTTCGTTTCCAAACTACTGGAGAACAAAAAAGGCTGGGTGCGACTCCACGTCCACACTGATAACTTCCCATTATACATTAAAAACTTGGATTTTATTAACTTCCCATAGGGAGTTATTGTAATCGGTCTGATTTGTCAAATTGAAATTTTTGACAAATCTGGACGTTTTATGGTTCCTAGAATCTAAATTCGTCATTTGTAGAGAGATGTCTGTGTGTGTGTGTGTACGTACGTTCGTACGTATTTACGTTCGTACGTATGTACGTTCGTACGTTCGAGACACCTTTTTTTGTTAATGGTTTTTCGAGAATGAATAAAGATATCAACACTAATTAAATTTTGTTCTTCATGAAATGCAGAAAGGAGTTTTACAAAAATTTGTCGAACGGTTTTTTCACAATAGCAGTTTTTAAAAAAAGTAAACATTTTAGTTTGTCGCATATATCTCAGGAACGAATAATGCTATTGACTTCAAATAAATTTTATTGTGTAGATTGCAATGTGACACAGGTTTGATATAAATTTTAAAATACAGTTATTTTTTAAAAAAGTAAAAAGTAAAAAAAAAATTTTTGGTGCGAAAATATAAAATGAAGGAAAAATGATATCATCTTCAAAACAATTTTTTACTATGTGAAATGTGATCTTTGACATCTGATAAGATTTTTGAAAAAAATTTAATTGACAGTTTTTTTACAAAAAATAAAAAAGTACAAAAAATTCTACCAAAAGTTGGTAAAAAATGTTTATTGACTTGAATATCACGAGAATGGGCAACAATATCGACTTCAAATTTATTTTAGCTTAAACAAAATAAAATTATTAATATAAGCTACAATTTTGAAAAATATAGAAGTGACACTTTTTGTACAAAAAATAAAAAACTTTAACAAAAATTTTCCGAAAAATGTCAAAAGTATAGTTTCTTGACTTGAATTTGTCCGTAGTATTAAATCATTTTAACTTCGAATTTATTTATTTTTACATAATAGAATTGTCAACTTATGGTATATTTTGACAAATGTCAAAATGACAGTTTTTTTTTTTACTAAAATAAAAAACTAAAACTGAAATTTACAGAAAAGTATCATAAATTGTTTTTCGGCTTAATTATCACCACTACAAACAATGATATTGACTTCAAATGTATTTTATTTTCAACCTACTCGTAGTGCATTTGTCAATACCTAAAAAATGGTAAAATATTGACGAATATCGAATTGAAATTCTCACAATAAATACAAATCTACAAATATTTCTAAAAAAAATTGGTAAATATTGTTTTCAGATTCAATATCTCTGATATTTTTTGTGTTAATAAAATTTTTATCAACTTACATTTAGGTATTATCAGGAATGCTAAGTTTTCAGCCTCTTTTTTTAATTGTTCTCGTACTTATTTTAAAAAGGGGAACAGGTATCTAGTGTTTTAAGTTTGACATTTTGGAGAAAACAGAAAACCTAACACCTATAAACGCTTAAGTCCCTCAAAGTAGCCTACTTTAAATATTTAAAACAAAAGTGCAGACAAAACTATTGCCAATTTTTAGGTAAGAAATTTCGCATTCCATCCTATTTTGTTTCATTGTTTTGGAGACATTATTTCTATCCGCTTCCGCTGCGGCAATTCTTTTAATTTTGTTGTCTTCCTTTATCAAAAGTTTAAATTTCAAAGACTTGTAATCTAAACACAATAACTTATTTTATTTAAAAATATGTTTTTTACTTTTCAAAAAAATCACTTACCCCAATTTTTTCACGGACACACCAGGAAACAATATTTTTTTTTATTTAAAGCACTTAAAAAAAAAGAAACACTTTTAGCTCTTTTTCTTTTATAGAATACACTGAAAACCAGAGCTACACACTTTTTCTTCAAATTAAATGAACTTTTCTTAAAAAAACCAAAAACACAACCAGAAAACTTATTTCAAATTTGAACTTAACGATTTTTTTTCAAATGCAACTCAGAACAGAAAAAAAAACACTACCAACACCAACACTAACACTCACGAATGCGACGCAAAACGATTCATGAAAACCAACGGTACTCGTACCTACTGCAAGAATGGGGAATCGAAATCGAATGATATTTTAATAATTGAAGAAAAAGAATACTTCCGCACCGAAAATCAACACATTTCTTTCGGAAAAACGATCTACACTTGTTTAATTATGATTATTTCATAAATTTTTTACCGAACATTGATTATATTAGGCGAAACTAAATAATTTACACTGCCCGATCGCGGAGACAACCGTCGAAGCCAAGGCCGAAGGGAGAATCGAAATTTGAAACACACAAAAAGGAAATAAGAAATTAGCTAGAACTAACCAGCAAACTGTTGAGCTTTGGATTTGGACAGAAAAATTTCCCAACCCAAGTTTATGAACTGTGCGTATGTATGGGAATTTGCATGACATGCAATTCGTTTCGTTGATAGAAGTTGTATTTGTATGTGTGATATTAGCACTGATTTTGGATTTGAATTGGAATGACAGGGTGACCTAATTTTTAGTATTGTTTGTATTTAAAGAACGAAATACACTTCTTGCTATTAAAATCTATATATAAAAAACAAAGACGGTTTGTTACAACACTTATAACTCGATATCTGCTGAACCAATTTTCATGGTTATTGATTCGTTGGATTTGTCTCCACCCCGAATAGGAGAATACATCTTAAAAACAATGAAAATTAACACACTAATGGCTTAAAATTGTAGCTTATATTAATAATTTTATTTTGTTTAAGCTAAAATAAATTTGAAGTCGATAATGTTGCCCATTCTCGAGATATTCAAGTCAAAAAAAAAAACTTTTTACCAACTTTTGGTAGAATATTTTGTACTTTTTTAGTTTTTGTAAAAAAACTGTCAATTAATTTTTTTTCAAACTTTCACCAGATGTAAAAAACATCGTTTCACATAATAAAAAATAGTTTTGAAGATAATACCATTTTTCCTTCATTGTATATTTTCGCACCAAATTTTTTTTTTAGTTTTTCAATTTTTAAAAAATAATGGTAAGTTGAAAATTTTCAAAATTTATATCAAATCTGTATCACATTACAATGTATATTGTATACAATAAAATTTATTTGAAGTCGATGGCACTATCTATTCCTGAGATATTTGCTTCCAACCAATATTTTTTTAAAAAACTGCTATAGTGAAAAAACCGCTTGACCAATTTTTATGAATGTCCTTTCTGCATCTTTCGAAGTTATAACCCGTTGAACAAAATTTAATTGGAGTCGATATCTTTACTCGTTCTTAAGATATCGTGGACGAAAAAGGGTATCTCGAACGTACGAATATCAAATTGACATTTCTTACAACAAATACGAAACTACAAAAAAGTTAAGAAAAATTTGTAAATTTTGTTTTTCCTCTTCAACATCTCTGACAATTTTTTTGATAGTAATATTGTTATCAATGAGCATCATCAAAAGTAAATCGGTTAATATCAGCAACGCCAAGTTTTCAAATTATGCATAGTGGGAAGTTATCAGTGTGGGTCGCACCCAGCCTCTTTTTGAAGTTTTTGTATTACAAACAATAAATCTTGATTGGCGATTTATTGCAACACAAAAACTTCAATTTCAAGGAAAGGTATCAAGTGTTTCCTTGCCAGTGTTCAAACTAAATATAATTTTGTCAATTCTTGTGAATTTTTTAATTTTTATAAAAATTTTGTTATCGATTTTTTGTTTTATTCTTGCTTCTATAAAAAATAGTATATACATATATAATTAATTTACATGAATACAAAATTTAACAATGAAACCATAAATAAAGTAGTTACATTTTTATTTTTAATAATGAAATAGAGATAAATGCCACTTCAAAAGAAAAAAATAAATTACTTACTTAGTAAATAAAAAGAATATTGTGGGGTTAATCTTTACAAAAATAACATTTAAATAAAATAGATAACAAATGATATGGAAGCAAAATTAAAATAAAGAAAACTAGGTTTGTCAATACACACGTTATGTATTTCCTCATGATCAAATTCAAAAAGCCACGATTTGACATTCAAGAAGAATGGTAGCGTTTCTGATGCATCGTATATCAACGGGAAGCTTATTGAAAATTCTGCAAGAAGAAACCGTATAAGAGTTTTTAAGATAGGTTGTATGGAAGAGTGGAATTGTGATAATGAATCGAGAGGCACTACGCAATCGATGAGAGTTATAGAAGGGGCTTTGTAAATAACCGCTGCGTATAAAAATAACATTTTTAAAACCTTGAAATAAAACAGATGTTTAACAGGTAATATTTTTAGTTTTTTGAAAAGTTGATAGGAAGGGGTTAGACGGGTAACACCACAAATTTTTCTTGCGACAGACTTTTGCAAAATAGCTATTGGAAGAATCCTAATTTAGAGTGAAAAATTCCGAAATAAACTACCTTTAAATATTTACTGTTTAAAAACTTCTTAAGTCTGTGTATAGCCCGAAGTGAACATAAAAGATACTGTTTAATTTTATTTATGTGATAAATCCAAATCATATTCTGATCAATTATGATATACAAGGTATTTAAATTGATTAACTATCTCGATCATAAAACAGTGACTATTACAAATTTGGTTAGTTTGAAATATAATTTTTGAGCTAGCCGGGTGGCATATACAAGTGAGATTAGAATGAGGAGGACAATCAGATACATGAAAAGTTATATCTATATCGGGGTGATGCATAGAACTTAAGTTGAAAAACATAATTTTGGTCTTGTTGCTAATTGTTAGTTTGTTGATATCAGTAATTAAGTCAAGTGCGTTATTAGAAATATAAGCAATACCTAAGTCATCTGCAAAAGCCTTGACTTTGCCACAAAAATTTTGGGAGAAAAGTGAGTTGATGTAAACAATGAATAAAATAGGACCAAGGACAGATCCTTGGGGAACACCTAGAGTAAGGATATTACAAGAACTGAACTTTTCTGCAATTCTTACTTTTTGAAATCTTCGCTTCGAACCAGTCCAAAATGACACCACGGAAACCGGCACGATACAGTTTGTCCAATAATAAATCATGGTCTACTGTATCGAATGCTCTGGTTATACAGTGGAGTCTCACTAACTTGAACATACGATAACTTAAACAATCCAATAACTTGAACATGCATCAGTTATGTATTTTGTAGCTTAAACAGTCAATTTTGAAGACTCTTTACTTGAACTTTTCTATTACTTACTCTATAAGTTGAGTTATCAATAATTAAGACATTTGGAACGTGTGATGTTGCTATGGTACAGAGAATTTTAACTAATACCGTTGTTATCGAATCAATTGATAAAGTATTAAAGTAGTCAATTGGGTCTGTCAAAACAACAGAACGTTCAAAGGATTCACAGTTCTACAAAACCTGAGAGAAAGTGCTCTGAAGAATGTTTTGTATAAAACTAAGCAACGATTGTAAAATTCGTTTAAATAAAATTATGTTTATTTATATGTAAATACATAAATTAATAATCATAAATTGAATTTTTGCTATTGTTTCCAGTAACTTGAACAATCCAATAACTTGAACAGCCCTCGTTTCGTACGTGTTCGAGTTAGTGAGATTCCACTGTATCTACAAAAAGACCAGAACAAAATTGGGCGCATTCACTAACATAGTCACTACGTAGTCGAAAATCAACTAGCTTTGTGAATGCATAATGCACCACAAAGCTAGTCAATCTTAAACTGTCATATTTTTGACAGATGTGAGAATAAAATGAAAATCATTTGTGATTTTAAAATAAGTCAAATCAATAATATAAGATATAAAATGAGTGATTTGGAACAAGATGGAGTCATATGTATGCAATATAATTAAATTTAGATCATATTATAGTGGTTTGGTAAATTAAAATTGTATTTTTATTTAACAGCTGAGAGTGAAATGTCAAAATCGCTCATTGTTTTGTATCTAAACCTTTGTTGATTAATGAACAGAATTCAAGGAGGGCGTCTTCCAGTTGATACACCATCCCTGAAACCATACTAATCTGGGCTAAAAAAAGTTTATTCTTTTTATTTATTCTTGATGTTAACGAATAACAATATTACTTACAAAAGAATTATCAGACTTAAGAAATGTCTAGAGATATTTTAGTGAAAAAATAATATTAGCATTTTTTTATTTTTTGTAAAAAAAACCTGTCAATTAATTATTATGTGTCAAAAATTTACCATATGTTAGCAGTCGAATTATGCAAAAAATAAAATAAATTTGAAGTTAAAAGAAAATAAACAACTTTTGAAATTTGGTTAATTGGTTAATTTTTATAAAAAAAAATTGTAAATTCGATATTTTCCAAAACTTTACCATATCTTAATACATATAGTACTATGTATTTGTATTTTTTATAAACTTATATAAATTTGAAGTCAATAGCTTTCCCCAATCTCGAGATATTAGAGTCAGAAACCATTTTTTACAAAATTTTGGTTGAAGTTTTTGTACTAATCTATTTCTTGTAAATAAAAACGTTTGCTGATTTTTTTTTCCAAAATTTTACAAGATGTCGTTAACTTCATTTCACATAAGCCGTGTTTTATTGGTAATTGAAAATACTAGCTAGTAAAATTTTACATGGAAAACAACAACACCTCAAAAGTGAACAAAAATAAGCTATAGTGTTTATCCATAGTAATTTAGTGAAGATAGAGTTTCATCTAGTTAAATGTAGGGGCAGTCAAGAAGTTCAAAAAATATGCAAATGTTGGCAACATGAGGGTGTGTTCGGTAACAAATACACTTCTTTTACACTTCGCCTGCATTGAAAAGTGCAAGCGATCCACAAATTTCAAACCAAACATTTATTTGGGTTGAAATTATAAAAATGCAATTATTTCATTAAAAAATTCATTAAAATCAATACTTTAAAAAATTTTTAAAACTTTTAGGAACAATTTATAAGAGATAAAATAATTTTTTTTAGGATTAGTGTATTTTACCATAACATATTGTGGAAAATTTATTGAAATATGCTTGTTCTCATTAAAAAGCTGACAAAGGTTGCTTCCATAAATGCATGGTTGTGTAAGTCTGACGAATTCATACCTTTTTTAAATGCACATGTTAAATGTCCGCTTTTCTTAAAAGCAAAACTCAAATATTTGTTGAGCAAATGTGAAACTATAAAAAGTGACAAGCAAACATTTTTTTTTTTGACTTTAATATGATTGCAATTGATCGCATGTATACAATGCACCCAAAGTTATATATATACGGTATTGATTAGAATAAAATGGTAATTTTGACTCTACAGGCAACTTGAAGTAACTTCTCATAATTTTTATTAATTATTTCTTTATAATTTCATGTTGAATTTTGCCTTTTAATATTTTATTTATTGAATAAAAAGAACAAAAGAATGTTTACTATCCAAATAAATGGTCTGTGTAATAAATTCTATAATAATTTAAGGAAAATAGTGAACCACGATTATTCAACTGGTCTTTAAAGTTGCCAGAAACTTAGTTCCATATTTTTCGTTATTCCATATAAACCAATAGAATTGAACAGGGAGTTGATAAAATGATGAACTTTAATCTGTGGGTGATAAATATAACAAGAAAATCAATATATTTTCAAAGTTTTACTTCAAATATAAGTAAAAAACATTCGAAACCAACTCGGTGTTCATTTCCATGCAAACTTCAACTTAACAACCGTTTTCATGCATTTTCCAACTCGACCCAATAATTTACACAATTGTACATTCTTCGAACGCGCCCCATGTAGAACAGCTGTTGTTTATTTTGATTTAAAACTCAAATTGGATTTTTAACTAAAATGTAAAGATGTTAGCCAGAAATTTCTTTAACAAGTCAGTTGGTATATTTACAACTTTTGTTTGCAATATTCATTCAATTTTTTTCTATTTTCAAGTGCACATTTGCCTTTTATATTTTGTGTGTGACAGAAGATTTTGAAATTTAGACATCCATGATTTGACAAATAATGTGTAGGGACACCAACTTTAAGAAGAAAAATTAAAAGTGAATATAGCGTTTTATTGGTCCTCGAATACTATGTTAGGGATAGATTACCAATAAAACGCGGCTATAGTATAAAATTAAGTTTGAGTCGATATCTCTATTCGTTCTTGAGGTACTGTGGACGAAAAAACGTTTCTCGAAAGTTCGAACGTATAATGGCTACGCTTTTAAAACCTATCCATTTTCATAAAATTTTCTTTAATATCGACAAAAACGATAGCTAAATCGGTATCGTTTAAACGATATCGTCAAGACGATAGCTTTGTTATTTACATAAAGCAAAAGCCAAATTGTCTGCTCGATATCGTTTGGACGATAGGGGATTTTTATGCTTACGTGAAGCATAGCTATCGATGACGATATCGACATCCTTACGTGATGAGGGCCCTGTACTTGATATCTGATAAAATTTTCGAAAAATTTCAATTGACAGTTTTTTTGCAAAAAATAAAAATGTACAAAAAAAAAAAATCTACAAAAAATGTGTAAAAAAATGTTTTTCCACTACAAAATCTCGTGAAAGTTCGTAAGTCTGATATAATTATTTTGTTAATAAAATTGTTATCAATCAAGATCAAAAGTCAATCGATTAATATCAAGAATGCCAAGTTTTCAAAGTATGCATAATGTTAAGTTATGCACAAATTTCAATGGAAACTCACAATTTATATGACATTTTTCTGGAAGTAAGTCTAATAATATTTATTATTATTTAAATGTCAACACCTACACATAGATATGTATGTAATGTATGTATGTAGGTGTATAGTAAGAAGAATGATTGAAAAATATTGATGTATGCACATATAAGCACACATATGTATGTAGTACGTACGAGTATATGTACCTACATATGGCTTTCATAACACAAGAATTAATATCCTCAACAAACGCTGTTGTAAGACTTGCAGCCTTCTCAATGTAGCATATAGATAATGTATAAGGACTAAGGATATTGGTATATAAATGAGGTGACCATGCACGTAGAACACGCCTTCACACTTTTAACAAACAAGTCCAAAGATGTTTTATCTTCTCCTGATGTGACTTCTTTAATTGAATCTATTGGACAACAATCAAGTCGAGAAAGGAAGAGGAAGAATGATGAATAAAGTTTTGTTTCCAAAAGACATGGAAAACACGTCACTGCAATCAGGTTTCAACTGCAACTCTACTATGTATATAACCAAGGAACTATTCTAGCAGGACAAAAGCGAATAAATTGGAATTTATGTCAGAATTAAAACAACGTACATGTGTATATACAGTACAATATATACACACAAAATAATAGTAAAAAGGAAAATGGAGATCTTTGGAAGAAACATTCATATACATAATGTAGATATGGACACACAGGTACCTAGTAATATATACATAAATATGTGCATTGTGCATATGGTAGTGATGTTAGGTACATACATAGATATATTATATAGGTAAGGTATGTAGTTGCACATGATGATTTTCAAACATCCATTCAAAGAAAATCTCTATAATGCAAATGACGATATTAAGAAGAGAATATGGTATTCTCTAATTGTGTTGAGAAAATTACCTATATGCAAATCTGAAATTTTTTTTTTAAATTACATATACATATAAACTTATTCAATAATTTGTGATGTCTCGTTTCTATTAAATTCAAAGATAGTTATCTCGGCAGAATTGTTTGAACCTGAATTGTAAAACATAATTTTACATAATTATTTAGATATCCAAGGACCATGTAATAAAAAACAAATTTATGTAAAGGGTGTTTTTTTTAGACGTGTGGTTTTCAAGATTAAATAAAATGCAAATTATTTAACGTTATGGCTAAGAATTTAGCTGTATTATAAAAAAAAGAGTTTGCCATTTGATATAATTGTATGTAAATGTCCACCGTAATTGACTCGACTAAAATCAAACGAAAGGCCTTATTTTCTACCACTTGTTGCAGAAATTGAGGCCGTATGTCAGGAATAACGCGCCGAATATTCTCTTCCAAGGCGTCAATTGACTCGGGATTATCTGCGTAGACAAGCGACTTCACATAACCCCACAACAAATAGTCCAGTGTTATGGCGTTTTTAATTGGCAATCTGGAAGCAGAATAAAGTATTCTGAAAGCTTTCAATTAAGGAAAAGTGACAGTTCTGATTCTGAAAAAGAAGAGATTTCTCTTCTCGATTTGAAATCAGAAGCAAAAACAGAATCACTCACACATTCAAAGATTTTAAATGTCACACTTGATAATTGTCATATTTTTTTAATTAACAAATTGTGCGAACTGTAAAGTGATTGCTTGAAATTAAAATTAAAATATAAACAAATAAAAAATAATATTGAAAATATCTTAACAATTGTTCCTAACATTGTTGTAGTCGTCTTCTTCATCTTCTTCATCAAGTTATGACGATGCAAGTGATGCAGTTAATTTTCCCTTGCAGACGTTTTCCAAAAAGCCAAGATTGCAAAACTACCAATACAGTCACACCAAACTTCAAATTTTTCAGAATTCAGAAAAAGTGTTCAATTGGGATTTTGCTTCTAATTCCAGTTCCGGATTTCTAATTAAAAACGACATTAGTAAATCGCACGCGGTCTTCGAGCCTTCTTCAATTCAGCAGCTATAGCGTCTTCGATGCATACGTACTGTAGATTGTACGGCGCCCGTTTCTGAGGATGCGATATTTCTACTTGAGCAAACGTGGTGCGAAACTGATCCATGGTTGCTCGAATTACAGACTCTGCTGGGCGACTATGTCGACCGAATATTGGACTCACACCCGACGCGTGTCGGTCGGTCAAGCGAACTAAATTATTATTTTGGTAATAAATTTGCGCGATTTGCAAACGTTGTTCAGGAGTAAGGCTTTTCAGTAGGAAATGGAAAACCAAACTGATCATGAATCAAGTGACAGTTGTCAAAAAGACCAACTTCGAAATAAGTAGATATGTATGTAAGTAGTGCCTGATTGAAAATTAAAAGTCTAAAACACCCTTTATATCCAAGAAAGCAACTAAAGTAAACTCCTTGTGCGAACTAATAATGTGCAAGGATCAAGTAACATTAATTCAATTTTTATTAATTAATTAGAAAAACTATATAAACTATTGCTTTCTTTTTCCCACAGATTCATTAAATCCCGATCTTGAGATAATCTAATCTCCATTCTCCATTACACAAAGTAAAGAAAATATAACTCCAGCTTTTGCTGAATGAGCAGAACGAAACGTTTCAGAAAATCCACCATAGGCCAAATCGTAATTGCATTTCGTTTGTTTATTACGTCCATAGCCACCCGCCACTCCGAATCCGCCTGCCACACTGCCACTTCCATTTGGCGGACTCCAGAACTGAACTCAATGCAAAGCAAATAAGGTCAAGGAATCCACTCATTTATATGTATGTATATGAAGTTGGTTCATGTTAAAGAGCCGGAAAACAAACTCATTTCCGTTTCAGAGGAGCATTAACATGAACATCGCTGCCATTAATTTCGTTGTGTTAATTATTATCCTTTTGTCTGTCATTGCGTCCTGCTTTCAAATAATTCTTCAAAAACACTGCTTTCCCCTCCCTTTCGTTATTTCGCACACTCTATACTCTATAGTTCAAATTTATCAGAGTCAAAGCCATCCACTAAATAGAATACAATGCAACTATCTCCATTTTGTTAAAACTGGAGTCTTTGGTTAAACAGATGGAGGAGATGGAATACATAATACAGATTGCGATTGCAAGCGCGTAGTTCGTTCTATTTGGTCCTTCTTGTGCCTTCTACAGCCTTCAACCATTTTGCAATAATAAAATTATGATACCGAAACGAAATATCACTTCTTCCAGTCTAGTTGGCGTTTTAATTTAAGTTTCGTTTGCATTCACACTTTCAACTTTGGAAAACAGGAACAGAAATACCATAATAACGAACGTTTTTCATGCTGTTGGTGTATGTGTATATCTATATCCTTTTATCAACAGTGTATGAGTGCGTTTTGTCTTTTCGATGTCTTCTCAGGAAAAAAAAAAACTACAAATAAAAACAGAGTTTTTATTCAAATCACTTTCGCAAAAGTTCGCATTTGGTTTTTGTGCAACAAATGGCGAAATGAAATTATTTGTCTGTGACCAGAAGCACTATACCTACATACATACATACCTACAAACATGTATGTATATGGTTATGCATTCGTATTCGTCGACCTAGCTTATGGAGTCTTATACTGAGTGAGAACTGAAAAAGTGGAAAACAAATTTCCTAGAAAATTTTCTGGAAAAGGGCTTTTTTAACTGATAGTGGATTATAAAGCATTCATGCATATGAATTAATTTCCTCTTTTGAAGCAATGAATGGAATTGTGCTTTAGATTGGCGAAAAACCATCAGTAGGTATAAAAGTATTCTTCGGCCTGAAATATTTACATGCACCTTTTATAAAAAACAAAAATAAAAGGTCACAATACTCGATTACATACTTTGTCATGGAAACTTTTGACGATAGCTAATCCCTTTGTGACAAAAGCGATTTTAAAAACTACGTTGGTAGTGACGTGTTTGTATTTTACCATTTTGAAAATATTAATATAAAACAAAAATTATTCAATTCCGAATACATTTTCTCATTATTTTAAACTTGAAAATCGTCAAACTTCTTTAAAAATAAATATATGTATAATAAAAATATGATATCTTAATAAAGGGTGTTTTTTTAGACGTGTGTTATGGCCAAGAATTTTTAGCTTTATTATAAAGATAAGGGTTTGCCATCATTATGTTTTAAAAATGATTTAGGTCAAGTGACTGGTTCGAATAAATTAACACGAGGGACACAATTTTCGACCACTTTTGCACTTTTGCAGCAATTATTGCCGTATGGCCCTATGGATGAAGAAATCCTCCTGCTGATTCATAGACTAAAATTATTTTCCTAAACACTGTTATTTTGGGAGTTTTTAAACTTTGCAGAAAATATACATGCAGATTGGTGCTTTACAATGGGCTCATTTTCAAAATGCGTTATTCGTATAAACTGTTATTGGTATAAACTTGACACAGTTGTCAGTAGCAGATTGTTAGATAATAGCATCTTGTCGCCTCGCCGAATACCGATGTTATTTGGCTCTCATTTTTTTGTAAATAAAAAACTTTGATTCTGTTTTTTGATAATGTTTATTTGAACCTCTAGAATTTTATGGGTTCAATCGAAAAGATGATATCGGCCAAATGGGCGCCGCCGTTACAATTGATTGTCATGAGGGCTCGCTTTATGGCATTTTTCATCACTTGCGCGAGAATTTCGGGCGATAAATTCTTGCATTCGTGTCGGATGCTTTCCTTCAGGTCTGCCAAGATCTTAGGATTGTTGACATAAACACGGAATTTCAAAAAAAAACCATAAAAAAGTCTAGAGCGGTTAAATCAGGCGATCTTGCGTGCCAGTTGAAATCGCCGAAACGCGAAATGAAGCGTCTCGTCGATTGTGGCTCGTGCAGTGTGTGCCGTTGCTCCGTCTTGTTGAAACCACATGTCCTCCAGTCCTAATTCGTCCAATTTCGGCAGAAAAAACTCGGTCAACATGGCCCTATAGCGTGGCACGTCGGTAGTCTGGTCGATGTTTCGGGGCTCACTTCGACATCCTCGGCTACAACGGCGATATTCTCGGCACAACGGGCGCTCCGGGGCCGGCCACTCTTGTCAACGTCTAGAGTGGTCCCATACTCTTCAAGGTTGGTGGCTAAACGGCGCATTGTTTACTCAGTCGGTGTCGGACGGCCGGGGAATCGGCGAGGAAATTCACGTTGCGCCAACAAAAATTGTTTCGCAAAAAAATAAACACAATTATTCCGCGTTCTTGGGGTGTGTATGTGTATGGCTTATTCACTTGTATTCTGTATCTGTTTAATACACAAATGTCAAAAAAGATTCGACATTGAAGGGTGATTTCTTTTGCGCCACCTTATATCTGCAACGCAGTTGTGCTGTTTGTTTTGTGCATTTTTTTTTCTGACAGATATCAGAACAAAAGTAAAAGGGTCTGTTGCAGACTTTAGTTTCTCAACACCGTTTTTTCAATTTTGTCGCGTTTAAAATCTCAAAAAGTGCAGAAAAACGGTAAAATTACATGCCTTCAAATTGCACAAGAGTTATTAATTGAACACCAACATTTGTATTCGAGACTCGTGGAAAACGTCTTAATTCTATCCGCAGTTGGATCCTTCTTTCTACTTTTATCGGCAATGAGGATGTTGTATTTGTAGAATGTGTAAAATCTTACTTTACTGCGGATATTTTCGCCAAAAAAACGAACCTTTTTTCATCTCGCTTCCACTCATTTTTCCGAATATGTAATTTAAAATGTCTGTCTCATTTCCCCATCTTTGTTTAACAATCTAGAGAGAGAAAAACGTTATAAGCTTAAATAGCCTTTGAAATAAAACCTAAATTGTTCTGATAGAATGAAAAGAGATTTATTTAAGTTATTAAGTTAAAAAAAAAAAAGAAATCTTTTGGATTTTGGTATTTTATCAACTAAAGAATATTTCCATGATTTGGAGGACATCCATCTTTTATTAATAACTCGTTTTCATTTGGAATAACCCCAAGATGTTTTTATTGATTCCAATCTATCATAGTACCCTCATTTACAATATAATTTATGTATAAGCAACAAGCAACTTATTCGTACTCTTAGCTTTATACGAGTATAACTCCTAATCCTTAGTAATATCTTTATCCTTACTAAAATATTGTTCTTAGAATCCATTCTCATTTATCAAAAAGAATAGAAATGGTCTTAAGACATAATATAACAAGACAAACATACATACATAACATTTGTATGTATCTTTTAATTGTGAAAAAAGTTTCAATACTTTTTTTAGATATTAAATTAAAGGCCTCTTAAAGAATATTACGAAAAGATTTTTCATGCGTTTAATGAGTCTATCTATAATTAATAAATTTCAGTCGTTGATTTTTAAAGTAGAATAAGCAAATTGTTTTTATTTTAAACTTTCAAATGCACTTTAATTTTTTAATAAATCTAATTTGTATTAAATAAGATGAGAATGATTTTTCTTTCTCTATTTATCCTTTCGCAAGGATTAAATACTAATTTTTGATCAAAAGACAAATTCTGATATAATTTTGTTCATCAGTGCAGATATGTATCTTGTTCAGTCAAAGGAGCCTGTCCGAAAAGTCACACTTTTGAAGCAGCTTACTCTTCAAAATATTATGCACTTAGACTTATGTAGTTGAATTGCAAAGGATGTGGACAATTTTCAGATGACCCATAGTACTACAGTACCTAATATTTGTAGAGAAGACGTTGTTGACATAATGTGTGCAGGAGCTACAAAGAATTTTTAAACATCCAAATGCATTCAACTTCTACTTCCAAGCAATAAAGTAACTCAGGAGATGGAATTATCTTATATGGTATATTCAAATGTAGGTAGGTATTCACTTTTGAGTGGGAAAGATAACTGATACAGGAAACTGTTTGTTGTTTACCAAGGAAACTTCAAATGTAGTTGGCAAAGATGGGCGAGCATGTTATTTTAATCGTAAAAAGAAAGTTTGAAAGTTTCAGTGGCAAAATGTGTTGGTCATCATATCTTAGTCATAATTCAAGTTCAAGTGATGGTGGTATGCAGCTGTGACACTTTTAGTTGTGTTTTATTCACTGATGTATAGCTAGTGCAGTATTCAAGTGAATAAAACGATTAAACTCACTTTACATATATCACCAGCACAGCTGCCATTATTTTTGCTGGCTTCTTCAAATTGTTGTTGTTTGCTGAGGGCAATTTTGCTGCACTAGCTACCCAGCAGTGAATAAAACACAGCTACTGTCTGGGACACCTTAACTTTTAAGATCTTTGTGTCTCAGAAAATCTTTATATGGAAACAATTAAGGTAATAAACGTCTTTGTAACAACCAGCATCTTTATATCAAGAAATTCCGAAACCTTTGTCGACGATCTTTCGAAGTTGTATACCGACGAAAATGTGAAGTACGTTCTTGAAAAGAAAATACGGGTTCTCTCGGAGGTGAAGGCCTTGTTTGAAAAGGACAGTTGGATAGTGACTGTGTAGACTTTCATGAGTGGAGTTGTCAAGGATCAACTCTGTTCCTATATATCTACTTCAGTATGTCTGCTAAGCATAATTAATCCAAGTTTACATATATTTTTCGTGACGTCGTGGGTCGATTCTTAGCAACACAGTATAAATTCTGGTAAAGACAATAATGGTACTTGCTTTAATAATTACAACACATCCTTATGACCAAAAGGTAAATAACCATACTTCCTTCCAGTTCAAGAGCACCCAAAGGCTTTGCAATACTCGTAAATAGTACTTCGGGCTATTGCCCCTTCAAACCACAGCACAACCACAGTAGGACCAACGAACAGAAAAAATGTCGAAAAATGCAGCCAAAAAAAAAAAAATCACTGAAAGAACAACAAAAATGCACCACATAAGCCACAAAATACAACGGCTACAAAAGGTACGAAAATAAGCAAGTTACTACAAGAGTGTGCCTGGATGCATATACATTCATACATACATACATACCTATAGCTAGATAAACCATGTGATTGGGACGAGAACATTAAAACCGTTTTACTTCATTCAAATTCGCGGCTTTACCAATAAAAAGTTCATTCTTCCGTTAAGAGTTCCGGTTCGATAGATCAAGTCCACTATAAGGTAATGGCACAAAATGGCGTTGTTCATGGTGGTGTGGTGCGGTGTGATGGCGAGGGAAATATAACCATTTTCCTTGTTTGCCCATGTTCAACCACTGCTCGTCAAGCGCCACGCCACGCCACCATTGCTGGCTGTATGTACATATTTTACAGGACTCAAACCGAATACGGCTACAAATAGCTCAATAACTGTTAACTTGCAAAACACGGGCAATCTTTTTTTTTTGGTATGCTTACCTATACCTATGTATGTATGTATGTATGTAAGTATGTATATATGTACATACATACATATGCAAAATGTAAAAATATAAAATTAAAATTAAGTGGAAAGGATAGGTTAATAAGGTTGAAAGTTACGAAAAGGAGATATGGTGACTGGTGAGTTTAAAGGATTTACCAACAATGGATAAGAAAAGAGACAAAACATGTGCTTTAAGAAACAGTGATATAAAAGTAAGTTTTTTTGCATTGTTGTACTTGTAAAAAGCGAACATATTGGTATAAAAACAACTGACCCTATAGATAGATGTTCCAATGTCCTTAAAGCGGTCCCTAGATGATCAGTATTGGGTACTGTAAGAATATTGAACAATATTATTGGCACAATCAATCAGTTGACCGCTAATAATATTTGTGAAGGCAGTATGTTGAGTCATACGGAAGTTAGTTGTAACTATTGCACTTGGGGTATCAAAAAAGGAGAGACAAAAAGTCGCAGTTGGATGCAGAAATGAAAAATTAATTACCTACCTATGTATGAAAATTTATAAAGTGAAGTGGTTGTAAGTGAACCCAACAAACACTTCCTCACACTCACACTCAAAAATAAAATAAAATTATTCTTTCATCCATTTTTCTTGTCTAGAAGACACGGCGAACTTCGTGCATGTCGTCCCAACTGAGTTCTGACAGAACGCCTGGCTGTTAAATTGGTCGATGTGTCATAAGCCGATGAAAATTTTCATTACTTTCGGAACTTACAAAGAAAAGTTTATATACATAATAATCTATATACATATATATATATACATATATGTATATAAAAATAAACCCTATTTCCTTCTGGTCACGCTATAATTTGAGAAAGACTAAACCGATTTCGTTCATCTTTCTTTTAAATGTTTTCTAATGTTTCGTAGAAGGTTTGTCAATTTAAAAAAATAAAGAAAAGTGCAAAGAAACTAAGAAAATTAAAAAAAACTAAACAGGTTGATATACTATTTTAAACTTTTTAAATGTTTGATATAACTGCCAGCTTGATATATCGGAAAATTTAATAAATAATAGAAGGCGGGCTTTTAGTGTTGCCATCAGAGCTGTCAAATTTTAGTTTTTTTTTCTTAAATAACATTTAGTTTGTATGTATTTTTATATACATATATACATAGCATAGAAAATAATAAGAATTACCAGAAATCTTGAGAAACCGAATAATGAATCGCTGTCATTGCTTTTCCAAGGTTGGTTATTCTTTTAATTTTGTAAGTGGAATGTCAAATTTTATTAACTTTTAAAGGAGATTTTCGCTAAGTTGAAAATCGCTTTACCAGAATATGATAACGTTTTATGTAGATTGTTAGGAGAAAAGTTTGTAAAAGTTTTTAGGTTATGTGTCTGTCTTAAGCCATCTTGAATTTTGGGACAATTTCATGATACTTTTAACTGCCAAAAAGGTTACAATTAAGCTGTGGATTCCTTCTAAGAAAATTTCCGATTTTTCTTGATTTCCTAAAACCCATACTATGTCAAGAACTTTTCATTTGATGTTTCACTCGGATAAAGCAGTAGCTGTCAATTTTTGGTCTTGTTAGTTATACAATTTATAACTTAAGAACGGCTGAACCGAATTGTTTGAAATATGGCACAGTGACAGTTTATAGTCTGGAAAAGCAAATAGGGTGATTTACCAACTAGGACATGAACATAGGTTGTCCTGCCGCTCGATCCACTTTTTAATAAACTTACTTATCTAGAAACTATGAAAAAATTATATTTAATATCGAAACAGCAACAACAATATTTTTCCAAAGCTTGAGTTTCAGCATTAAATTGGGGCGAGACGAAGTTTGCCGGGCCCTCTAGTATTGAATAAAAGAGGAGAGTAGTGTATGAATGTTTTGTAAAAAGTGTTTTTTTTTTTAACGTGTGGTTTTTTACATGGCAATACATTTTCGAAGTTATTATTTTTGACATCTGTCACTTGATTTATGTTTCGTTTGGTTTGCCATTTCATAAAAAATTACGGCAAACAACCATCAAGCGCGTCGAACGTTTGGTGAATAGGCCTAAAACGAGATAGTCACCGATACCGATTTTCAAAAGAAAAATTTGTTCAGCATAATGATTCTCATTTCTGGTTGATTGGTAACATTAAAAAGCAAAATTGTCGTATTTGGAGTGATCATAATCTACAAGCCATTGATGAGACCAACAACCAACCTCAAAAAGTCACTATTTGGTATGCTCTATGGAAAACAATTGGTCCATGGCTTCCAAGATCGTGCGATTTAACACCGCTTTATTATTTTTTGTATAGGATATTAGGATTATATGAAGTGTACTCAGATAAGCCCGAGACAATTTACGCCTTGGAAGAGGTATATTCGGAGCGTTATTGCTGACATATCTACGGCCCCAATTGCTGCACAAAAAGTGGTTGAAAATTGGGCCTCTCAGCAGGAATTTATTCGAGCCAGTCACGAGGGCCCTCTTGTCCGAAATCATTTTTAAAAAATAATGACAAACCATTATCTTTATGATCAAGCTAAATTCTTGGCCATAAAATTAAATTTCTTTCGTATTGACTGGCGTAGATATGGTGTTTTCTGTCATAGAACCTTTAAGGCTGGGTGGCCAGCCAAAAAAACGGCTGCAACGTTACAAATAAAGGGATAACTTTTACATTTCGAATGCTAATTGATTGAAATAAAAATTAATGCATTCTAAATAAACAGGGCTACTACACTGCATCATTATAATTTTTAAATGTATAATATAGAAATTCTGAGAGTGAAACAAACTACAATTTTGTCGTTATTTTGATAGTACTTTAAAATGCACCATTTATTTCTAGTATAACTAAGATTTTTATTTAATTTTTTTGGTGTTTTCAAAAGAAATTAAGTTAATTAAGGGAGTGACGGATTGACTTTAATTTATTTAATTTTTTTTATGAGCAAAAAATTAGTCCAATCTTATGCAATTTTCAATGGGTTTGACGTGTTTGAACAGGTATAACTTCTTTAATCTACTACATATTTTATCGAAACAAAAAGTATTGTAAAGCCTGTCTCAAATATTTTTATTACAAATAAATTTTTTTTTAAATAATTCACTTTTAAAGTTTAAAACAATAAAAAAACCTAAAAAAAACGCAAAACACGTTATATTTTTGAGGACTTTTAAATATCCCTCATTAGTTTTTTAGCCTTTTGAACTATATTTTTTTTCTTTATTTTATTTAATAGATTAATTAATTACCTCGGGAGTGACGGATTGACTTTTTCTAAAAAAAAATTATTAACACTTTAAATGTCCATTGAAAAAGCCCAAATAACAATTAGCTTTCCAGAGAAAATAATGCTTGTGCATATTTTTCTTATTTTTTTTATTTTTTTTCAGTATTTTTTCTATTGGTCTCCAATTCAAAAATTCTAATTGCGATGATGGTTTTTTTTTAATAAATTTTTGAAAAAGTGTCTAAATTGGTGTTTTTCCCTTTGAAATTTCCTTTTTACACGCACACATAGAAGTTTCAGTTCCCAGTAATTCCACTGCGAAATTAGCGCTTCGAGAGAATGTTTTCCATTTGGAAAAGAAGTGAGCCTCTCCCACCCGCTCCCAAATATTTTTGTTGTTGGTTTACATATTGCTGGTTGTTTCTTCCTTATTGCATCAAGAACAAAAAATGCAATAGAAAAACCGGTTATTGGAATTTGAGGAATATGTAAGGACAAACCAGTTTTTTTTTGTCAATGAGTTTACTAGAGCAAGTGTTCGACCAATTCGCGTGGTGGGAAGTATGCAGAACAATGTTGTATGTGGTTTATTCATCAACTACTTCTTGCACCCTTTACTTTGATGACGTAGCAGAAGTCGTGATCGTTTTGTTTTTTATATTTGATCTTGATGTTTTTTGTGGCAATAGAGAGGGGATTTATTGTTCTTTGGCAAAAACAAAAACAATTGCAATGCAAATGAGATCAGAACCGGTTTTCGAGAAAATATATTGAAATGGAAAGGAAACGTACATCTACAGCACATATTGTCCTTTTCTTTGGTTATTATTGTTGTTTTTTCTTTACTTTTCCCACTTTAGCGTGTTATTGATCTTATAAAGATACTAATTTTTTTTTCTTCGACTCTATTCTTGTTCAAAAAGAGTGTAGAGAGAGAGTAACAAACAAGAACAAAATTCCTCTGGCCACATATGGCGATGCCATGAAATTCATGACAAAAAAGGGCACTAACACAAATAAAGTCATTTACATGAAGTTTGAGTTTGCCGATCTGGGACACCCAGCCTTAATATACCACTTAAACTTTAATAATAACTTGTAGTTATTAAAAATGAATTATACTCTGAAGTTCACTACGCAACTTACGGTTGTTGATTTTAAGTTGCTATGCGATAACGATTCATAATCCGGTCCTGAGTGAAAAACATGGTTTCTGGCAATGCTCTGTTTTGACAAGTCAGAATATAAGCACTAACATTTTCAATCGAGAAATGTCCCTTCTTCTCAGAGCTAGGATCAATTTTAAACCAAGACAATTGAACCAGAAAAAATATCAAGATTTTTTAGTAGTTGTGTTTTATTCACTACTGCAAACAATAACACATTGATTACTGGCTAGAAAAAAATCCAGTAAAAAAAATGTCAACTGTTCTGGTAATAAAATATATGAAGTGAGTTTGATCGTTTTATGATCTTGAATGCTGCGCTATTTATGCAGCAGTGCGATTAAAACACAACTAGTATTGTTGTTAATACATACAAATCTTCAAATTAACTATTTGAATCCGTAAAATTTAAGGACTAAATTTTTTGTAATAGGTATGAAAGTTGCTCCTTGTGTGATTTGTTCTTTCCACAGATGTATACGCATCTAATTTTCATTAATTTAAGTATAATTTATGCTGCATCCGTATGATGAGTACATGTACTGTACTTTATACATATTTTGTGCTTCAAAAAATGGATTGTACCAAAATCCTGAATTATGTAATTCAATTTGTATACATACACATAAATAAATACATATGTATGTATGCATGCGTATGCTAGTATTTATTGCATCAAAATCCATCGATCTATTCATTGGTGTTTGAAAGAAATCACTTTTCTTATGCAAATCGCTCCTTTCGTTCGTTTAGCATATTATAACAAATTCCTCACGTCCGTCGTCGACGTCGTCTGTCGTTCGTCGTCGTCTTGCAAGCTGCACACTTTACCCAGACCTGTATGCATGCATATCCTTTACAAGCCCCATTTGCTGTCATGCTTTCTTTGTCCACAACCATCCTCTGTTCACCCCCTCTTAAATCGATCAACAACAATAATAAATAATACAAGAAAATTTCCACTGTATTTAACAATCTCTACTTGAAGCAAAATTTAACTCCTTCTCTATAGTACTTGGTATTGGAACGGGCGGTGGGTATAGTGTGTCGTGGAGAAGGATGTGAATTCAATAATCTGTCCATTAAAGGATCGATACATTGTACATTTTTTTCCTTTTGCAAGTCCTTAAGCTGGGCCAGTTATAGTATAGTTTTCGTAGTTGGATGCTATTTCTGCAAAGCATATTATTCCATCAGCATCAGAGAGAGTAACTGTATAGCAAGCCTCATACAAAACATCCATTTGGTCGTAGTCGTCCTCGTTCGTCCTCTTTCATCCTCGTCGTCGTCGTCGTTGCCATTTCTTCTCCTCATCTTAGCCCATCTGGAGTGGCAATGATGTTAGCCCTTCTATCCCTGAAAAAAAAAAATAAAATAAAAAATATATAAATACATGCACACACACACACACCGCTCCACTCCATTGCATACATTTAAATTTGAGAGAGGGGCAGGGGGCTTCCAGAGGAAAGAAGTCCGCGTTAATAGTTTACTATAAGGACGACACAGTTATATTTATACTCACTTAAATGGTGAATGGCGTATTATGGACTCTGCTGGATCCGGGATGATTTGATGCGAAGCAGCATCCAGTTCTAGGAAACCAAAGCAGAAAAAGTGCGAACTAACAGGCATTAGCATCGTTTTCGCCATTAGTGATGGTGCTGTGCTTTGCTTAATTCTTCATACATACATATTTCCCTAGTCTCATTCTAATGGAAAAATTATTATTTCTAGTCACGTTTTCGTTATAAACGGACAAAAAAAAAGAAGAAAAATACAAAATGTTTGCTTATTTCATTTCGTAGGTTTTGTGCTGATGATGGTGACCGTTTAAAAAGGTTCTTGTATCTATTTATTTATCTATTCGTCAAACATATGTGTACTTAGGCCACCAAAAACTTTTATTTTTCTAGTACTATGTCCTAATACTCCATTTGTTGCAGAAACGCCTCGTTCATTTGTAGAATACTCTTATGTATATCCAAATTGTACCAATACTTTTTTTGTTTTAATTAATTCCTAAAGTTTTGTTTATTAATGTAGAAATCATATTTTCTTGTTTATGGGATGCAAGTAAAATTTCAGTTTTAAAATTCGTTTCTTTCAAGCAAAGGAAAGTGAATCACTGTCCAGATCATGCCTGATGGAATGCTGAAACCTTAAAGTTAAATAGCTTATAATATTTTTAGAATGTTCTTTCGATGAATTTGAAATTACCTACATGATAATATTGAAAAATAAATGGCTCATACTGCAGGGTTGTGCAACACATTTCATCACTATAACTACTTACATAGTAAAAAACAAAGTCACTTCTCGCTGTTTGTTCCTATGTACGCTTAAATCTTTAAAACTACTCGACGGATTTTGATGCTGTTTTTTTTTTTAAAATAGGTAGATAGAGTGATTCAAGAGGAATATATTTTAAGGTGGTACAATAATAATCTTCTTTTGTATATATTAAAATCAATTTCTATTTCTTTGTCTCGCTAAAACTCGAGAACGGCTTGGTCGATTTGGCTGATTTTGGTATTGAAATGTTTGTTGTAGTTTAAAAAGTAAGAAATTATTGGAAAAATTATGAGGCAGACCGTAAAGAACAAACAACTTCACTTTCCCATACAATTTGTTCTACCAAATAAAATTTAACTGAAGAATTGAAAGGGGAATTCTCATCAAAAAGAATGAATGGGAACAGGTTGCGAACGATTTTGCGATCAGGTGGAATGCTCCTCATTCAAAAAAAATATTTTTGACTGTCATTTGGTTATCAAATTTTTATATTTCAGTCGTCCCTCCAACGTTAACGAAAAGTTAAAGTCTCACCGTTATACAGTTATTAATTTTTTTATTATCAGTTTGTCAGTGCCTGAGATTATCTGGTCTTAAAATGACAGGCAAAAAACGAACTTCAGCTCAAAACAATTCAAATAATTTTGAGAGCAATGAAAATTTTGATCGGTTAGTGACGTATCGATTAATCTAATCGCCAGGCGTGTTAGAACTCAATTAGGGCGAGAGAAAATTCGCCAGGACCTATAGTATTGTATAAAATCAAAACCCGTTGCTTAACTTTTTTGTAATCTTTTGTAATTTTTTTTTTTTGATAGATTGCTTGTAAGGCAATAGGTGTTTTTTGTTTTTTAGGAAAAATATCAAGTAGGATTTTCCAAAAACAAAACGGTCCACACTTGTCCGACACCGTTCTCAATTTTATCACGATTTTATTTTCTGGAATTTCGGTTGCAGATAAAATATGAATTCTCAAAAAGTGCAGGAATTGGTAAAAGGAGTAAACTCTCAGTGACAAATGACAAATGCTAAATAACAAATTACTTATCGTACCTACTCTATGAACGTGGAACATGCCTTCAATATACACAAGAGTTAGACATAAATAATTGTTACAATATTTTTTTTCGAGACTAGACCAAACGTCAAAATTCTATGCAAATTTGAATCCTACTTCATCTTTTATCGGCAATGGAGGATGTTGTATTTGTTAGACTTGTTAAATCTTATACTTTACTGTGGATATTTTTCATAAAAAACATACCTGATAATTAGGGTTATTGTGTGTGTTGGTGTTTGTACAGTTCCGGAATTATTATCTTCGTGGGGGACAAAAATTTGAGATAAGTATGACGGGGACTTTCGTAAAAAATTATGAAGATAACAGCAAGCCAGAACAATCTTTCGGACTTCTACGGGAAGCAATGAAAATTGTCTTTGAAAAATTCCAAATTGTAAAGCAATACTCCGAATGCGTTAAGTTAAGTATTCGTTTTTTTCTCGTTAGTCAGCTTTGTTCACATTATGTGGCTTTGACAAAAATTTAGACCTATTTGTAAAGTGCCATATCCGAAAAAATCGTATGGAAGTTTACGTGTTGTATTAGTTACAACTTAAAGACTTTTGACATTTAAATTGTTATTCTTCAACCTTTTCTTAAACTCGAGTATTTTGAAGAATACCTCGACATGCTTCCATTGGTTCCAACATTGACCGTAATGAATTCATAGTTGGCATTGTTTTCTATAATTGATGAAGAGGGATCCTGAACCAGGTGGTTTCTAAATTTATACATGTTTGCATCTAGAACATGAGTAGCATTCCACCTGATCGCAAAATCGTTCGCATGATGAGAATTCTCCTTTCAATTCTTCAGTGAAATTTAATGCATCGCCTTTGTCAAAGTATAGCAACTATACTCCATCAGCGCCAACTTTAAGAAACCTTTGGCGTTTTGTACCAATGACTACCAAACACAAGATTTAAATTACAACTTTAAATATATATTTCTTAAAATTCTAGCTTTATTAAATTAGTCTTACACGAGGAAGTCTAGACTTTGACGAGATGAAAAACAGAGTGAAAAGTATCTGAAAGTGCAGTTGCTTCTAGAACGTTGATTCAGTTAATTTGAATCTTTCTTTCCTGTGATTACTGCGCCATCTATAAGTGACTATTAAAATTTGCAATCAGTCGACATGGCCGCGACAAACCTTCACCAACAAAACAACGCCATGGTACCGTAATCCATCTCTGCGAGTTTTTCAATCCAGTTGCAAGCAATCGTAGCGTATCAACGAAGGCTAAGAAGGAGGCAGAGCTGTAAAAGAATGCAGTCTTTTTAGTATTGCAGTCAATTGAATGGAAAGACTTATTTTTAAAGTCTTTTGATTTTACCTCAATACTGTGACTTTCAAACTAAAGTCCAAGTCAATTTTGCTGTTTTTTATTTAAAAATCATCTTAAGGAATCAAATGAGTTCAAATGCATTCTTTTGCATTCTTCTTGGACTGCTTGCAGTCTTTTACATTCTTAAAGTCAATGTATTGAAGTCTTTTTACTGCTTTGAAGTCCTATTACTTAAAGGTAAAAAGACTTAAATACATTGAATGTATTTAAAATACTTTAAGACTGCAAAGAATGTAATAGGCTTTTCAAAGTCTTCAAATACCGCAAGCAGTAAAAAAAGAATGCATTCTTTTTATTTAAAGTCTTTTGGCAGCTTTTGATGACTGCATTATTTAAGACTTCAAAATAGAATCGGAATTGATTTCTGAAGTTCAAAGAATGAGATGTAAATTCTATTGCATTCCCGAAGATTCAGTTGAATGAGTGGGACTTTTTGCCGAATGCAATACCATAATTTTGCTTTCTTTTACAACTCTGGAAGGAGGAAAAGCATCTCGATTTGTTGTAAATATTGTTCGCAAAATTATTACTGGTCAACTGATTTTTTTTTATAAAAATATGGTACTGCTTGGTGACCAGCCAATAATATTGTGAAATATTTTGTACACTCATACTTATATTATTCGTCTATGCAATAGCGACCGCTTAAGAGGTAACTGAAGTCAAAAACAATTTCTTAGTCATTTTGAAGCGAAGCACGTGGCCACAAAATACTTAATTTACCGTTAAAGTACTTGTACGAGTAGGTACTTGGTAAATTTCAAGTTCCAGGTTTTTTCTTGTAAAGGAGCATCTTATTTACCTTTAATTTAAAAAAAAACCAAAAATCATAGTTAAAAATCACGTTGCGGCTTTCAACAATTTTTCAAATGGTTTAACTTGAAATAAAAACCCAAAAGTTTGCTTAATTTTCCGTTACTGTAAATTTTCAAAGGACAGGACTTTTCATTTGTTAGGTATATGAAACCCGGATACTTCTTTTTAAATTCCTTAAGAAAACCCCTTCTATTGTTTGTGTTGCTATGTTTCTATCATTCCTTCATTACACGCCCATTTCACTTTGAATACTGAATGGCATATTATTATTTTTTATTGGCAATTTATCTGGCCACTTTTATGAAGATTTCTTTTTTTAGTGCCTTCGGTTTTTTTTTATAGGTGATTTCATGGATAATTGGGTCCTTTATGTCAGGTGTTGTTACCTAGGCAAAGAGTGCTATAAGCAAATAAGTTGTGCGATTGGGTGGAAAATGTCAGTCATCACTTTGAATTTATTTGACATAATAATAATGAAAATATATAAGCATATACAATGGAAAAAAAAAAACGGCAGCTTTTCATGGCTAAGTAGGTCTTTGTTGGATGAGGGTTATGCTATAATAGCTTAATTCTTTCGGTTACATTGGAGGAAACAAATTTTGAGTAAGGTAGCAGATGGTATGAAGAGACGACGACGACGCGACGGTAAAGTTGATGGTACTGAGGCGTTCTTTAAAATTAAAATGGATTCAAGTCAATTACTTACTATACGAAATTCAAATTTTTTATTCATCTCGTTGGGTACAACTTTAAATAGAAAATACGACATATTACTAAACAGTGTTTCACTTCAAAAGATCATTAGATATAAAGGAAGTTAGATTAGGTAAGGTTAACTTGGCTGCTGGTCAAAATAAAGAAAGCCAGAACACTTAGACCAGTAAACGGTCCGTTGTGATGTCAATTAGATCAAGAGATCGTTGAGCTTACAATAAAGCTTTTGAGACTGTAATAGCTAAATCGCAATATCGCGTTAGGCCGGTCCTACGTTAACGAGCGTTTTTACGATATTATTTGTCAAAAAGCGCGACTCTAGTATTTAGCTTTTTAATCTCAAGCGTTTACTGACATTTCACACAATAAATAACACTATTTATGAAATAAAGAAACAAATTTCTCCTCAGAAATCTCGAAAACTAAAAAAAAATGCATTTGAAATTGGGACTTTTAATTTATTTTATTTTATGTACAAAAAGAAAAAAACATTTCAAAATTCAACAAATTAATAGCTTTTCAGCTGTCAAACGCCCGACCGAATAGAAAGTACATATGTAGATCTACTTTTTTTTTATTACTTTTGCTTTGCTCGGGCGTTTACGATATATGTAACGATATAAAGTCATAGCAACGCCTGAGGAATTATATACATAAAACCTGACCGACCTAACGCGATATTGTGATGTAGCTATAAATGTCTGAGATGAGGAACTGACTCCTCCTCTTCCTCATCCATACAGTTTCTATACAGAAATCGTTTGCCGGAGTTCCAAGCCGTGGGGTATGTCTGCCTATTAAGCAGTGTTCAGTAAGGACACCTATGACAGAGCAAATGTGCAGTCTATACAAATCAAAATGAGTTGCTTTGAGCGTTTAGCATCAAGCTTTGGCCAAATTAATTTTGTTGCCAAACAAGTGGACATATTTCCCCACCTATGGTTCGCCTTCTTTATGGAATCTTGTTTTAGCATATGTTTACACGTAGCTAGGAATGTAATGATATTAATTTTTTTATCTAATAAGGGTAATGTTGTTACACATTTTACAAGTTCGTCAGCTTTGCACCCAGATCAATTAAATTTTGAATTGTTCAGCCATCTCCACCAGAGATTATCGACAATTTTGGGATATGATAAAGTAGGGCATTTATATATGTAAGAAAATGAATTTTCCCAGGGAAATTTTGTCCCAAAAACTCTTTTACGGTTTTTTTTTTGTATATTATTGTATACAAATGAGTAAAAAGTTCCTTAAAAAAAATTATTCACAATAGCAAAGTTCTCAAAATGAGAAAAAAATCCGGGGAAATATGTTTTTGAAGACTATGATCAATATGTATGTTTTTTTTGAGGTTTTTAACGATAACTGTCACTCTAGCTGTCATCCTAATTACGTGTTTGACTTTTTTATCAATACACTTTGGCAAATCACTTACATCATAAAAACGTTTACATATCGGGGAAATTCATTTTTCTAATTCGATCTTTGTTCGCACAATATTATCGAGCAAGGAGCACTTCGCAAAATTTTACTATGTACAATAGATGGATTTGGATTCATAACCATTTACTACTTTGTAATGGGTGATTTTTTAAGAGGTTTAGAACTTAAAAAAAAAAAAAAAACACACAAAAAATTCGAAAAAATGAATGAAATATTTATGTGTATCTCACGAATGAATGCATGGATGTTGGCTTCCAGTGCGTCAATCGAAGCTAGCTTGTCCCTATAGACATTAGCCTTGACATACCCCCACAAAAAATAGTCTAATGGTGTCAAATCGCACGATCTAGGCGGCCAATTGACCGGCCCGAAACGTGAAATTAACTGTTCACCAAACTCGCCTCGCAATTGCGCCATTGTTTCGCGTGCTGTGTGGCATGTGGCACCGTCTTGTTGAAGCCACATATCATGCAAGTCAAGAATTTCCATTTCGGGCAAAAAAAAGTTTGTTATCATCGCTCGGTAGCGTTCACCATTGAAAGTAACGCTGCGATTCGCATCATCTTTGAAGAAATATTGCCCAATAATGCCGCCGGCCCATAAACCGCACCAAACAGTGGCTTTTTCGGGATGCATTGGTAGCTGTTGCAATACTTATGGCTGATTTTCACTCCAAATGCGGCAATTTTGCTTATTTACTTACCCATTCAACCAAAAATGAGCCTCATCGCTGAACACAATTTTTCGATAAAAAAGCGGATCCTCGGCCAGCTTTCCAAGAGCCCATTCACCAAATATTCGGCGTTGTGGTAGGTCGGCTGGCTTTAGTTCTTGCACCAGCTGTATCTTAAAAGGCTTTACGCCCAAATCCTTCCGCAAAATTTTCCACGTAGTGCTGTAACAAAGGCCTAACTGCTGGGAACGGCGCCGAATCGACATTTCGCGGTCTTCTGTCACACTAGCTGATACGGCCGCAATATTTTCTTCACTACGCACAGTACGTAAACGTGTTGGTGGTTTAATGTCCAACAAAGTAAATTTGGTGCGAAATTTGGTCACAATCTTCCGAATAGACTGCTCAGAAGGTCGAGAATGCCGACCATAAAATGGAAGCAGCACGCGATGAACATTTCGAACCGAGCACGAATTTTGATAGTAAAATTCAATAATTTGCAAGCGTTGTTCATTTGTAAGACGATCCATGGTTAAATTGCAAACCAAACTGAAGCTGTTTGACAGTGACACAAGGTACTAAACACACGTTTGACAGCTGACCAGTGTTGCCAAAACCAAACCAGCTAAAAAATCACCCATTATATCTAACGTTCATCCAAATCGAGCCCGACAGAGGATCGCAGTTGATAGATCACACACTGTTCTCAGCAACTCGATGTCTGGTCTTCCAATACTTTGACAGGTTTTTGATTCCACCATGGGTCATCCCTCCTTTATTAGGTTTGAGTGGACAGTTGATTTCGAATGCCTCTTGTATAGCCACGCTTATCTTATTGAACCTATTTTGTAGTCGTTGCAGGGGCTATAAAATCAAGGTTTGATTTCAGAGAAGCTTTGTATAGCTCCCAGTTTGTTTTCTTAGGGTTTCTTCCAGAAATACTCTCTGTGAGGTAGCCTTTCTAATGGAATGAATGAAAATGAAACAATAGTCCTAACATTGAGGGTTTGTTGGATAAATTATAATCTCTAATTAGTTTGCCTAAATTTTGTCGTACTAAAAGTATTACCTTACTCTAGTTCTATAGTTCTACATTAAATATCTCTAGATATAGATAGATAGATCTAAAAGGTACTCACCCCTGGTTTGCATTAGCATCACTCCCGATCAGCAATGGTAATTTCTTTTGGTTGCAGTACTTTGACAGTTTCCGTAATTCCTTAGGTGAAATGTTTGCTCCGTAATTTGTGAAGTAAGCTGAAGCTACAACCATTGCCCTTGATGGTGATGAGGAACTAGATTTTGACCAAAACTCTTGTCATACACTCTGAAAGACATACAAAATTTATATTATTTCTAATCTTTATACTCAAGATCTAGATTAGTCTTGTCCTGTGTAGATCCCTGGTGGTTAATGAATCAGTGCTCTAGCCCCAAGTTGTCAGTCAGCGGTAAATTTTCCCTCCATAAAATGTTGGTGCATGATGAATATTTATACTTGGGCTATAGCATTGTGTTGTTCCCTCATCCGGTCATTGCCAGGTTTTTTAGTTAGGGGCGTTTGCCCCTTCGTCCGCATGAAAGAGTTTCGTCTTCTTCTTCCGTTGGAATCGTCTCGTCTATCTGAGAGATGTCTATGACCTCCATATCTTAATGAAGTTGAAGAACCAATCCTGTAAACTGACACTTTCCTACCCCTGTATCTTTTTTTGTATGGAACCTTTAATAAAAAAATTACTATAAAAGTTAAATTGTATTTAACAATGTCCAGAGATCCCTAATTTTTTTTTTTTTTTTTTGTACGGTTCTTTGTTTTGGTTGCGCATTAGCAAGTCCAACAAAAACCACCATTCCTTCCCTATATATTTCACTGTTCACCAATTCTTCTGCACCAATTCCTTTGGCTGTGGACATGAACTTCATATACCTATGAATAGGTAAGGTATAAAGACGACGACGACGTGTTTCCTTTCTACCAGAAAAATTGAATTTATATTTTGAGAATGAGAAGACGAAGAACGGAATATTCTGTGGAAACATCTTGGGTAATTTCAGGTCACTGGTTTCGATTAGAGGTTATTCGATAAGAAGACAATGTTGACGACCATGATTCTGAGTGCAAACTTTGGAAAAGTTTTACTCTCTCACAAATATTTTTCAATTTGAAAATGGTGGTAGATTCCTTAACTGAATTCTTTTCTTTTTTTTCATTTTAGCCATTCTTTCTTTGCAATTGTTTTAGGTTTTAAGTATAGAACATTGTCTTGTAGAATTTAACCATGTATTTTGAATATAGGTAAGGAAAACATAACATATAAAACTTTCAACTTTCAAAGGACCGAACTCTTTTCAAACCCTTAAAATTGTCATTTGTATTATTTAAATTACCAAGTAATTGCTGTGGAAATTCTTTTATATCTTCACCAAACTGTGGATACTTTATTAACTCTGCATTCTCTAATCGTGTTACTTTGGAAAAGTGTCCGAATTGGCAGTGGAATATGCTCATCCTCAGAGATGCGCCGTACAATCTACAGTGTGCATCGAAGACGCTATTACTTCTGAATCGAAAAAGGCTCGAATGAATCTATGCGCCATCATCGTGTGCAACAATTGGAGCTGTGAACATTTACTTTATGGAAGATTTTGCGGAAGGATCTTGTTTTGCGGACTTGCAAGATAGATCCAACTCGTGAAAGAACTGAAGCCTAACGACCATTAAGCGCATCGCACGTTCGATGAATGGGCCCAAAACGAGATGGCCGCCGATCCCGATTTTCACAAGAAAATTTAGTTTATCGATGAAGCTCGTTTTTAATTGAATTTTAATGGGCACGTTAGTAAGCAAAATTGACGTATTTGGAGTGATCATAATACACATGCTATTTACGCTTGTTACATCCTCAAAAAGTCACGCTTTGGTGTGATCTATGGGCAGAATGAATCATTGGTCCATATTTCTTCAAAAGCTGGACATAATGTTACAGTGAATGGGGAATGCTATAGAGCCATTATTAATGACTTTTTCGTGTCTGAGGTGGAGGATGTTGATGTAAACGACCTTTGATTCTAACAAGACTCCCCTACAAGCCATAAAGCGTCCGTCGTGCGCCTGTGGCGTGGCCTCCAAGACCGTACTATTTAACACCGCTGGACTATTTTGTGTTGGGTTGTGTGAAGTTATGTGTTTACGCAGATAAGCTCGAGCCGATCGAAGGACGCCTTGGAAGAGAATATTCGGAGCGTTATTTGCTGACATACGGGCCCAATTGCTGAAAAAATTGGTCGAAAATTGGGCCTCTCAGCTGGATTTTATTCGAGCCAGCCGCGGGAGTCTTTTTGTCCGAAATTTATAATGGCAAACCCTTTATAATAATGCTAAATTCTTGGCCATAATATTAAATCATTTGCATTTTATTTCTTCTTGAAAACCACAGATCTAAAAAATACACCCTTTACATATTTTTTTATTCCGAAGTTTTTTTTGATTAGACAGATACGAGAAAAACATGTTCAGGTTAATTTTTTTGGATGAATTTAAAAATTAACGATAAGACCTAATTTAAATTCAAAATTCTTAAAGGTAATTAAATAAATTTCTTTTTATATTATCCATTAAAGCACCTACTCGTGCATAGATATTATTTTCCCTGTCGTGCTTCCTTCTACTCAGATTTATGATACATTTTCTAGCATCGTCTTGGAAAGGTATGTAATAAATATCAGACCTCAGTGGGTAATTATCAATTAGTAGCCATTTTTGGGTTGATTTACGAACTAAATTTCTATACTTGCCTTACATGATTTCGAAATGTTAATGTGCCTCAATTCAGAAAACAAATTACAGAGGACGTAACATAGATTTTCTTATACCTTTATCAATATCCAACCCAAAGCTTTTCAACAAAAAAAAAAAATAAAATATGTATAGTAATAATAATACATATACCTACATAGATATGTATACCCAACAAGGATACTTAAAGAAGAAAAAAAGGAACTTCATATAAATATCTTTTATATCACATAATTGAGTATAAAAGATATCAAATACATAACGTCAACTAAAATACCCATTTTAGACTTGTATTCCGGCGTTACCCCAACAATACCTACCTACGCTCTTATATCAAGGGCTTTCTTTATTGATTAAAATGAATGAAGAAAATGTTCACAAGGAACTGGGTCCTTTATAGGTAGGTCAGTCCATAACTACAAATCAATGCTTTTAGATCCCTGATCAACGATTATGATGATGGTAATAGCACAAGGCGATGATGGTCTTTATTAAGGGGCCGGACAGTTTGCTTCAATGGATTAATGAAAGTCGTTACAAAGGAAGCTAGGTTCGAAATAAAAGCAAAAATTAGAGCCAATATAGCCTTTGCTGCTGATTTTGATTTAAATATTTTATTGATAAAAAATAAATAATATAAATAAATAAAAGCAAAAAGATGAAAAATAAAGCTGAAGAGCAAAATGGAAGATGATATCTTGGTAAGGATATTAACAAGGGCTCCAAATGTTATAATTACCTACATACGAACAGTTTAAAATAACTCTACTGAATAGAAAAAACTAAGCTATAGTCATTTGCTTGATCGTTTGTATGTGTATTGAATATTGACTACGGAGTTTTGAATTTGTATTTTTGACACAAGTGGTCTTCCGTTTAGTTAACAAACTCCTTTAAAACTTTGCTAAACATCAAAACTTTCAAAATTCCAAGAATTCTAAAACATAGCAAACATAACCCTTCTAACTTTATTTAAGACAACCAATTAACTCACCACTTAAAATCACCTGCCAAAGCGGCCAACAAAAAACACCTTAAATTTAAATATGTATATTTTAAAAAAATAACTGCAAATCATCTAATATAAATAAAATTAAAATTTGATTGACTGCTCTTCGTAACAGACAAAGCTGATTTCGATTTTTTTATAATTTCAAGTTACTTCTACTTGCACTTCACAATGAATCCGTTCTGTAGTCAGAACAATTTTTTTCAATCCGTACGGATTCTCGTTTCTATTTTACAATTCGGGAGATGCGTTTTTCATCATTAAGATTTATAAGTATATCTTGATAATGTTTTTTCAATAAAAATATTAGTTTTTAAAATTTCAATCTAGACTGCGTTTCATTCCAAATTTAGTTAATTAACTCCCAGGAGCTGCAATACATTTATAAGATACTTTATATTTACAATAATCATAATTATATTCCTACGTATATATGTATATGAATCAATCTCTTTTTCTTTGTCTCGCTAAAACTCGAGAACGGCTTGGCCGATTTCGGCTTTGAAATGAAAAAAGTGAGAAAATATGAAAAAAATTGCGAGGAAGACAAATAAAAAACTTCATTTTCTCATACAATTTGTTCTACCTGCAAAAAAAATATTATTGATTGTCAGTTGGTTGTCAGTTGGTTTTATATTTCAGTTAACGAAAAAATATAAAGTTGCCTAAAATCACATGTCACCTTAAAACAGTTATTAAAATCCTTCGTAAACTTCCTTTGTCAGTGCCTGGGATTAACTGGTCTTAAAATGCCAAGGAAAAGTCTTCAACTGAATTATAATATACTAGAGGGCCCGGCAAACTTCGTCTCGCCCCACTTTAATGCTGAAACTCAAGTTTTGGAAAAGTGTTGTTGTTGCTTATTCGATATTAAATGCAATTTTTTCATACATAGTTTCTAGATAGTCCAATGCCGATGTACTTCGTAAGTTTATTAAAAAGTGGATCGAGCAGCAGGACAACCGAAGTTCATGTCCAAGTTGTTGAAACCATTAACCAATTTGCTTTTTCTGACTATAAACTGTCACTGTCACTGTGCCAAATTTCAACTATTTCGGTTCTTGAGTTATAAATTGTATAACTAACACAACTTTCTTTTATAAATCAAAAATATTGACATCTTCACCGACCGCTAGATGTCATTTCACGTTCATGCACACACATCTTACCTTGTGTCCCAAGATATTAATACTGACGGGAATACGTACAAACTGACCAAAAACTGACAGCTACTCCTTTATCCGAGTGAAATGTCAAATGAAAAGTTCTTGACATACATAGTATGGGTTTTGGGAAATTTTCTTAGAAGGATTCACAGCTTAATTGGAACTTTTTTGGCAATCAATAAATTGTCCCAAAATTATTATTATTATTATTATTATTATTATTATTATTATTATTATTATTATTATTATTATTATTATTATTATTATTATTATTATTATTATTATTATTATTATTATTATTAGGGCCTCAACTACTCCTACGCGCCATCGTGTGCGGTTTCCAGCGATGTATTTCAGCTCTTTCCCAGTCTCGCAGATTCCTCCTCAACTGTTCTTCTCAACGTGCTTCTCGGTCTACCTACTCTTCTTCCTTCTTGTGTGAGTGGGTTCCACTGCATTGCTTGGCCTACAATGCAGTCATTACCTTTTCGAAGTGTGTGTCCAATCCACTGCCACTTGCGCCTTCGTATAATGGTATCTATCGGTTCCTGACCTGTTCGTCTATGAAGGTCATAGTTGGTTTTAGAGTTGGTCGCTTAAAAACTAAATGTTATTTAAAAAAAAAATCAAAAATTTGACAGCTCTTGAAACACTAAAAGCCCCCTTTTTATTTTCATTTATTTTTAATAAATTTTCCGATATATCAAGCTGGCAGTTACATTATATCAAACATTAAAAATGTTTAAAATAGAGTATCAACCTGTTTAGTTTTTTTTTTTTTAATTTTCTTAGTTTCTGTGCACTTTTCTTTATTTTTTTAAATTAACAAACATTCTACGAAACATTAGAAACCATTTAAGAGAAAGATGGACGAAATTGGTTTAGCCGTTCTCATGTTATAGCGTGACCAGAAGGAAAAAGGGTTCATTTTTATATACATATGTATGTACATTGTACATATATAATATAGAAGATATGTATGTATCAAAAAAAAATAGAAATAAATAGTTAGGCAAAATTAATTATTTTAAGCAGGCAATAGATGAGTTCGTGACTTTTTCATATCTGACCTCCGTCCTATTACTCTTTTGAACCAGAATTTTCACCATGTCCGTTTTTTATTAGAAGAAAAATTTATATAAAACAAACGGATAGATTGAGCGCTTTGTTCAGCAAATAAAATCAAAAATTGCAATGAAACTAGTATAAATTTGTTTAACCCAAAAACCCATTTTTTTAGTGAGGTATACATCAATACATATGTAGGTACAATTTGTAGCTCTAGGGTGCACCTTTTGGCTTCACTATACGTATTTCCAATTTCAATTCAAATGAATAGATAAAAAAAAATCAAACTCACTCTAATTAAACTGTGTGCTGTATCTATAAACCTAGAGACCTAGTAAAAACCTAATATATGTATGTACATTTTTGTTTTAGAACTAGATTTCTATAGATACGTACATACATACATACAAATACTTACATACATATGTATATAATATTATATACATTCCTGTATACATACATAACTCACTTTAAATATTTGAACTGAATATGAAGGATTTACATACATATACTAATTGAAAAGTTTGGAGGACGAAAAACATTGAAACACAATTTTGTCCGTTTTATGTTCAAAGCTTTAAAAAAATGGCCAAATTACGTCTCTTACTAAAACTCCTCCATACCTCTTCTTCGTCAAGCTAACAATCCCATTTTCTATTTCCTATAAATTCTGCAAACTATTCGAATTTCATTCAATTGTTGATGTTGACAAGTCTATAAAAAAATATTCAAAATAAAAACATAAAACAGAATAAAATAAACAAACTTGCTTTACAGCAGAAATAGCAACATACATACACATGTATGTGTGTATGTATATTATATAAAATTTATCCTTTGATTCATTTCATAGGTTTTGCTCGAGAGGGTTTATTTAATTTAAAATACATTTTTCACGTTTTTTATGTCGTGCTCGTGTGTCGTGTATGAGTTCTGCTATGTATGGATGTTTATGTGTGTCCGGTGTGTATCATCCTTCAGTCGGTCTATGGTAATTTTCATCAAACAGTATCGTATACAATCAACAGATAGGAAATTAATTGAGAATTGAAGTGATATGTGAGGAGAAATGATTTTCAATACAAAAATTTATCAATATAATGTACATTTGTACATACAAAATATCCGTATAAACAATACCTACACACACATAATACATACATATACAACATAAGTACTATTATAATTTAAACGTACTCAAACTATTTAAACAAAAAAAAATGAATATGCTTAATCATTTTTGTAGGCTTTGTCATGAATAGATATGAGTGTTTACACTGTATACAATATTTGGAATATTTTAAGAGAATTTTGGGAATTTTTATTGCGAATTAATGCAAATTTGAATAAAATTTCAGTTTGGGAATCAAAATCTAAATATTATGTTGTGTCTGTTATTATTGTATTGTGATGTTTATTATTTTTTTAAAATTTTTGATGGTGCATGCATCAAAGATTATTGGATTAGCATAATTAGGTAACTCACATATTCTTGAGAATTGAGTTTTTGAATGTGTTGAGTTAGTTTTTTTTTTTTAAATATGGAGAGAAGGACAAAGTAGATGGTGGTTTTTTAACTTTGGAGAAAAAGGATTCTGTATGTTGATATTTTATTTTTTTTTATGTTAAGTGTCTTGGGACTATTTACTGATTCGAGTCATGAATATTGTTAATAGCTAAATTCCACATAACTTTGAAATTATACTCGTAAATAAATCTAACAAATTAAAAACACATCTAAGTTCACTTCAAACTAATGAAGGTGATTTTTTAAAAGATTTAGAACTTTTTTTTTTAAAAAAAACACAAAAAATTCGAAAAAATGAATGCCGACCATAAAATGGAAACAGCGCGCGATGAACATTTCGAACCGAGCACGAATTTTGATAGTAAAATTCAATGATTTGAAACCGTTGTTCATTTGTAAGACGATCCATGGTTAAATTGCAAACCAAACTGAAGCTGTTTGACAGTGACACAAGGTACTTAACACACGTCAGCTGTCAAAACCAGTGTTGCCAAAACCAAACCAGCTAAAAAATCACCCGTTATGAGTAATGTCAAAATTTTAAGTTATTGCACAAAAAATAAAAATTAAAATGTGAAAGTAGTGTTTAAAGTGATTATTTGTATTTAATATTAGGTATCCAAATTTTATAAAAAATTAAAAAACGCATCTCAAACGTTTCAATGAATGAAATAACTTTGGATGTTCATTGTGTTTATGAAGAAAGAGAAATTGTGGAAAATAAAAAAACCGATGCTGTTACATGGAAAAGTAAGGAAAATGCTTGACGTCGTCATCTTCGTATCGAAAAAAAATTTCAACAGCCAATCCGCATATTCCTGTTATAGAAGTAACCATTCCCTTAAAAGGTTTTAAGCTAAATACAAGCCTGGATACACCAATTTTTTGGTTAATTCAACTTTTTTACGTTCAAAAACTAATCACTTAATTCTTCTGTTGGTTCTTCAATATTCTGATCTGAACCATCTCCGCTTTCTAAGAGAACAACAACCAAATAAGCACGTCTTGGTCTTCTTAAAAACTTTGTAGCATAATTTAAAAGATATAATCTGGAAGCTTTAAATACGAATATTTTTGTTGAATGTATTTTCATTTTATTTAACTAAAAAACTCTCACCTAAAGTGTTTGTTCCTGACTTCTGCGGCTTCTTCCGATAGCTAACCAATTGGAAGAAGGGGATTTTTTATAATTAAAGACCCGTGCACTAAAATTGTATGTAATGGTCGGAGTCATAGAATTCCATTGGCATATGTAACTCGACATAAGATCTAGCTGTATCTATTACATAACAAACCAAATTTTTCGGTATCAATTTTGTAACCACTTGAAATAACCTCTAAATTGACTTTTAGCCGAAAAATCAAGTTGAAATAAATCCCTGTGACTTCTGTCTCAATTTCAGGGTTATTGAAAAATCTTCGGCTTGTATTCCCGTCATTTGTATTGCCGAAACCTTTTGGTGGAATAGATCCACAATGAACCCAAGCTTAATTGGAAATTCTTCTAAATTTTATTTTTTCAAATTTTTCTCGTCTTGGCTTCTAATTATCACTAAAATAAGATACAAGCAGAAGACTCTCAAATAGTTTAATTCTTGCATTAGTATTGATAAACCAAATATAAGGGAGTTTTCATTAATTTCCTGTTTCGGTGTGTTAAAGTTTTTCAATGTTAACCCGCAAACATAGCATTACTGTGTGGATTAAGTTTCAGTGATTGCATTGCATTGCATATTTTCAAAATTTCCTTAAATAATTTAATTTTTGATAACCTTGACCTCTCCGCTTTTTTCCATAATGTTAAATAAATATTTTTTAGTCACAACTCAAACCAGATGATCCCTTAAAAAGGGCTATGTATTAAAAGTTAAATTTAACTATAAAAATGCTTACTTTAACACACAAAACACATTTACAATATGAACACAATATTATTGAATTTTTGCCTTGCCTCCCGATCCCTTACAAGCTCATATTTTTGAAATATTAAAAATATACCCCCGTATATATTTATCTCGCAAACAATAGACATTAAAAAGAGTATAATAACGTTGTAATCAATAATCATAAAAAAGGGTTGCATGGCGTATGAGTGTTTTTTTTTTCACTCGAAGTCGAAAAACAAAAACTTTCATAAAATTTCGTTTAGCTACTAGTAGCTGCCAAATCATTTGTATAACAAAAACAAATACATATATAATCTTACTTATTAAACCACTACAGAAGAACACTGTATACTATAAAGAAATACTACAAGAATTCCAAAAATATATTTATAATGTCAATGCATACCTGCAGTAGGACTCACCATTAAAAAGAAAAAATATGATTTATATCACAAGAAAGAAAAAATCTGCGTTACGTTGACCCATGCATATTAATTTAGTATCCTCTATAGTGAAATTTTATTTCTTGATTTTAATTTTAAGAACATTGAATTTTGGCCAGCTTTTCGGTGCAAATAGTCCTATGAGCGACTTATCCACGTTTTGATTTAGCCATCTCTATTATGAACCCAAAAAGTGTACATGGGTTGGAGAACGAATTTGACGGTGACAATGAAATTAACAAACAAGATAAAAACGTAACTTATAATTAAACTGCTTAATAAAGTATTAATAAAATAACGCAAAGAGTACTTAATTTGATTTTAGACTGGTCTTGATCAAATATACATAAGACAGTATAACCCCTCTGAAGTGGATAACGAAAAACTATCACGTGTGGTTTTGTCAAATGGGTTCAAGAAACAATAAAAATAAAATTGTTCAAGATTTGAATACACCTTAGGTTTCCAAAAGAAGACCCGACGCGACGTCTCAAGCTTATACCAGCAGTAAAATAACAGAGCAGTACTCAGAACTTTCGCGCATTAAAATCGAACTTGAAAAATTGAAGTATGATAATTTTAAAAGAAGAAACAATTGAAAAAAAAAATATCAGCGAAATATTAAACATGCAAGTTAATTACCCAATGTGTTGCGTCAATGGATTTGTTGACTTATGAAACGGATAGGAGTGACCCAATGGATACGTTAAGTTCTTTTGGTTTTTAAACATAAAAATTAGGTCTGTTTGATTTTCCAAAACTAGTGTGTACTGAGGAATGTCAGAGCATTTCAAAGAACTAATGAAAACTCTATTTTATATTTGTTTGGATATAATAAAATTGAAAAACTGACGTCACAAAACTGTCAAAATTTTATTATAATTTTCAAAAATTGCAATCGACGAAAAAGCTTCTTCCACAAGGCCGGTACTGTATTGCTAATTTTTGTTGAAAATACATTTTAGCATCCGTTTTTCTGTTTTGTTTATTAACAATAAATATAGTTTTTTGAGATAAAAATAAGTAATTCTATAAAAAAGGAAAAAAAAAATGTGAAGAATCTACGAATGAGGAATAAATTAACAAAAATGAGCAAAAACTTTATAAGTTAACATTAAAATTATTTTTTAACGAGTCTTGGTATTTCAACCCCAAACATCTAACAAATCTTTATTTCGCCTAGACGTACCTTGGATAAGGTTCCTTAAGATGGTGTCTTCCAAATTCTCCCATTCTTCGATAAGAGCCGATCTCAGCCCGCACTAAGTGTCTCGGGAAGGGCAGTTCGCCTCCTAATCATTTGTTCCAGCATGTCCCAAACATGTTCGATGGGATTCAAATCCGGGCTCATCACAGGCCAAGCCATCACGTCAAATTCGACTTCTTGCGAGTATAATCAATAACGCACCTTGCAACATGTGGTCTAGAATTTTCCTGCATCAGAAGGAAGTTTTCGCCAATGAATGGAACCACATATTCTTCCAGAATGTTAGTGATGAAATATTTGGAGTTCACCGACCCTTCCACGAACTACAGCTCGGTTTTTCCTTACAAAGAAATACCTTCACACCATGAAGGAATCTCTCAAGAAATTTTGAAGCATACAACCGAAGAGTATGTGTCATCCGATCGCCTCCACACTCTGCTACGTTCATTTGGTGACCGTAGACAAAACTTCGACTCAGTCCAAATTAAGTAAAGGCGAGCAGATTCCCATTCCATCCGCTGTCGCTTGTGCTATATCGTGAGTCTTGGTACACGAACAGGCCTTCTTGCTCTCAGGCCACTCTCCACTAATCACCGCCTCGCTGTTTGTGCATTCACAGCCTTCACTCCAACGGATCTAATTCTGTGAGACAGCTCAACCGCTGTTTGATGACGATCTCGAAGTCTTTGAAGTACCAAATTAATATCGATCGTCACTTGCATGAGGTGTTGCTCTGGGTTGACCTGAGCCTTGACGCCGCCGCCGGTACCTTTTAATGGTTCACAAATATAACACTTAACTAAAAAAATAAGCTATGGAAAAACATAGCGGTATTTTGTCAAAATGATAACAAATCATCAACAGGTATGACTGCGCCACTTTTTTTGTAACTCAGTGTAGTTTGAAATTGAAATTTGAGTTTGAAAATTATTTTTCGAAAACTATTCACAAAACCCAACTTAATTTGAAATGCGAATTAAGGAAGAGATTTCTCTGGGATAGACCTTTACAATTTTTTTCTTGTCTTAACCTAACCTACTCGTTGTAGCTCTTCTGATGCATCTTATGCAAATCACCATTCGTATGTACATATTCATTAAACGATTTTAATTAAACTAAACGATATACATACATTGTAATAGATTATTTTTGACACATATTAAATTAAATATAACAAAGCATCATCTAATGACACTGTAACGAGTATCTATAATGAGTATCGATCTTGAAGCTATAAATGTGTGTCAACTGAACTCAAACTCAAACTCAAACGTATTACAAGAGCTGCTCAGTTACCAACTTAAATGCATTTACACACAATCAAATAATTAAATTAAATTTAACAAGACTTCTGTATGAAATTTAATTGAACATTGTAACTAGCAAACATTTCTTGCACGTCCTTTCCTTCTATGAGGACGATTGATAAACAAAGCTCTTGGAGCATTTATTCGTTACCTCCTGCTCCTGTATACTCTCTCCACTTCTCTCACACTCTCTCTTTTTGTATCTGCTTGTGTTTTGCTACTGCACCACAATTTATCCACCCATAATCCATCGATCAGCAATTTGTTGATGATGATACTGTACTGGAACAACTACCTACGAGTATATATGTACATAGTGTGCTCTAAACGGGATGCTGTTGTGCTTGTGCAGATACTTTCGGTTGATTGTGTAACCATTGAATTGATGAGATGGATAGATACACAGATACTTTATTTGTCAATGAATCCCAATCCCAACTCATTCCGACCCGTGATTACCCAGACCCTAAAGTAAGATATTGATCGGAGAGCATCGGAAGCTGGGCTATATCTACGAGGATATTTCTGCCTCTGCCAACAGTTCTTGGTTCTTGCCGCATATACCCTGTTTAGTTAAATGTTAAATTAACCAAAATGAATTGCTTGTTCAGTTAGATAAATCTACGTGCATTAATTGTCTGATGGAACGAAGCGAACGGATGGAAATCCCTTTTGTCTTAGATTTTGTGGTGATGCTTCCGAGTGAATTAAAACTGTGTTGTAATTGGTTGCTAAAGAGCATACTATAGCTGCATATCAAATGTATAGCATCCTTCATAGTATAACCTACCTATCCTATAGAAGACAGGAGCGTGATTCAACTGATGCAGCATAAGAGCCATGTTATACTCGTATCTTGACTGCTATATAGCTTCTTTCGTTCTGTCTGTTGCTCGTTTAAATTTCTTGTGGTCTTGAAGTTAATACCTCTAAGGATGGTTTGAGAAGGAAGTACACCAGGTATCTACTACCTATACTTCACGGTGTGATTTTATTGGATGTAATTAAGTTTACAAAATAGTTTTGAATTTTTCTATCCATCAAAGAAGTTTTAATGATTTATTTTAATTTATTTTCGGTGTTATAATGCTCCAACTTTATTTTACTGTAGTTTAATTTAAGTACTTTAAAATTTTTGATACAGTGTTGGAAATGTAAAATTGTTTTGTGTGGTAGAAATTTTATGATATAGATATTAAATACATACTATTATGTTTCTGGATGTAAAGGGTATTTTTTTAGTAGTGTAGTTTTTAATCTGGCAATACTTTTATCGGAGTTGGTGTTTTTGACAGCTGTCACTTGATTTATGCTCAGTTTTTCTATTTTAATTCAAAACCTGGAACTGTCAAACAAAAAATTGTGATTCTTTTTTAACTCTGAAGGTTCAGAGATTCCAATTTGTGTTTCTTTTTTCGTTCTGAACGTGTTCTGAGCTTGTTCAGAGCACGCTCGATCAGGGCCGGATCTACCTAATGGCTGCTTGGGCTGCAGCCCAGGGCTCCGTGGTTACAAAGGGCCCCCAGACACCGCTGAAAACAATAGGCAATAATTTAAATTTAAAAAATAAAGTCGGTTTCTACCATATGAATTGAGTTAAGGGGGGAAATAAGTGTAACTTATGATTTTCATTAATTTTTTAAAGTATAAGAAATGAAATTTATTTAATGAAAATATTAGGTAACTTTATACATATATTCATGAGTTTTTTTTTCTTCATATTTTACAAAAATTTAACTTAAAAAGTAGCGAAAATACCAGTTAGACTTAGCAGTTGGTGTACACGATGTAAGCCAAGTACAATTTGTATCCGAAATCAATGGCACAGAAAATTACTTTCTTTTATATGTACATATGTGGGTTTTCAACATAAACATCAATTAAAAATAATAAAAATTTGCATTTTTTAGAAGGCTATTAAAATAAGACATGTTTTTTTTTTACTATTTTTCCATGTATTGTGTACTGTAAAAAAAGTAAAAATAAAAATATCACTTATGATTGAGGCTCATATTCAGCACAATTGTGTAAGGAAAGGAAATTATAAACCAAATTTTAAGCCAGAAGGTACACCGTGTCGAAAAAGCTTAAAAAACGCGTTAAGGAAAAAGTGCTGTAACTAAGGGCACTTACTAAATCGCTTATAACTTCTGAACGAATACAAATTTTAGCTTGAAATTTTATTTCACATATATTTTTGAATAATGACAATGTGTCACACTTTTTCGCGCTTGCTGCCGGCGTTCATTGATTTTCAAGACGTTATCACGCCAAAAAAAAATATAAAATTAAAAAAAAAACTACCATAAGATTGGCAATAATGGCAACCCTGGGACCAATCTATCTATGTGCGCATCTATGTAACGGAACTGGAATTTCCCTGTCGTATATATTCTTATACATATCACTATTTCGGTTTCTCTCTTAGCCAAAGGTGTGTAAGGATTGCTTCCACAGTAATATGGTCGCATTTTGCACGATTAATATCTATAACTTTCGTAGATTTAAGTAATATTTTTTTTTTTGTGTAATAAAGAATATATAATACTTATATATCATTATAGAAAAAAGTTTTTTGACATGGCTATTAGTTGAGTACTTAGATAGGCCCCTAAGTAGTTTCAGCCCAGGGCCTCACAAATTCACGATCCGCCCCTGAACAGAGTAGATGTTATGGAATGGCTCGTACAGTCCCCAGACTAAAATCAAATCGAAAACTTTTGGTCCAAAAACGGAAGAGTCCAAAAAAGAATAATGAACTTTGGTGTACGGCTGAGAGTTGTTGGAAATCGATTCCTGTCGAAAGATCTCAATATCTTGTAGACTCAATGCAAAGGCGCATTGATCACATTATATTGATCTGGATCAATTTTTAAACAAATTCAAAAATGCATTCTTAATGTTACCAACAATTTTTAGGATGCGGTGTTATTTTTTTGACTGGCAAATTATTGGGAATTCAATGGAAAGTTAACAAATCTCAGGTAATGTAATGAATTTCAAATCCATTTTATTTTTTAAATGAATTATAGTTCAACAGCTAATTTATATTTAAGAGGAGACAATTAGATTCCAAATATTGAATTTTCTTTTTTTTATTTAACAAATATTCTATTCGACTGCGGTGCTATTTTTTTTTTTTTTTTTTTTTACCGCAGCTGTACCTACTTCATTAAAGTTGTGGGACATGGAATTAATTTATGTAAATTTAAAATAGCTTTAATTTTACTTGTGTATAAAAATTCCAGTGTTATCTAATAATTATTTAAAATTTCTAACCTAAAAACCATTTTGGTTTTTTAACTTAACTTTAACACTTATTTCAAATCTTTTAATTATTGGAGCAAAAATTTTTGCAATTGGACCTAAGAACCTCCATGTAAGATAATTTTGCTGTTGATTTCATCTTCAAATTCGTCCTAACAAGCCTTACCTACCACGCACTTATAAAGCATTTTTATTATGCTTATAAAATACGAGTTTTATTCTTACTGCTTATGTTTTGTTTTTATCAAAATGATTTATTAATTAACAATGCCAAAACGAACTTTATCTAAGTCGAGAAGCAAACGATATAACTACCAAAGCCAGATTAATTTAAATCATGCACACTATCACATTCTTTGTTAGCTCAGCCAATCCCAGTCCAGTTAACATTTTATTCTGCACTGGTCAATCCAATTAAAGCCATCAATTGCCAAATGCCACAAACCAACTGACGGATAGCTCTCTGTGAAAATCAAATGGTCAAAAGTGATCCAAACAAAAACTATATACCAACTGCCAACTGAAACCCGAATCCAACCCCAAGAATTTCTAGTTTCATTCAGACTATACCAACTTCCAAGTTTATTCGGTCAGTCTCTCTTATTTGCCTGGCACAATTGACCGGCCGGCACGACGACGACAACGACGACGACGAGAACCCCAGTTACGTGAAAACCTTTCACAAGGAAATTGAAAATTTGTCATTGACAACGGGTGAAAATTCGCCTGGTTCCGTAACACATAACCCACAACATTTTCCTCGGCTGGCTCATTGCTTCATTGCTTTATTCGTAGAAATCAACAATCGACAGCTAAATAAAACGGGCCCAAAAGGCATCCGGAATTCAGAAAAGGACGAGAACAAAACTCCCTGGTTACCAATGTCCATCGTCCATCAAACTGGATAACATAACAACAGCAGAGCACAACACCCAGGACAACGAACGTCTGGACAATCGGTAGATATAATTGTTTCACCAGAGTTGAATGCAAGTTGATTCGTTTCTGCAAGTTTCCTCGTTTGTTTTGGATTAAAGCCCCCCCCGGTTGGACACTAATGTTTTTTTTTTTTTTTTTTTCTTTCGATTTTACGTTTTTCAACTACATACTTGTTTATACATATGTATTTATGTTCATATATATATATAGGATGTGCATATGTATGTATTTTTTGAAGTTTTTTCTTCTATTTTGTTGTCGTTTAGGTGAACGTTTTATGTGGATCAAACGTCCACTGAAATCGAGGTTAGATAACCCGTTTAACACAACAATTAAACGGATTTCAAAGTAGACGGATAAGGTTTAATGCAGTTTGCTGCTGTTTTGGTGGCAGTATACGATGGAAATGTATCACATAATATTGATTGATCTTCTTCTTCTCTAGCTATCCGTCAAACTCTTTCTTTTGACTTTTGTTTGAAACTATGTCAATGGTCAACACTCAAACAATGTAAACCAAGTGCTGTTATGAGATGTCGTTGACTTGAATTTGTATTTAGTTTTATTCACTGCTGGGTAGCTAGCGCAGCAAAATTTCTCTCGGCAAACAACAACAATTTTATTGCTGGCGAAAAAGCAGCTAGCAAAAATAATGGCAGCTGTGATGGCGAAATATTATGTTAAGTGAGTTTAATCGTTTTATTGAGTTGAATGCTGCACTAGCTATACAGCAGTGAATAAAACACAAGTAAGTAATGTTTATTAAATCATACTACCATATAGTAATAGAAAGATGATCTGGCTTTGTTAAGCTTGCTTAAAGTAAGTTAAATGCCTGTTTTGAAATTTTAGTTTGATTGATCTCATTTAAGGAACTTTTGTTTTGGATTTTGTCGGTTGCAAACTCGTGTTTCATCATCAAAATTATGTGTTTTCAGTTCGAGTTTTAGGAAACGTTTTTCCTCATATACACGGTCAACAATTCTCCGTAAGACTGTAACACCCAAGTCAAATTTTGCTATTAGATTTATGGATTTAAATAGCTAGCTTTCACAAGCAATAGAGGTAGCTAATTCATCTTCGGCTTCGTTGTTATCGACTGCTCCTACTTATTCAAGGTAATTAAAGGATTGCATTCTTAGCTACTCTAACTGTTTAACCAATTATTCTTATCGTAGTTGTGATTGCTTTGTTTTTTGTTTTGCACTAATGTGCAGGAAGTAATACCTCGAATACTTCCGATGAATTGTTCTTTTAGTTTCGGAAAACTTAAAGTCTACTACTACAATTTGTCTCACGAGACCATCAGGCTCACATATGTTCGTTTTCAATTTCAACTTGGATAGAATGATACCCTTATTCGTCCACAGTAGCTCAAGAACGACTCTAATTAAATTTCTTTCGACTTTTATACAAATTTCACTAGGTATGTATATCAGTTTAAAAAAAGTAAAACCTTGGTTCTCAAATAAAACAATAGGCGTTTTTCTTTTTTAGCTCTGAACAGAGCACTGAGCAGAGCCTGAGCACGTCGAGTATGCTCTGAGCAGAGTTTGATCAGAGTTCTCCGATATATTTAAGAAACACACTTAAGCACTGAACTGCCAAAAGCAGTCTGTCTCTGTCATACCACATGAACAAAAAAGTGACATAGTCGCGCTCATCTTTTTACTCCATTCGCTCGGTCATTTTATTTAGAGCTCGTAGAGCGCGCTCCGAGCTAGCTCCGATTGAAAAAAGAAACACAAACTGAGCGCTCTGATGTGTCTGAGCTAAAAAAGAAACACAGATCTTTTTTTGACAACTCAGTTCTCTGCTCTGAGCTTAAAAAGAAAAACGCCTAATGAAGGAGCAATTATATTGTGTTCAAAACAATGACGTCTGTAAATGACGTGTGTAAAATTTTCGAAAAAAATAATTTAAAACTTTTTACAAAAAAAAAAATAAATTCTACTAAAAGCTGTTAAAAAGCGGTTTTTTGACTTGAATATCTCGAGAATGTGCAACGATATTGACTTCAAGTTTATTTAAGTTTACACAAAATATCAATATCAAATTGACAGTTTTTTACGAAAAATAAAAAAAATAGAATTTTACTAAAATTTAACGAAAAGTGTCAATAACTTTTACTCAACATAATGCATTTGTCAATACCTTAATGATAAAATATTGACATTTTTACAAAAAATATAAAACTACAAAAAGTTTTACCAAAAATCAAGAAATGTCATTAGTCTGGTGATTTTTATGGTAATAAATTTGTTATCAATAAAATTTGCAAATTAAATACATATAATGGGGAATTATTAGTTATTATTATTTTTGGGCACCTTTTGGCATATTTTTTCGTATATCGGGTGACCCACTTTTTTCAAAATAATATTTGTATTTTTCGTTCATTATTATTTTCAGCTTAATATTCAAAATTTAAAATAAGTTTCAAAATAATTCTGATAGCACAATCTGAAACAATCACCAAAGACGAAACACCCTGTTCATGGCAATGTTAATTATGCGACACCTATCGTTGAATAGAGAAGCTAGAGAAGCTTACACATTGACTGAAAGAAATCAGCTGGTTACACAATACTAACAAAACACAAATGTCAAATGCTAAACAGTAAAAACAATAAATTGTACTTTCATCAAAAACCTCCCTATTTAATTTATTTTCCTTAAAATTTATCATTCGTGGTGTACTATAATTATAAAATAATTTAACAATAATTTGTTTACTTGTGTTATTAAGTGAAAAGAATGTGATTGTGAAGTAAATGCAACAGTGACAAAAGGCTGAGTCGCGTTACGTTAGACTTCGAACATAGAAAAAATATAAATCTTACCTACATACTTCATTATCTACTTTTAGTGGTGTATTTATTAGTTCTAGAGCCAAAGATAATCCAATTCGAATAAAGCAATACATAATGTAAGTTTTAGTTACTATGAAAAATGTCTAATCTAGAAACTAAGTTATCAAATTATTAACTATCTCATCTTTAAACTCTGCCCTGTTTCTTTCTTCTTGCATAGATATACCATTAGGTAAATAATAATATTTATAAAGTTTTCAAATGTTTCTGTTTTCAGTAGTCTTGTTTAAATAATTTGTTTACCACGGGAAAGGTTTTTATGTATCCTAAGTAAATGTTTTAAGGCTTATTTTCCTGAAAAGGGTAACTTTCAATTGTCACATTTTAACAAAGTATAACACTGAAATTATTTACTTCCATTAGGCATTGAAGGCTTTCAGATAACAGGCTTAAATGTAGGACACTGAATTATTTTTTTAGCTTTAGCTGAACTTAATGTTTTATTCTAAATTTTATATTTTTTTGATCATAAGGCCTCGTTAAATTATGAGCTAGTATATTTCTGATCAAATTTGCTTTCCACTTGAATGTTATCTCGATTTGCTCTTGAGCCTCTACATACATGTCAAATCGTTTGTGTATAGTTTGTGCCCTTTGAAAGGAATTTTGGTTTTAAACTGCCGTTATTGCTGCCGTTAATATTTATTTACATGAAACTTATTTTTTCATTTTCTTAACCCTCATAAACTGAAACTAATAATAATCATTAGTATGTTCTCTTAACAAATTTCGTGGATTAAATTGAAATTATGTTTCAATAGTTATTTCAGAACATTTGTGATAATTGTGCATAGTTATCTTATAACTATGAAATAAGATTACTTTTGTTTCATTTTATATAATTAAAAATAAATGTGTAAGAAAACACTTAAACTAGGTAACTAAACTTAAAAGATCACATCAATGCCTTTTTGTTTTGATATCTTCAGATATTCAAAACTATTCAGTAATAATAATCTATTTCGAAAAAAGCGAAAACATGTCATTAATACTTTTTATTGTTTGTTTTTAATTTCATAAGTTGCTTATGATATGTTTCGGTCATAGAACAATTTTCGGGATAATACTGTATTTTTATTTGGCTTTAAGATTTAGTGTCCGAACAATTGGTTATTAATTTTTTTTTAATTCGGAAACATTTTTCTGGTAAATTATTTTTAAAAAATTTTTAGATTTTTTTGTTTTTTCAATTTGGTTCCGATTAAATTTTTTTTTATAATTTATGTACATATGTACATAATTATGTATGTATATCATAATATCGATTTCTATCTCAACTTCAACCATTGTATATTATGAACGTGTGGTCGGAATGACTGGACACTAGAGATGTCTGGCTCATATTAAGTGACAAAATTCTTAAAATTAATAAATGTACTACGTATGCATATTGAAGTAAATAATTTTATAAAGGCGTATTGAATGGTATATTTATTTATTTGAATAAGCTGAATTTAATCTACTACAGTTTGATAGGTTTTTCGTTTTTAAATAAAATATTATTTTTAGTATGAACATGAACATTCACATGTGGACATGATTTATAAATGGACGGATTTTTCATTTAACCATAAAAAAACAAATATTTAAAACTTGATTTTTATACAATTTTTCAGGGAGCACAGTGTTTTCCTGGAAAAAATAATTTTTATATATATTTTTTTTTAATTTCTCGAAAACAAGGATATATTTTAGCATTCGGTTTTCTGTTTTTTAATAAGAATTAACAAGAGCATTGAATTTTGAAAAAAAAATATAATTAATTAATTTTTTCTTTAAAAATTTTGAGTTTAAAACTATTTACCATCCAACTTAATTTGAAAAGAGAATTAAAGAAGAGATTTCTGGAATTCCAAAAATTATAATGTGGCATAATTTATTATTTTGTGTTTGTAAAATTGCCCCTCCTGCCTTAACTTAGTGGGCCCTATTTTGTTTTGAGTAGTATAAAATAATGAAAATATAACATCTGCTGATTTTGACAATTTTCACTAACCTGCACTAGATCAAAACGTATTGCATAATATTCAGAACTAGTGTACACTAGTTCAGCTCATTGACCGCTAAATCAGTACAAGTCATTAGAGAATGTTTATCCTACTCCAGTGCAGCTGGTTGAATACACTCTTATTGTTATATAGTGTATCAAAGAACAACTTGTATTTTAAGAAAATTATGAAACAATGAATATAGTAGAACAATTTTAAAATATACATACATACATACATATGTACGTCTATGTACATAGTTATATATTTTTTTTAATACTAAGCCAAAGTGAGAAATAAGTCTTAGAAAAAAAGAAAAAAACTACTACAATGGAGGGGTAGCTAAGAAAAAAATCTTCATAAGTAAAATCAAGACAACGATTCCAAGCTGATTCTAACAGTTGGCTGATGTACAAGTATTCGAAAATGATTGAGGTGTTTCTCCAATCGCAAGACATTAAAGTCATTGAAAATTTATGGGGTTATTTGGAAGACCGGGTAAGATGGCACCATATATCTAACAAAAATTACCCTTAAAAGGTGCTGCTGGGAAGATAGGACAAAAATAACTCCCTTTTACTGTGAAAAATTGTTTAGATCTATATCAAGTAGGTTGAAGGAGGATAATAAGAATCTTCTAACGAAATGGTCATACATTTTTATTCTTAGTTTTGTTTAACTTATTGCTTTTATGTACCTTGACCTGTATTTTCAAATAATTTAAGAAATCTTAGATTAAAAACGATTTTACATTTAGTTTTTAAATATAATTCAATATTCAAATATGCATTTCCGAGTCTTATGAAATTAAGTTTCTTTGAATGAACATTGTTATAAACAAAACGACAGTTGTACGAGTTTTGGAGCATTTTAAAAAATATAACAAACCATTAATATTAAAGTCGACTTAAAACAGCACTCAATTTAAGTTAAAAAGTTTCACAATCACAATTTAAAACGTCTCATAAAATTTATTTTAAAACAGTTAAAAAATCAATAGAAAATTTATTTGGTTTCTAAATCAATTGTAAAACAGGCAATCTCTTCAATTGAACACATTTAAAATACAAAAATCACCTCAAGATTCAAGCAAAGTAAATGCTACATTTTTGGTATATAGAACAAAATACCCCTTTGCAAATTTATTCCCAGACCGTATGCTGAACAAAAGGCGATTATCATAAATCGTTTTCTTTTTGTATAGGCACCCTCATCATTATTGTAAACGCGTGCTTAGGCTCATTTAAACTCCAATATCACGTTTTGCCACAGTTATAAGAGTTTCAAAGAGAAATTTAAAAAATAAAGGAATGGCTTTTGTGTTGTTACAAGAAGCCCGCACTGCTTTATTTTCAGGTGTAAGCGGGATTAAATATGTGTAAGGATGTTTAGTATACATATGTATATATAAATTCAATTGAAATCTATATGAATTCAAAGTTAATTTGACCTCACAATATTTAAGACCCAAATCAAGCGACGCTGTGTGTATTCCTTATCCTTATAATCTGTCTCTTAACATGCAAGGAATCCATATAATCATGCAAAGCAAATCAAATGGAAATAGGTAGGCACATTTGACCTCAGCTACATTATTAATTATTATAAGAGACTAAAGACACTAAGAACAAAATTTGCTACAGAAGCAATAAAAGTCTAGTTGATTTAAATTTCGAATTGAAATTCTTTTTTTTTGTATTTGTTAATGTTTAAGTGTTTTTTAATATATTTTATTACTGAACCATTGAAACATTAATGAATTCAATTTTGGTTTTGCAATCAAAATTAATGTGATTAAGTTTGCGATAGTGCAAAGGTTTCGGTTCCGAAGATATTTTTTTCGCTGAGTATAGTCTGAATTGGTATAGTGATTATTTGTACTAGATATTTATTTATAAAAAGTTTGCCATAAAAGTTTTTAATTTATTTTTATTATCGTATTTTTATTTGGGCGGTCAGCCATCAGCCAAATAAGGGGGATAACATGTAGCATCAAAAGCATGCACGTGCCGTAACTATTTGGGACTGATGGAAGTGTGACCATAGCCTCTTCGTGGCGGATGCTAGAAACAAAACCCAAAAGGTTTGGCAAAAATGGCTATTCTAGTTCCTCAGGTTTGTGACAGGCTGATAACTTGTTCTGTTCAAGATTGGCCCAGTTTGTGGTAGAAGTACATATTAGTAGAAAATCAATTTTTAGTTTTCATTCAAAAGAGGTATTATCGTTCAATTGAACCATTCATTGTGTAATACACATTCTCATTTAAAAATTCATCATATAAAAAAAAAAAATCATGAATTAAATTGGAAATGCATGAACATTTTTTTTTGTTGATTTCAGAAAATTAAAAAAAATCATGACGAACGTGCAGAGCAAACTTTCCCCGATCTTCTGCACTTGCAGAGAGTTCTTACATCCCTGGACAGATAGTTGTACAATCTCCACAGCTGACATTCTTATAAATACAGTTCCACAAAGCATGCGAATTTATGCAGTTGTTTATTTAGTAAGTCTTTCTTATTTTTACATCATATTCAGCATGAATATATCTAATTGCTTTTTCACAGCTATCCCTTATAATGCGTCATCGAATCCCTACACTGCTTGACCTCAAACGAACACTGATTGGTATCATACAGTCCACTGCATTTCTTTCAACTAACAGCTTTACATTCGTGCTTTACGTTTGTCTTTTGCGAAATGTCCTTGGAAAATTCTACTTCTTATCAAATACATTCTTGCCAGCCTATATGGCTAGCTTCACTGCTATATACATCGAACGGCCTGTTCGAAGACCATTGCTTGCACTCTATGTAGCAAATGTTGCAACAGAAACCATATGGCGCATGGCTGAATCGCGCGGTTTTGTCAAATCTATTCCCAAGGGACAAGCCTTTATTTTTGGTGTTAGCGTATCGGTTTTATTGTATCTATATCGTTTGGGCCTCCACAAAACTGAACCTTGCAAGGATTCCATTTTTGATATTTTACGAATATTTGTAGGAAAGAATGAGGAGTGTATGAGTCGAACAGAACGTTCCATACCACCATCTTCTTCCGTGAGTCCTGAAATATCTGGAGTATTGCAGACTTATTCCAGATGCATTCGATGGTTGAAAGGAAAACATGACTGCTGTCCACATAACGAAGGATGCCTTCAGTATGCTCTTGTAGGGGGAGTGAAGCCTTTTGTTGGTGGAGTTGGATTGCAAGTTGTCCTCAAAATTGTCCTAAATATTAGAAAAATTCTAACTGGCCGAATGAATTTGCAAAAGAATTTATTTGATTCGAAAACCCTCGGCTTGGGAATATTTTTGGGAAGCTTTTCTTTCTTATATAAGGTAAAATATAGAATTTCGAAAAATAAATAAATTTAAAAAAGGTTTTGTTTTGAAACAGGGAGTATCTTGTACTCTTCGGAATACGATAGGTAAAGATGATCCCCGATACGCTATTCCGGCCGGATTGGTTGGCAGTGTTGCATTTACGCAGTATCCTGATATAACTGTCGCTTTATATGTAATGTGGAAAACTCTCCAAATCGTCTACAACTATGGCGAAAGCAAAAAAAAATTACCAAAAGTCCGAGGATTCTTGATTTTCCTTTACTGTTTCTGTACAGCAACACTTTTCCATGCCGCAATTATTGAACCTCTCAACCTGCGTCCAAGTTATTATAAATTCCTGCATTCACTCTCTGGAGGAAGGTAAGAATTGTTTTTTTTTTTAATATTTTGTTTCTCGTTTTTGCAATTTTTTCTTTGTAAGGGTTGGATTATTTAATCGAACATTCATCGATGTATGGGGCATGCAATCAAGTGATGCTCTTCGAGAAGTTATGAGACGAACCGGAACAGAGAAACTACCAAAAAAGCTTTTGGGTGCTTGAGTTTTTGACTTTGTAAACGTTTATGATTTTGTAAATAATTCGTAACTGTTTTTGAAATTCGATATATGTATGTATCTATGTATATATACATATATATATTTTTTTTTGAGGATGTGTTTGGGGTAAATTAAAATTCTTTTTTTTTTGTTTAAGTTTGATAAAAATGCTGTGTAAGTAGATATTTAAATAGATAAATGGAAATTCATATACATACTTATAAATATTAACAACTATAAAAAAATGTATTCATAAAATATTTTTATATCATAGGTATTATCATTTAAGAGGAATAAATAATTATTTTTTGTTATAAATATTAAAAGCATTCAAGAAGGTATTAATTTAATTTTATACAACTAAAATCTAAACCTTAATCGTAAATCATTTCCGTTCGTAAAACGAAATTGATTTCAAAATTCAAAGAACAGAAATATTTATTCTTGCACTGACTAGGAGAACAGAAAATTCAGTTATAAAATCTAACTAAAAATTAACAACAGTTCCTAAGAAGTCTTACATTTATTGAAAAAATTGTGTTAAACATCCACCCACTTTTATAATGAAATCTGATTACCATTTTTGTATCTAACAATGTAGTGCACATGTTGTTCAATTAAGGTTGGTGGACTAATAGGCTTATGTTATCTATTATACATATTACATATGTACAATGTACATACCTAGAAATATATGTATATATACTTTTATACGAGATTGCAAAACTGCACAATTGAACCAAGAAACTTCATTATAATTCCAGGACGTATTGAAATAAATATCTTTGCAGTCAGTTACCATATTGCGATGTCCGTCCGACGACGGAACAAACAACACTCAAGGAAACCATTAATCCAGCATGCGACTTAACAAGATGCCACAGTCTGTTGTCAAAGACAATGATGCCGATGTCGGTCCTGACACGGACACCAAAGTTCATATTCCAGCATTTTAGGTCACGTACTTACTATATATACTCGTATGTACTTACCTAACTCCAATTAGTGTAAATATGTATAATTTACGTCTATCAGACCATTCCATAAAACTAAGAAAACACATCTTAAAGCTAACTGTATAATAATTCAATAAAAAAAAATACCAGGGAATCGCATTAAGGAGAGGAATAAAATAACGTAAGGTTATTATTTGATGTTGTGAGATGTTCATTTCACAAGTTATATTACACACAAACCTATAGATATATTCGTATAAAAAAAGGACCCATGAAGATGACCTACATACGCACATCTTCCATTGTTGATTGTGATTGAGTCGTTGAATTCTAACAAGGTCATTATAATTATATTCGAGGCTGAACAAACCCTAAATGTATGTAATTACAAGAAAGGACTACCTTTATTATAAGAATCAAAATGTGCTTTCGGTCATAAGTCAAGTAAATTAGTTGATTAAAATATTGCATAGAGAATTTCAATGTCCTTAGAATATTTAAATGAAATTTAATTTTTTTTTTATTATGAGTAGGTAAGACAGGAAAAAGAGGAAATTTTAACTTTTAAAGAATTAAACGACATTGTGTACATACACATGTATGTATTTCTCAAACGTACAACAATTTTCCAGTTAAGAAATGATTTCAATTAAAGCTAGGGTGTAAGAGAATATTATTTAAAAACTTTATTTTGTCAATTTTTAGTTGATAGTTTACATAAATGTTAATCAGAATATTCTAGATCATTTGCAAAGTTGTACCAATATATTAATTTTCAATGAATTCATAGTTGGACCTTCAATAAAAATTTTAAAATTCCACAAAAGAATATTGTGTAAAGCAATACTAAAATATAATCATCCTATTTTTATATTTCGAGAGTGAGAGTTGGTACCACATTATATGTAAGCATCATTCGGGAATGCCTGCCGCCTTTCAAACATCCAACGTCTGTACCAGATGACCCTAATTGACTGGCAATAATTGAACTACGTACAGGTATGTATGTACGAACGAGGCAGTGTACCTACGTACAAATAATTCACGACGCCATAATAAAGTTGACATGGTGTTGTGTTCCAAAGCCATTTGCTGTGTCGTGTCAGAGTAAGCTATATGGTGTCCTCATCCTCACCTGAGAGAGTTTTGCGTAAATACAGACATACATAATGTACATATGTGTACCTATGTAGGTATGTACATATATGTTTGTATATACATATATTTACTCACATAAGTATACATATGTATAATGCTTTACTCCTTTGCAGCATGTAGATTGTCCTTGTTTAGGAAGCTATCTCCTTTGGAATTGTATTTAATGTGAACTCGTCCGTATGTATATAGTATAGGTCCTTCGATTTTTCGTTTGGAGTGGCTTTTTAAGTGAAGTGCAGTGTATCAACATATTCCTATTCTCGTACTAATTTTTTTTCTAAATAAAACAAACAACTATACCTATAGGTACCTATTTAATTATAGGTTGCATCCGGCAATTTATTATTATAAGTTTTTAAAAATTAAACTATGTACCTATTTGGAAAATTAACACAGTCGCACTTTATTTTTTTAATATTCAGGCGAGATTATACCTTGATACCTTTCTTCTATATTAAAGATGTTTTAATATCACAATAGTTAAGCATTCTCTATCTTAAGGTGTATTGCCATGGAGTTTTTTAAAAATTAGTTTTTAAAATGTCATCCGAGACTGCTTTTCATCCCATACTTCATTTACTCTTAAAATCTGCAATACATTATATACGTAGTTGAGATTAACATTTTTATATTATGTTCCTACATATATAGTACACTTATTTTATATATATTTATAAAAACTACTTTCTGTTTGCTTCTCTCTAAAAAACTCGAGAACGGCTTATTCAATTTGGCTAAAAAAAAAAACATATTTTTAATAAATTGTCAGTTGGTTGTTAAGTTTGTATATTTCAGTTGTCCAACGTTAATAAAAAGTTAGAAGGTTGACAAAACATTGTGGTATATTTTTTTGTTTTTGAAAAATAAAATATTCATTCTTAGAATATAAAAATGAAAGCTAATTCATTTTATGATTTCATATCATGAATGAATGAATAAAATCATAAAAAGGGGTCTAACTAGAAATAAACTTCTCTTTCCTCAAACGTGCAACAAGTTTCCAGAATTATATTGTAGCAAATTTTAAATCCGCTTAACATATAAGACAAAGTGTGAGATAACATGCATGTATTGTATATAGATATGATATCGCTACATACATAGTTGTTTTGAATTCGCCTTGGAAATATTTTTTTTTTGTGAAACTTCTATCTTTAATTTTGTAGGCTGAGGCTCTACTGCAAAACACTTCCAACTCTGTAGTTTGTGATTTCTATTGTGCATAGAGTCAGGTTATAATACAATATTGACTAAAATTGGTTTGGATATAAACTGGGTACCTACTCATTATAAAGGGGGATTAGGAGAGTGTAGCTCCTGCTTTGACGATTTCCCTCTCGTTTTATACATACATAGGTTAGGTTATGTACGAGTAGGTACATCTAGGTAGTTGAAAGCTTATTGCACACCGCTTCCTGCCTCAGCTGCTAGCTGTCAGATATAGAGGATTTTGTTGCAACAGAGAAAAGTTTTAAAGCTTCAAAGTGGGTGGATACTGGATAGCATTGGCTCAGTATCAGTATCACAACATTTCTCATGGTTTAAGTCATGTTGGGGTTCGACTTTGGTATAAACTTAAACTATAAGAGAGAGAGTATTGCTTTGCCTGCCCGTTGCTGTTGCTGTTGCTGTTTCTGTTGACCCAATTTCAATGGGATTAGTTGATCTCCATATATTAGGATAGAAGAACGAGCGGGTGTTGTTTCCAGAGTTTGTTATCGTCGTTGTTTTGTCGGGCTTACCCGAATTGCTTTTGATTAAAATTGAATTCTCTTTGGGGATGTGATGAACAGATTAGTTGGATGGCTTTGACTTTTAAGATAAAACCAACACGGAATGTATTCTCTAGAGATAGAATAAAGAATAAACCTGCACACCTACATACCTACCTCATCTATAAAGGTACTGAGTGGGTGTTTTAAATTTTAATACGCAAATTTGGTCCGATGGACATATAGAAGTGACAGAGAATTCATACCTACCTACTCTTGAATACAATTATTGAAAGTAATTTATGATTTAATAAAGTTTGCTATTAGTGAATTAATCTACATATATGTATGTACATATGTATATCCATACATGCATTTATACATATATTTATATTCATATAAAAGTACTGTACTAATTATCTTCACTAGTTAATTGTGTCTACATGCAATAAAAGGTTTTTTAATTCCTAAAAGAATAATAAAATATTTATATACCTACGACTTTTTTTTATAAAACTTTACATAAGCAGACGGAAATGGAATAAGTTTTGATTTCTAGGAAAAATTTAATAGATTATTTATTAATTTATTTTTTTAGCCTTGCATTTGTACATTATAAGTCTGTTCCAAGTGTTTTGTGCACAGAAATTCACAGGCACAGGCACAGCACATATTTTTTTAAGGAGTTGGGGTAAAATTCTCTTAGTTAATAGTTAGAGAGAAACTGTGCACAACGAAGTGGAACGACATTTCACAGAAAATCACAGACTCTACGAAACGTCAAAAAAATGTCAACAAAAAATCATTTCAAAAAATGGCTGCTAAATGGCACCAGAACGGCTGAACGGATTTGGATTAAATTTGCCACAGGGATATTATAAATGAACAAACTTATGACTAAACTCAAAAAGTTCTATTAATATGATATGCGGGACGAGCCGCTAGTAGCACATAATTCTGACAACTTCCACCCAAAACTCAATTTTTAAAAATACATGATTAAAACAACTTTATTACAGTTACTGTTAGTTAAAAAAAGTTTTAACTAAATTTGACAACCAGAAGACTTTCCAACTTTTTTTTTTTGCAGCTCCAATACAATGTCACTATAAAAGCCAACAAAAACAATCGACCCCTCCTCTTGCCTTAGTCACATAACATTACAAAAAAAAATTTATTTTATGTTCAAATATATGTATGTTGTTTACCTAAAAAAATATTATGCTTTTTGTGCAAACAACGTGCTCTTGAGAGTACCATTATATTACTACTTACAAGCACAAGCACTCATTTGCTCATTATGATTGAGGGAACAACAAAGACGATGACACGAGAACAAACACAAACACCATACTATAAACTACATACATATATAGTCGACAGGACTATCTCTTCCATCAGGATAACAACAACTAAAAGTTAGAGAAATAAAAGATAAAAATGGTAAAAATGTTAAAGTGTTTTTCTTGTCGTCAAATTAGTTTGTGTTGGTTCGCGTATTTAAGGATATCGTTTTATATATAGCGTTCTAGTGTGTTAATTTGTAAATGGATATCTACCCTTGTTTTTATCAGATCCTTGTTTTTTTTTTTTTTTTTTTTCTTCAAATGAGCAAGTGATGGGTGTTTGTTTTAATTATTACTCTTTGTCTGCCTCAGTAAGGACGAGTTGAAATTTTCATACATAAGTACCTACCAGCATTTTGTGGGGTGTGAAAGATGATTTTGTATTAAATAACTAAAGGACAAAGGAATTAGAATTGCTCATAGAAATCGATAAAGCTAAGAATTGTTGTGTTGTCCTAATTACATATACATATAGATTATGTACAAATTAGAAAGTGAATTCCTCTCAATACATTCTTTATCAAGAAAGGTCGAGTTTTGAGGGAAACGAAACTGAATTCCAACCATTTAATTTATTAGTAAGAACTTTTTCCGCGTCTTTTATTGATTAAAAGTCGTAGTATCAATAAAACTTACGTTTTTTTGTTGTTATCATTTGCTTAAAAACACAATCGTCTTAATTTAAAGAAAATCGAATTCCCTCGATGATTGAAAACCTTTAAGCTTTAACTGACAAAATTGAGTTGAATTTCCGAATCTAAAACGTTGCTGTAGACCTAATCAAATACATGATTGATCGTATTGACATGGACTTCTAATAAGTTCATGTTTCTAGGTCCTGCAAATACAGTTAGACTTGAAAAAAAAAAAAACATTTGAACTTTTATTCAAAGCAAATCGTTATAACTTTGGGCAAGAGTACACCCTTTAAGTCGGGAGTGGTATCTAATGAAAAAAAAAATACCTTAAATGTAAAAAAAAACGTTAAAAAAAAACCGGTAATGCGTGCAATGAAATATTACCTATACAAGGATAATTATTTTGTTGACTTTCATTGTAGTAACAAACAAATCTCGCTTATAAATGGTCCGCCAAATAACATTTTTTTTTCGAAAATGCTATAAAAAAAACTACTGAATATTTTCTCAAATTTCATTTTTTATTGGAAAGTACAATCCTTCCGGTTAATAATGGAAAATAATTTCATTCAAATTGCTGCCTCGGCTGGCCATGCAGTAGCCTGTTACGGCTGCCTCGACCGAACGTTGACGGTTGGTTGCGGCGGACGATCACTATCGCCTGACAGCTGATCTGCGGCAGCAAAGCGCTTCGAAGGCGCAGACTTCAATCCTGAAAAAAAGGGAAAAAAGGGGTCACTAAAACGGTGGTCGAAGCTAAGTATGTTTACTCACCGATACTTATTGCTCACTGCCGAGCCGGTGGTCGTCATCCACCCCAGACTCACACGGCGGCGGGCGGTAGAATGATCATCCCCGAGGGTCTTCCTGGCAGCAGAGGCGTCGCCGGCGCTAGATATTCACCTAAGCAAATTAATAAAATGGAAATCAAACTATATTTTAAGCGGATGGCTCAAATAAATTCAGATCGAATACTTACGATACTGGTACTCGCTGCCAGGCTGAAGTCGCCATCGCCATCCTCCACGCCTCCATCCTTCTTTCAGGGTCAACAACAAGCTGGATAATCTGGGGAAGAGAAATAAACAAAATATTAAAAAACAAATGTAATTGTTGAGGTAGGCTTTACGCTACCATTATTAATAGTACTCGCCCGATTATGTTTGGGAATTTTCTATCCTCCACGCACGGTCGATCGACTTTACTTGGTGGTGGTGGATGGTGGTGGGTCCATCCATCGTCGTCAATGGCTGCTACGGTAGTAATAAAAGGAAGCAAAAAAGGATGAATGAATGCGAAATGGCGGAAGTGGAAAGAATTCCTGGAATGTGGAAGACAAATGCCTGGAAGTTTTTGGTTGGAAGGATTGGACCGTGGGAAATATCCATGTAAGGGTAGGTTATCAATAAGCATATGCGAAAGCTTCCAACTCATTTAAAGTTGCATTATGTTTTTTTTTGATTTCATGTTGTCAAATGAAAAGAAAAATTGTAACAAGTTTTTTTTTTGTAATAAAACACTTCTTTATTAGTACCACAACCAAATACCGGGTAAATAAACAAAAACAAAAAAGGAAGCAACAAAGCAATAAAAGCAAAAATTAATAATAATATTTAGACTTATAAATAATAATTAAAATGATAATTTGACAAATGAGAATACAGGAAATTTAAACGAAAATCTTTATATTGTTCTAATTTTTGTCCTTCTCCTTCGCTTAATTAAATGTAAAAATGTATGTAATAAATGAATAAACATTAAAATTATGTATGTCAATAACCAAAATAAAAATGCATTTATATTATGATCGAGTGAAAAACTCGATGGACGAGTGAGAAAATTTATAGTGGGTGAATAAGGTAAGTGAGGGGAGTGACCAAATGACGACGATGGCGAACCTGATGATGGAAGGAACGCACTAATTCCAAAGAGGGGGAATCCAACCAAAGGCCGCCGGATTCCCAGGTAGGGTGGGTACAGTACAGGCCGAGCCTGCAACAACACCAGCAGTGCCCTTGTGTGTGGTAAGTGTCCGAAGTGTCAGTCCGTTTTGTTTTTTTGTTCCCTATGTATTTTGGCCTGATATGTGTTTTGTTGCTGGTGAGGTTAAGTTTCGGGGGCAAGATCCCCCCCGTCCGACGAGCTGATGCCGTGCCCCCACTAGCAGGCCGCGTCCCCCGGAGCTCGACATTCCCTCCTACCATTTCCTAAATCTTCCTATCTCCTTCTTCATCTCCTACCTTATCCTTATCCTACCCTTCCACCATACCTACCTCAGATACCCCTACCTCCTCACCTCTTCTGCGCTAGCAACAAGCCTACACGATCGGTCCAATTTTTAAGCACATTATCGATTGTGTGCAGCTGTATTTCACCAATGGCTTCAAGAATATTGTCCTTTAAAGCGTCAATTATCTCTGGCTTGTCGGCGTAACACTTATCTTTTACGGCACCCCACAAATAATAGTACAACGGTGTCAAATCACAGCTCCGAGGTGACCAAACGACATCAGCTCTGCGGCTGATAATGCGATCTTCAAAAACAGGGCGCAAAACATCGAGTGTAGCTTCGGCTGTGTGGCACTTAGCGCCGCCGCCGTCCCGTTGAAACCAAATGTTGCCAATATCCACCTCTTCACTTTTTATGAATATAAATTCGTTCAACATGGCCCGTTCAACTGTAACGTCTACTCCTTGCTCATTTTCGAAGAAAAATGGCCCACGCCCAATTATGGCTCTGGACCAAAATTCGCACCAAACAGTGACTCGTTTTGGGTGTATCGGCTTTTTAATGTAAGCGTGCGGGTTTTCTGTGCCCCAAATGCGACAATTTTGCTTCTTTACATACCCGCCAAGATCAAAATGAGCTTCATCTGAAAAGATGATTTGTTTTGGCAAAATCGGCATTTTTCTAAGTCGATCGCAGGCCCACTTAGCGAAGCGAAAACGCATATTACACAACCATATTCGTTCAGCGGAAGGATAAAACTAATTATCTGTCAAATCAGACATGAGCTAAGTGTTACCATTTACGAAATAAGCACTAGTTGAAAAAAAAAACGTCAAATGGCGGACCCGTTATTTAAAACCAGGTGCGAGGTCCTTAGACCAAACGGAGACCCTTTGTGTAACCTTGTATCCCCTATTTATTCATAAAAAGTGGTTATAAATATCGAATGTTTTATGTTATATTGATAACTGAATTTGATTAAAACAAAATTGTTATATTAATTTTAAAGGTTTTATTTTTATACGTTCTAATATTTTTTAAAAAATGAATCCTTTGTAGCTTCTTTCTAACCTGCAGGGTTTTTACAGAGAGTGATGTTACATTCTATTTTAAACAAATTGCTTTAATTAAAAACAGCATTGCCATTGACAATCCAAAGTGACAAACAGGAAAAGGATAATCGTTTTTTTTTTTTTTTTTTCATTCCACTAACAAGTTTCCGCACTCATTCTTCTTATACACCTTGGAGCTTAATTCAACTTATTTCGGTATTATCTACTCGTATCTATGTATACTTTGTGTATTCTCCAGAAAAAAAAAAAAAACGTGGTTGGCATCATCATAAAAGATTTGCCATCAGATGCGTCTTATACTCTTTATTTCGAACAAATAAATAGCTACCGGCTTCAACTTCAATTTTCCACCATTCAGCCCTTCTGCCTTCTGTTCAGATTTCGTTTTTATATCCCTTCCATAGAAATTCTTCTTTGTTTCACTAATAATCCATTGAAATATTTTGAATAGACAAAAAGTAATTGCTTTTGTTTTTGTTGAAAATCCTTTGTCTTGTCTGTTCTGGCATCCGTACTTCTCTACCACTATATACCACCACAATGTTAAAATTTAATATTTTTAAACACATTAATTAAACATAAGCATGTTGAATGGAATATTTTTTATAGTTACCAAAAAAAAAAAACAAAATACAAAAACTCCTTTCTTTGTCGTGTGTTCTTACTTAAAAGGTTTGTAGGTGCTATATATGAACAAAAACGGAAGCTGGTCTGAGTTGTATGTACTTACTTATTTGTATTTTAAATGAAAAAAATGACGTATCATGTGTTAAAATAAAGAATTAAGAAAACAAAAATTGAATTATTTTATTTGCAATAACCAAACCACTGATTATGTTGATGCAAAGATAATCGACATTATGGACAAAACCTTCGTGTGAAGTTATCGATCGTTTAGCTCCAAATTTGCTCTTCGCGATTTAAAACCATCAACAAGCATTTTTATCGAAGAGTTTCGATAGCCGCGTTTTATTGGTAATCTATCCCTAACATAGTATTCGAGTACCAATAAAACGCTATATTCACTTTTTATTTTTCTTAAAGTTGGTGTCACTACATTATATGTCAAATTATTGATGTCAAAATTTCAAAATCTTCTGTCACACACAAAATATAAAAGGCAAATGTGCACTTCAAAATAGAAAAAATTGAATGCATATTGCAAACAAAAGTTGTAGTTGTTGACTAGTTAAAGAAATTTCTGGCTAACATCTTTACATTTTAGTTAAAAACTCAATTTGAGATTTAAATCAAAATAAACAACAGCTGTTCTACATTGGGCGCGTTCGAAGAATGTACAATTGTGTAAATTATTGGGTCGAGTTGGAAAGTGCATGAAACGGTTGTTGAGTTGAAGTTTGCATGGAAATGAACACCGATTTGGTTTCGAATATTTTTTTACTTATATTTGTAGTAAAACTTTGAAAATATATTGATTTTCTTGTTATATTTATTACCCACGGATTAAAGTTCACCATTTTATCAACTCCCTGTTTAATTATATCGGTTCATATGGAAGAGCGAAAAATATGGAACTAAGTTTCTGGCAACTTTAAAGACCAGCTGAATAATCGTGGTTCACTATTTTCTTCAAATTATTATAGAATTTATTACACAGACCATTTATTTGGATAGTAAACATTTTTTATTCTTTTTATTCAATAAATAAAATATTGAAAGACAAAATTCAACATGAAATTATAAAGAAATAATTAATAAAAATTATGAGAAGTTACTTCAAGTTGCCTGTAGAGTCAAAATTACCATTTTATTCTACTCAATACCGTATACATATAACTTTGGGTGTTTTTATAAATGCATGTATTGTTTGCATGCGATGAATTGTTCCTAAAAGTTTTAAAAATTTTGTAAAGTATTGATTTTAATAAATTTTCTAACGAAATAATTGCTTCACTTTTGAGGTGTTGTTGTTTTCCATGTAAAATTTTACTAGCTAGTATTTTCAATTACCAATAAAACACGGCTTATATATAGTGTTACTTTTTATATTTAAAATTTTACCTAACCTCAAAATTTTCACAAAAATATTCAGAGCCATTGGAGATACAATCTTCACTTTCAATTGACGAAGCCAATAATTCACCCTTAGATCACGTTAAACCATATGGAATGAAGGTGTGTGGTTACACTTCAAGTCGACATAATGATAAAAGTGTTTGTAATTAAAAAAAATACATATGTGAAAAAGGAATTAAGTCTCTTTTGTAATTGTTTTTGTTTTTGTTGTTTTTTTTTTTTTTGGTTCGTTAGTAGGTAAGTACTGTACCTTATTTTCATCTTTCTTTCATTAAAAAAAAAACTTTTCATAATGTATCGCATTAATTTTAAAGATTTTTTCCGTTTTTGTTTTTAATAAGTCTCATATATGTATGTAAGTAAGATGTGATTCCCAAAAAAGAATGAAAGAGATGAATGAAATAACTCATTTTATACTTAAAAAATGTGTCATCCACGTTACAAAATGCACATATGTATGTATAAATTGTACAATATGTATAATGTCTATAGATTTTTGTTTTACTAAAAAAGATGAGGTACAATTTTTAATAAGGAATTTTTGTGGCAATGCAAAAATTAAGTATCTTAAAATGTACTTTGTTTCCTGATGAAAAATCAATTTTTTTTCTATTCTTTCAGTGAGTATATTTTTACACCAAAATTACGTTAATTATGTGTGTTCAATTTTTCAAGATAAAATATTTCCCTTAAGCTGGTTAGCATGCAGGTTTGTGGATTATCTACCTATCCTATATGGTTATTTTCGTTTTCCCAACTGGATAGGTAATCAATCCTACGGTCAGCTCCCGGACATTCTAGTGTCTTGAAAGTATAGTAAAAATAAGAAGGAGCCTTCGGCTTGCCTGTTTTTTCAAGCTATTAATTAATATGTAAAGAGTGTTTTCTTAGACGTGTGGTTTTCAATCTGGCAATACTTTTTTTCGGATTTGGTCTTTTTGACTGCTGTCACTTCATTTATACTCAGTTTACCATTTCATATTGAATAGACTTATCACGTTTTTAATTTGCAATCTGGAAGCAGAATAATGGTTGAATCACAAACACGCTTTAGCTTCGGCTTCGTCTGCGTTATGATGGGCTCGCTTCAATTTCTAATAATATGGCATTTCTAAAATGACTTTTTTGTCATTAGCAGCTGTTTTTTTTAAAGGTTTGTTTTGAACATTTTCTTACACTAGAAACTACCAATTATTGTGTGTTTCAACCTTAGAAAGACATTTTCTGATCTACAAAAATAATAAAACGTTTTCAAGAAAAAATTGTATAGTAATTCTATATTTCAATAACTTACCTTTGAACTATGTATATCTATTAAACGATGGAAATCCTTCCAAAAATATTTTTTTTTTGTTTATTGACTTTTTTTTACATCTTTTAAGCTGTCAGACAAAGCAAATGTTCAGCAAATTTGAATTAGAGCTTCCGTTTGGAGTCACATTACGTAACATTACGTTCTTTTCCTTACGATTGTCAAACGAAACGTGAGGTCAAAGCTTCATTGTGATAGCATGCATTGAATTCCTATGTCTGAACTCGTAAACGTCAGGCGAAGCCGAAGCTAAAGCGTGTTTGTGTTTCAGCCATAAAGTATTCTGAAAGCGTTCAATTGGGCAAAAGTGACAGTTCTGATTCTGAAAAACAAGAGATTTCTCTTCTGGATTTGAAATCAAAAGCAAAAACGGAATCACTCACACATTCAAAGATTTTAAATGTCACACTTGATAAATGTTATATTTTTTGAATTATCAAATTATGCGAACTCCGAAGTGATTGCTTGAAATTAAAATATAAAAAATGGAAAATAATATTTAAAACATGTTAAACAATTGTTCCTAATCAAGTTATGCAGTTAATTTTCTCTTGCAGGAGTTTGTAGTTTTGTTATTTGTAGTTGCCACATTGTTACGGTAAATTTTACCGCAACAAAAACCAGCCTTTAGCCGTTTTATTTTTCCTCTGTTGTGGCTGCAAAATATCGGCAAAGTTGAGGGCAACCATGGTCTCATCAACCACAGGTGAACCTAGCCTTTATTCTGCAAAAGCAACAAATACAGGTGTACGAGTTCGAGAACGAGTTCTTTCGACGAGGTCGAAAATGCCGGCGGATGAGCCGAAGAAGTATGAGGTCGGGCGGACCCTTACTTATCAACAACAACATATTCATCAATCATATTTTTATTATATATTTATATTAATTATTATTAACGTAGTATACCTTTTGTTTTACCTATTATAAATTTTAACGTAAATTAATAATGTACAAAATGGGTTTTTAACACCGTGTAATTTTCCGTTGCTAAGATCGTTTTTGAAAATTAGATGTAGTAAGAGAAATGCTTCCCTCCGTACCTCCAAAATAGTAAAACTAGTTTACCATTTCGAATCCCGCGTTTTAAAATAGAGTAATAGGATAATGCCTAGTGAGGATCTTTTCTCGATTTTTTTGTCGTTTTCAATTTTTCTCGAAAGTCAAAAATAGTTGGGAGGGGATCTGAACTGGGCCATTGTGTTTCGGCAAGTTTTGGAAACTCATCCAACAACTTGTTGAAACCGTGTTTGTGTGTGTGAGAGTAAAGTTTCGCTGAGAGTCAACAACGGTGGCTTTCCTGATGAGCGTTAAGCTTCCAGGAAGCCGTGATGCCGTGACCGACAATCACGAAAACGAATGCTTGTGTTGTATGAATGTGTGTATGACTGGAATGGACGAGGGAGGAAGACAATAGATGGGGAATAGCATGGAAGGCACTCTGGAGAGAGCTTACCAAGCAGATAGAAGGTTCTAGGAATTGTTCGAGGATTATTGAGAAGCAGAAAGAAAAATCGAGAAAAGAAGGAGACTTTTAATTTCGAGGAAAGCAAAAAAAAAAAAGGAAATAGTATCAGGATTCGAGGTGGGAAAAGAGTAGGAGTTACAGGAGATAGAGGAGAAGAAAAACAAAAAAAAGATAAGTACAATCCATTTTCTTGGATATATAAATATATATAATATATGTTTGTAATTCTAAACATATATAGATATATATATATAAAATCCAGTAAAGTCGTGTCGTGTTATAATCGCCGGTGTTAAGATCCCATTTTCTTTGTTTTATTTGCCTTGTCAATTTCATTTACATACTTTCTTTGTAATTTTGCTTTTAATAATTTTAATTTCTGAAAACATTTTGGGTTTTAATCCAGGGATCTTCAATCCCACGGTTTCCCAAAAATAAATAACAAATTCAAAACTAAATCTTTGTTGCATTTCATTTAAAATCGCTTCATTCATTACTTTAAGTAGTTTTGGAATTTTCTACTTCGGTTTCTTAAAAAAAAAAAAAAAAAAAAAAAAAAAATTCCTGGCGCCCACTTTTATTGCAACGTACCCCACTGTACGTACAATAAAATCTTTTTCGCGGTTCGACTTGATCGAATTAATCAATCGATCAAGTTTATCAATTCAGAGAAAAGTTCTTCCACAAGAACCCAGCCCAGCTGAGCAGCCGCGGTTACAGCTTCGTCAACGAGCTGTATTGTTGCACTTTTTTTCGTTCCCTCTTTTGTGTCGCGTTCGTACTCGGTTGAGTGCGAGTTGTTCGTGTCGTTGCGTGCGTCGTCGTTCGTCGCTACGCAGCCGCCTCTTGTTTTGTTTTTTAATTTTCAATTAAATAATAATAATAATTAATAATTTCCATACCCTCCCCTCGCGTTTATTAACGAAGAAAAAGAGTAACAAATTGGAGCCCAACGTGTGGGGCCAAAGAAGTGGAAGAATTTCTGTGATAGTTTCGTATCGTGTTGTTTTTTTTAATTAATTTTTTATTCAAGAACTTTTAATTCCTCTTGTTTTTTTTATAGGTGTTTTGATCGTGGTATAGTACCTACATTCATAGAGAAAATTGTGTAGGCGGAGTTCGAGGGATTTTACGAAGGTTCTTTGGTTCGTGCAATTTAGGAGTTCCTTGTGTGCAAATTTCTTCGAGGGAATTTACAAAAAAAAACGAAAATAAAATCGCAAGTATTTTCTTTTTGTGTGAAGTGTAAACTCGTATTTTTTTTGCAATCATACTTCTTGTGTTGTGTTTTTTGTTAGTTTAGAAAAGATTTGTTATATTTTATTTTATTTGATTTTCATTCTTAATTTATTTGGTCGACATTTTGTCTTCGTCAATTTTTTTCTCTCTCTCTCTTTTTGTATGCAGTGATATAAATTCTCTTTTGCCATTGCAATCACTTGAGAGTTTTTTTTTATCGCTAGATATTTTGAGTTTTATTTGAGTGTCTGATTTTACATGATAGTTTTTTCTCTCAGGAGTATTTTTGTTTTGAGTGCAAGCGAATCTTGCAATTTGAAAATAATTTGAGTAAAGTTAGTTCGAGTAGGGGATTGGTGTGACCATCCGTATTTTTTTGATTTTGTATATAATTTGATAGGAAAAATTTTGTGTTGTTTTTTTTAAATTATTTGTTATTTATTTAATAAAAATAAATTAATTTACAAGTTAGGTTTTCGAGTTCTAGGGTTACCAAGCATATATTTTTTTTTTAAATTTTTTTTGTAAATAATTTTTTTAATTTTAAATTTTGTTTTTTTTTAACATGAACATTGGTAGATTAGCGCAGGACGAACTGGCCTACGAGATGAAGGTCAGGGGTTTAAAAGTAGGGACAGTGGAGGAGATGCGGAAGGCATTAAGGTCATCGAGGTTACTCGTTAAGAGGAACTCGATGGAGGTTAGTTTAGCTTACCCCTTTACGTATGAAGAGGATATAAAAGCCGTGGAGGCGAAAATTGAGGAGATTAGGGTCCTTCTTAAAGTACCTCCGAAGAATCCAAAGTCTTCGGAGTACATTAAGATAGTTACAAAGATTAGGCAGGTTAGCTAGGACACCTTGTGAGGCCGAAGATGAAGAAGATGAAGTTAGTTCACTTCGGAACAAGGTTTTATGTTTGTTAGGAGATCTCACTGGGGATAGTGAGAATAGTGATAGGGAAGAGGATCTAAATAAAGAAAAGACTCCGATAAAAACCCAACTCCAGGCACAAGTTGGTCAGACCCTAGGTGTTAGTTCGCGGTCTGCGTTAGGGCCTGCTACAGGGACGTTAGCTGAACCAAGGAGTGGTGTCAGCAGTCCTGTAGTAGGAGACATTTCAGTTAGGGTTCCGTCGGAACGTAGGGTTGATAGGGCCGATGGTTTTTCTGGACAAATGGTCGTTCAGCAAAAACACATCGAACGTATAGGGAAGTGGGGGGTGAAGTTTACTGGTGACTCAGGTGGAGCATCAGTGAATTCATTCCTGGAAAGAGTGGAGGAACTTCGTTTGGCTAACGATGTTCCTGAAAACCACCTTTTCAAATCCGCTTCGGAGCTTTTGGCTGGTAGGGCACTTATGTGGTTTAGGTCGGTTAGGGAAGATTTGGAAGATTGGCAGGAACTCGTCAAGGAACTCAAAGCGGAGTTCCTTCCTGCGAATTACGATGATCTCTTGTTGGAGGAGATTAATCGGCGTTCGCAGGGAAAGGAGGAAACTTTCGGCGCGTACCTGACCACAATGAGGACATTGTTTCGAAGATTGTCGGAACCATTGTCAGAGGGAAGAATGCTTGCTATATTGAGGAAAAACGTAGATCCATTTTATCAGGTTCAGATAGCTTGTTCCAAACCAAAGACGGTTAAGGAACTTGCTATCTTAGGTAGGGAATTAGATACCCTTAAGGTCAACGTAGATAGTTTTACCCCGCCTTCTAGAGGCAAAAATTTGTTGGAACCGGAGTGCGGTTACCAACCGAGTTCGTCTGGACAACACCGAGTAGCGGCTGTTGCTCCAGTTTCTGAAAATCCATTTAGGCAGTCGGCTAGGTGTTACAACTGTAACAAGGAAGGGCATTTAGCCCCGAACTGTACAGTTCAGAAACGTTGCTTCGGCTGTGGAGCTGTAGGAGTTTATCGTAGGGATTGTAGGTGTTCGGGAAATGGGGATCGGGCCCTTGTGTCAGCAGGACAAGGAGTCCGTCGGCGTTAGGAAGGTCGTCTGCTGACGATCAGCTTTTAGGTAAAGTTCAATTGAGTTTCACGTTAGCGGCAAATGGTAGGGACACTAGACCATATTTAGGAGTTAGGATTTATGGAACTAGGTTTTTAGGGCTTCTTGATTCCGGAGCTTCACGGACTATAGTAGGAGGTGACGGATGGAAAATTTTGAAAGAGTTAGGCTTAAAATTAGGAAAGAGTAGTGTTGGGTCAGTAGCGTTAGCAGATGGAGCAGGTGTAGGTGTAGCTGGATCTGTTTCTCTACCAGTGGAGGTGGAGAACAAATCCTTTTTGATAGAATGTCTGGTCATTCCGAATCTTCCACATCAGCTGATATTAGGTGCCGACTTTTGGGCACTATCGGGCATAGTCCCGGATTTGAGATCAGGGGTGTGGAGTTTTTCTAGCCAAGAGAGCTTGGCCTCGATGACAGACATGGTAGCGATTAGGGAAAAATCGGATTTGAACGATTCCGAAAATAGGGAGTTAGAACTAGTGTTAGAAGAACTTTTTAAAACAATGACCGAAGGTTTAGGGCGCACCAATTTAGTTGAGCACAAGATTAGGACGTCTGCAGAGCCGATAAAACAACGATATTACCCTGTTTCGCCAGCGATTCAGAAACATATCGATCAGGAGCTCCAGGAGATGTTGGAAGCTGGAGTGATCGAGAAGTCGAAGAGTCCCTGGGCATCACCGATTCTTCTCGTTAAGAAGAAAGACGGTAGTTATCGGTTCTGTGTCGACTATAGGAAGTTAAATGAGGTTACTGATAGGGATGCTTATCCACTACCTTTTATTTCAGCGATTTTAGATAAGCTTCGAAACGCGAAGTACTTGTCTTCGTTAGACATTAAGTCTGCTTATTGGCAGATTCCAATGGAAGAAGAATCGCGCAAGTACACAGCCTTTACCGTGCCAGGACGAGGACTTTTTCAATTTTGTAGGATGCCATTTGGGCTTCATAATTCACCGGCGACATGGCAAAGGTTTATTGATGACGTTTTAGGTCCTGACTTAGAACCGTTCGTCTTTGTGTACTTGGATGACATTATCATCGTCACCGATTCTTTCGATAGGCACTTAGAAATTTTAAAAGAAGTTTTTAAAAGGTTAGGAGAAGCCGGTTTAAAAGTAGGTAGGGAAAAGTGTAATTTTTGTAGGCCTTCTTTAAAATTTCTAGGTTATGTAGTTGATAGGAACGGGCTTCATGTTGACCCGGAAAAAGTGGAAAGCATGATTAGGATTCCTACACCGAAAAACGTAAAGGAAATTAGGAGCTTTGTAGGGACTATTTCTTGGTATCGACGTTTCGTGCCAAATTTTGCAATTTTAGTTAGGCCTCTTACCGATCTCTTAAAGAAAGGTAAGAAATTTGAGTGGACACAAGAATGTGAGGAAAGTTTTAGGAAAGCCAAAGAGTGTTTGTTAACGGCACCGATTCTGACCTGTCCGGATTTTTCAAGGCCGTTTGTGGTACAAACAGACGCATCGGACTATGGCATCGGGGCCGTATTATCTCAGGAGTTTGAGGATGGCGAAAAAGCCATTTGTTATTTAAGTCGGTCATTGAATAGGAATGAAAAGAATTACTCTACGACCGAAAAGGAATGTTTAGCGGTCCTTTGGGCGATTGAAAAGTTGCGGCCGTATCTCGAAGGTGTTCGATTTACAGTCGTAACTGATCACCACTCTTTGGTCTGGCTAAGCAACCTTAAGGATCCGCAGGGTAGATTAGCTCGTTGGGCCATTCGGCTTCAACAATTCGATTTCAAAATCATTCATAGAAAGGGCAAAGAACATGTCGTTCCTGATATGTTGTCGCGAGGAGTGCCAGAAGTAGCTGGTGTCTCTGAGGCGGATTCGGACCCTTGGATGATTAAAATGATAGCACAGGTAGAAAAGAGCCCGTTAGAATACCCATCTTGGAGAGTTGAGAATGGGCGGCTCTATAAACATGTTAGGTTAAACCATATAGTCGTTCATGATAATGGTGAGGAGTGGAAGTTAGTGTTAGGAAAAAGTGATAGGACGAGAATCCTTAACGAGTGCCATGATGCTCCGCTTTCAGGACACATGGGCGTTAAGAAAACTTTTGCTAGGGTAGCAGGAAAATATTATTGGCCCAAAATGAGAGGCGATATAACGAAATATGTTAGGAATTGTAAAGTTTGCCAAAGCGTGAAACCAGTGAATGAAAAACCAGCTGGTCTAATGACCGAAAGAGTAGGAAATTCCCAACCGTGGGAAATGATTTGCGTGGACTTGGTGGGTCCATTACCAAAATCGTCGCGAGGATTCATATATATTTTAACGGTCGTCGACTATTTCACAAAATTCCCCTTGTTGTTCGCGTTACGGTCCGCAACGGCGAAAGCGGTATGTCGGGAGTTGGAAGAAAACGTATTTCTTCTTTTCGGGATTCCAAAGTGGATCGTCTGTGACAACGGTCCCCAGTTCCGTGGCAAGGAACTGAAAACGCTTAGCGAAGCGTACGGGTCACAACTTCGGTTTACGGCGAATTATCACCCGCAGGCGAATCCTGCGGAACGGATAAATCAAATTATCAAGACTACGCTCCGGGCGTATGTTTCGGAAAACCAGCGGAGTTGGGATTTGCAACTGGCAAAAGTCGCCTGTGCAATCCGAACTTCGCAACATGAGGTTTTAGGTGTGTCGCCATACTTCGCAAATTTCGGTAGGAACATGGTAACTAATGGCCATGATGTAGGAATTAGGGATAGTGATAGGGACCTAGATAGAGGGGAAATTGATAGGCAGTTCCGGAAACTGAGAGAAGATATAGCTAGGAAGTTGGAAGCAGCGGGAAAGAAGGCTGCTAAGACTTATAATTTACGTAGGAGGGACGCGCAATATCACCCGGGTGATCTCGTTTGGCGTAGGAATTTCGCGCTGTCCGATGCAGCAAATTATTTCGCAGCGAAGTTGGCGACCAAATTTGTAGGACCTTTCAAGGTCAGCAAGAGGATGTCACCTTGGACATATCTCCTTATGGACGATCGCGGTAAGGAGCGAGGAACGTGGCATGTTAAAGATTTAAAACCTTATGTTGATTGTTGAGTCAAGTCCCTTTTGTAGTAGTAATTTTTTTGGTTGTTCAATGTCATTTTTGTTTTGATTAATGTGCCATACTAATGATTTTTTTTCCTTTTTTTTCTCTTTTAAATGTAATGATGGTATCCCTATGTTGTTGTTGTCTACCCCTGGCTGAGCCTTAAGAAATGGTTTGCTTTTCTTGAAAAGTAAACACATTTCTTGGGAGGTAAGGGTGGGATTTGTTACGGTAAATTTTACCGCAACAAAAACCAGCCTTTAGCCGTTTTATTTTTCCTCTGTTGTGGCTGCAAAATATCGGCAAAGTTGAGGGCAACCATGGTCTCATCAACCACAGGTGAACCTAGCCTTTATTCTGCAAAAGCAACAAATACAGGTGTACGAGTTCGAGAACGAGTTCTTTCGACGAGGTCGAAAATGCCGGCGGATGAGCCGAAGAAGTATGAGGTCGGGCGGACCCTTACTTATCAACAACAACATATTCATCAATCATATTTTTATTATATATTTATATTAATTATTATTAACGTAGTATACCTTTTGTTTTACCTATTATAAATTTTAACGTAAATTAATAATGTACAAAATGGGTTTTTAACACCGTGTAATTTTCCGTTGCTAAGATCGTTTTTGAAAATTAGATGTAGTAAGAGAAATGCTTCCCTCCGTACCTCCAAAATAGTAAAACTAGTTTACCATTTCGAATCCCGCGTTTTAAAATAGAGTAATAGGATAATGCCTAGTGAGGATCTTTTCTCGATTTTTTTGTCGTTTTCAATTTTTCTCGAAAGTCAAAAATAGTTGGGAGGGGATCTGAACTGGGCCATTGTGTTTCGGCAAGTTTTGGAAACTCATCCAACAACTTGTTGAAACCGTGTTTGTGTGTGTGAGAGTAAAGTTTCGCTGAGAGTCAACAACGGTGGCTTTCCTGATGAGCGTTAAGCTTCCAGGAAGCCGTGATGCCGTGACCGACAATCACGAAAACGAATGCTTGTGTTGTATGAATGTGTGTATGACTGGAATGGACGAGGGAGGAAGACAATAGATGGGGAATAGCATGGAAGGCACTCTGGAGAGAGCTTACCAAGCAGATAGAAGGTTCTAGGAATTGTTCGAGGATTATTGAGAAGCAGAAAGAAAAATCGAGAAAAGAAGGAGACTTTTAATTTCGAGGAAAGCAAAAAAAAAAAAGGAAATAGTATCAGGATTCGAGGTGGGAAAAGAGTAGGAGTTACAGGAGATAGAGGAGAAGAAAAACAAAAAAAAGATAAGTACAATCCATTTTCTTGGATATATAAATATATATAATATATGTTTGTAATTCTAAACATATATAGATATATATATATAAAATCCAGTAAAGTCGTGTCGTGTTATAATCGCCGGTGTTAAGATCCCATTTTCTTTGTTTTATTTGCCTTGTCAATTTCATTTACATACTTTCTTTGTAATTTTGCTTTTAATAATTTTAATTTCTGAAAACATTTTGGGTTTTAATCCAGGGATCTTCAATCCCACGGTTTCCCAAAAATAAATAACAAATTCAAAACTAAATCTTTGTTGCATTTCATTTAAAATCGCTTCATTCATTACTTTAAGTAGTTTTGGAATTTTCTACTTCGGTTTCTTAAAAAAAAAAAAAAAAAAAAAAAAATTCCTGGCGCCCACTTTTATTGCAACGTACCCCACTGTACGTACAATAAAATCTTTTTCGCGGTTCGACTTGATCGAATTAATCAATCGATCAAGTTTATCAATTCAGAGAAAAGTTCTTCCACAAGAACCCAGCCCAGCTGAGCAGCCGCGGTTACAGCTTCGTCAACGAGCTGTATTGTTGCACTTTTTTTCGTTCCCTCTTTTGTGTCGCGTTCGTACTCGGTTGAGTGCGAGTTGTTCGTGTCGTTGCGTGCGTCGTCGTTCGTCGCTACGCAGCCGCCTCTTGTTTTGTTTTTTAATTTTCAATTAAATAATAATAATAATTAATAATTTCCATACCCTCCCCTCGCGTTTATTAACGAAGAAAAAGAGTAACAACATGTCACACTTTACAAATACATTCACACCAAACTTCAAATTTTTCAGAATTCAGAAAAATTATTCAATTGGGATTCTCCTTCTAATTCCAATCCCGGATTGCCAATTAAAAACGGCATTACTCCTGTCCTGAAAAACGTTTGTAAATCGTGCAAATCGATTACCAAAATAATGGAACGGTTCGAACGACCAACAAGAGCGTCAAACATTCGGTGAATGGGATTAAAACGAGATGGCCACGAATCCCGAGTGATCATAATCCACAAGCCATTGTTGAGATGCCGAGCCACCGTTACATCCTTAACAAGTAATTATTTATTTTGCTTTATGACCAGAAGGTATCATTGCTATAGAGCAATGATTGTTGACTATTTCGTGCTTGAATTGGAGAATGTTGATGTGGATGGAAATTTCACGATAAAACACGGGATTTTATTTTATTGACATTTTCTAGAGCTCATTCACTGAAAATAAGACGCAAAGTCACCTGGTTTCATTTCTTGCACAAGTTAAATTTTTTACGCTTTCAGCCCATGATTCTCACATTGCCAAGTTGCCGAATTGATTTTCGTAATACAGCTGAACAATTTGAAATCGCTGTTTGTGGTGTAATGTTTTCATGATGACTTGTCAAACGATACTGAACAAAAATCACAAAGCATTTGATAGGAGTCATGTGTACTGATGTGTAGTCTGTCAAAAAAGCTCACTTTGAAAAAGCTGAAAAAATTAACAGTATTGGAAAAGGCAAAAACAAGACATTAACGGAAGAAAAGGCGAAGTCACAAGGTGTTGAATCACAAGATCGTGGCCAATTGTGATCACCCCTTCGAGAGATCGATGGTTTGGTTGCTTGTGTGGAACGTAGAGCCATCTTCTTGAAAGTAAAGCATCTAATTCCAGCCATAAAAAATCATTAATCATCTCTCGACAGCGCAATCCATTCACAGTAACTGTTGTTCTAGCCTCATTTTCGAAAAAGTAAGCTCCAATAATCCCGCCGCCGGACCATGAACCGCACGAAACAGTTATCTACAGGTTGAGGATGGAGAGGCCTATCAAGAATAATTTCCTGGGTTTTCCAGCTCCAGATGTAACAATTTTGCTTATTATCCACCGATATGAAAATGGGCCTCATCACTCAAGATGATTTTTAGATGAAATTCCAGATCATTATCAAGCATTTCAAGGAACCAATCAGCAAAGGCAAAATGCGTTGTTGAAGTGTGTATCGTTCCTTTTTTATTAATGGCGTAGTTTCCACTTATCAAATGTCAACAAAAATTACAGCTTCAAAAGTGACATCTACTGAAATAGCAGGGGCTATTCAAAATAATATAAAATTTTAAATATACCTAAATAAAACAAAGAATATGAACTTGTATTCGTTTTAAAGGCCAATATGTATGTATTTATATGGAAAAATAATATCACCATGCATCGTATTCAATATTCCATGACTCTGTCGCATAACTCATGCTGAGCGATGACGTCTATTATGTTAGTGTTAAGGGCCGCCGTAGTAAGTGGTTTATTCGCATAAACATGCGACTTCATAGAAAAAACTACATTAGATTGACAGGAAATGTCCTGGAATCGCCTGTACAGAATTTTCATTGCGTTAGCTACGAGGAGGGACGAAGTGTCGCCGCGTGTCGTCATGTCGGCCATTCTGTGCCTCTTATAGAACATGGACACTACCTGAAAGGATATTCTACTATTCAATTGCCTTTAAAGCTCATAGATAAAGTGCCAGCGGGTGGCAAGAGTTATACTTCGTATAATTTCAGCACTGGAGCAGGTATAATGTTTTGTCGAAGCGATTGATGTCAAATTTACCTGTAGGTTTTTTATGCGTTCATTAAATTTCATTCAAAACCCGACTGTTTTATTTCTATTCTGTATTAATAATTAAAAATGTATGTAGTTCGGTGATTAACCTTTAAATGTTTAATTAAGCCTTTAAACACAATTTGCTTACACCCTTAACTGATGTTTAAAAAATCCAAACAAAAGAAAAAATGAAAACCAAATTGTTTGAACTTTTATTTTTTAATATTTTATTTGAAAATTAATATCCTTAATTTAACCATCATTCATAAATTGTGCCACTTAACGAACGCTCTAAAATATCAGTGGCTGGTGGTCCGTCGTCGTTCAACGTCTCTAATGACGTTTTCAATTGGCAATCTGGAAGCAGAAAAAAGCACTCTGAAAGCGTTCAATTGGATTTGAAATCAGAAGCAAAAACAGAATCACTCACACATTCAAAGATTTTAAATGTCACACTTGATAAATGTCATATTTTTTGAAATAACAAATTGTGCGAATTGTGAAGTGATTGCTTGAAATTAAAATTAAAATATAAAAAATGGAAAATGTTTACAAGACAAAAAAAACAAATTAAATTTGGCGTGTTCCGTATATAAATACACATATGCAGTTGACACATGTCACACTTTACCAATACAGTCACACCAAAGTTCAAATTTTTCAGAATTCAGAAAAATTATTCAATTGGGATTCTGCTTCTAATTCCAATTCCGGATTGCTAATTAAAAACGACATAACTCTCAGTTTTTGTTGTTGGGCATAAGATGGTTGTTTTACATAAAGTCTATAAGAGTATCAAAAAAGAATAAACTCATCTTCTCGAGCACACCTTGACAATAATAGGTAAATCCATAGTTAAATAACAGCTATTTGAATATTTAAATAAATGTTCTCGGTCATCACACGTAATGACGTAATTATATTAAATACCTATATTTACAAAACAATTAATAGTTGAATAGTACCGTACACAAACATAATACAATTCGGATGAAAAAACAAATTGATCTAAAAGACTTTCAGTTGTAATTGCACAAATTATTTGAAAACATTATATCCTTACGCATTATTTAGTTTCAATTGAAGTATTGAAGTTATTTGTAACATGCATGGTATATAATTCTAAGAAAAACTCTTCCACAAAATAATAATATGTTATACTCTCGTAGAATACAACCAGAAGTTAACTCATCATTGCGATAGAGTTTAGAGACACACTTATGCATACTCGTATTATGTAGTACATGCTCCAATTTGCTTCATAACAATTTCTTAGAAATGCAGTGGGGGTGCCACGCAATCTAGGACAAAGAAAGCCTGTCAACTAAATCCTTTAGCATTTATTGATTGATTGGATGTGTACACAGTAAACCGTCTTAACTTCTTCGTCGTCGTTGGTGTCCTTGTCGTCATTGTCGTCGTTGTCGTTGTGGCATGCCAATTGAATGGAAACCCATCATTTCAAAACGCCCTTAGGAAATACTCTCACATGCATGTTCCAAAAGTAGGGTCGGCCCACATTTCCAAATGCATCCAGAACAATGGGACAGGACATTATCGATCTGTTGTTTACTCGTTACTCGTTACTCGTACTTGGAATTTACCTCCTACTAAACCACTTGGTTTCCTCAATAAATTAAGTCTATATAGCTTTGCTTCCTGTTGTTTCTACCGATCTCGTTGTCAAGATATGTAGCTACCTATTTAACGGTGTCATGTGTTCAAGCATGACATTACATTTCGGAATATTGTGCGAGTATGATGGCGATACCACTTCCTGTGGGAGCAAGAAACACTTCAGCGATATACGATACCTATGTACTCGTATAGGTACGAGTACCTAAATAAATTCAAAGACGATACATACACTTAGGTGATGATGAAGAAGACGTCATTGCTTATCCTATTCGCTGGTGATTAATGATTTTGGCTGCTGTGCATATTAAATGCATAACTCTGTTATCCTTTTATTTCTTCGTCCTGCGGTTGCCTGCCACTGCCACTGCCACTACCACACAAAATGTCCCCCTGCCCCCTGAACACTTCTTCTTCCTCTTCTTCGACGAACTCAATTATTTATTTTGTTTGTGTCATGGAAATTTATTGCATGCAATTTTTCATTTCCCAGTATACGAAAACAGAATAGCACCGCGCCTCGCCGCTCGCCATACACCACAACAGTTGTAGTTCAGGGACTATTTGTGTGTTGTAACAATGTTTTTGCTTGCTCTTTTATATCCTCTTATTCTATGTTGGATTAAGTACCTACGACGAGTATGACTATAGGAATAGTATAATGCAACAATGGAGCAAGAAAATACTGCGAAAACAGAATTTGTTTGTAAACTTTTTTTTTACACATTTTTAGAGCAGTTCCGGATTTAAGTGACCCAAGACAATGGGCTTATTGAGCCTTAACTGGTTAGTTACGCTAAAATAAACCAAGCACATAAAAAAAAACAAATAAATCAAATTAATATGAAATAGCTTTTAAATTTTCTTTTAAGAAAGTTAAGCATTTATGTGTAGGTACTTTTTTTTTTTCTTCAGCTGTCAGTTAACTCACTAAAAATCGATTTGGCATTTGTTTAAGAAATTTATTTGCATAAGTTTAAAACTCAACTGTGTCTTGGTTTAAAATAGCTTATGGAAGGTTTAATCGGATACTTACATCCCAAAAGAAAAAAAAAAAAAACATCGGGCTCTTCTATTGGATGAAGGCCGCAACGAGCCTAAATCCCATACAAACTAAAGAGACTGGATAAGTCATATATAAAAATAATAAAAAGGAAAAACCGATTTCAACTCAGCAGATGAGGTTTGGCGCAAAAAAAAATATTATTCATGAGTCATTTTCGTGTTTGGCTTGGAGGGTTTTAAAAGCTGGACTCAGGGAGATTTTCTCATTTCCGGAGAATTAACCAACTGAAATAGTTTTTCATGTCTTCCACAAATTCCTATTTTATAGCCAATGACAGTGGAAGTAATTATATGATTATTATATAGGTAGTTGTTTTTAAATTAAAATTAATAAACTAATGCAAGTTCAATGAATAACAGGATACCCTTTACTGTTTTTAAAAAAAAAAGTGGCTATGATTATTATTTTTTTGTGGAGATCGGTACTTTAACACTCGGGTTTTCCAAATAAGAGGTGTTATTTTCAATAGCCCACTATTTCAGTAGATGTCACTTTTGAAGCTGTAATTTTTTTGACATTTGATAAGTAGAAACTATGCTATTTATAAAAATGGAACGATACACGCTTCAACAAAGCATTTTGTCTTTGCTGATTGGGTCCTTGAAATGCATGAAAATGATCCGGAATTTCATCTAAAAATCATCTTGAGTGATGAGGCCCATTTCCATATCGGTGGCTAATAAGCAAAATTGTCACATCTGGAGCTGGACAAACCAAGATTTTTTATTGAAAGGCCTCTACATCCTCAACCTGTAGATAACTGTTTCGTGCGGTTCATGGTCCGGCTTTGGGGTTATTGGGCCTTACTTTTTGGAAAATGAGGCTGGAGCAACAGTTACGGTGAATGGATTGCGCTGTCGAGAGATGATTAATGATTTTTTATGGCTGGAATGAGATGGTTTACTTTCAAGAAGATGGCTCTACGTTCCACGCAAGCAACGAAACTATCGATCTTTTACGGGAAAAGTTTCCGGACCGCGTTATTTGTCGAAAGGGTGATCACAATTGGCCACCGGGATCTTCTGATTTAATACCTTGCTACTGCGGCAACAGTCCATGTAATTTATGAAGCTATTGAGGGCATGCAGCCACTTTGGTGATGGGAAATTTCATGAAGAGGATACGTCTCTGTAATTGTAGCCGAGGCTGTCAATTGAATGATATTGTTTTCCATTATTAATGACATACTTTCCTCTTTACATTGAAATACCTACATTTCTGATCAACTATCTTTAAAAATACTATTTTTCTAATTAAATACTTGGCTTGTATAGCACGCGAAAGAAAAACGATAGTTCAAATTACGTCTCCTTTAAAATTCTATTGGACAAGAAAGATGTAATTTATTCTTCGTGCAGGTACTAGCTTCAATTTCAAATAATATCTCAAGATCTCCAACACTGATTTTGCAAATTTTTGACATTTAATTTATGATTTAAAAAAAAATTTAAGTGTGGAATTTGACACCTATAAGAATACGATAATTCATTATTCTACAGCTGTCTACTAAAATAATAAATATTTTTTACACTTACCACGGAACAAAAAATTGTTAATATTCTTGACTCCTATAACTTATAAATAAGAATAGGAATATATGTATGTAGGTAGGTGTATCAACTGTTAACGCGTGTGTCCTTGCTAGGCCCCTAAAAAGACTACCTATAGGTATGAATATCAACTCCTTAATCGGATTTTACCAAAAGGACCCTTGTCAGTAGCAATGATGTCAAAAATTCCCGTCTCCATCATCGTTGCCGTTGTCGTTTTAGCATCTTCCGTACATGCATATTGCCTTACGTGACAAAAATATGAAACACAAAACCACTCAAAAAAGAGGAATCTCGAATCTATGCAAAACTCAGAGTTCGAAAATCACATACACAATACAATACTCTTGTATTTGTGCAATGCCTTATACGTATATATTGTACATGTACACACCCCATTGGCAAAAACAGGACAAGTGCGTATATAGACTATATAGAAGTATAGAGTATATTTATTCATAGCAAGGAACCAAGAATATCCTGAAGGGATTCTATCCTGTTTTCCCAAAAACTCAAACTGGATTATTGGGATTTGAGAGTGCCAAACGATGGGTCACCGATATGGAAATTAATGGCATTTTGAACCGATTTACCGGAAAGCAAAAGAGCAAGGGGGGGGGGGGAAGCTAATTGTTGAATTGACGATTCCGGAATGGTCGTTGTTTGTGGATATTGTTTTATTATGTAAATAAAGTTTGTTTGCTAAACTATTGCTGCCTTTGCTATTGTTATACTCTTTACTATATGATGGCTTCTTTAAAATATAAGGAAGGAAAAGGAAGTTGATCCTTCTTTTTTCTCACAATCAGTTTGAATTTGTTTTTGTGTTACAAAGTTGACAAAAAGTTTTGCACAATGTACAGGCATTGAACTCATGCACCTTTTGATTTTAAGAATTTTTGTGCGCAAAAACTATTCAATAATTCAGTTCACTGCATTATGGAGTAAATTTTATTGTCATTAACAATATTAAAATGTAATCACTTGAAAACAAGAAACCTTTAAAGTATTTCATTTTTCAAAATGTTTTTTTTTTTTTTTAATTTATTTATGAGGGTTTTTCCTAACAGAAGTTCTTGCCAATTTATTTTTTTTATTTTTCTATGTTAATAAATAGCAATAAATTAAATGTTTGTGCTTCATATGTATCTACGTATGCAATTATAACAAACCAATTAACAGTCAGTACAAATATTCTGGACTGTGCAGTTAAAAAAAGCAGTCACTTGACTGCAGTACTTTTTGACTGGTTCCAGTATTTTAGTCATTTGCAACGTCCTCAGTACTTTTACAATTTAGCTTACATTCAACACGTTTTTTAACTGCATAGTCAATTAACTGTAAGCCTTTTGACGTAAGAGTGCGTTAGTAAAAGCAATGTGTAAACGAGTTTGTCGAAATTCTCTTGGGAAGCAAAAGATAATGGCTAAATCCATTTCTATTCTGATAAGGGATGATCTGCACTTGAAATTGAAAGTCAGCTGGTCATTTGTTAACTTCTCAATTGGAAAAAAATTAGACTGGAAAGAAGCACATGATTTTTGAGGTGTCGAGAAATGAGCATGAGAATAATATCCTTTTTTTGAAGCAAAGTGATGAAATTCATCGCATTAAGTCAAAACAGTTGCTCCAAAAGTTCAACGTATCCACTATTCGACTTCGCACTTATCGTTTGCTAAAACGTCTCACAAAAACGTGTCACATACCTCCTTTTTTTTTATTTTTGTAAAGAAAAAGTTGTGAAAGCGGTTACCAATGTGTACAAGGAGATTTATCGAAGTGTTTAACCAATACATTTTTTAATGAGAAAACATGGGTTGAAAGCAAGGAAATTTTGACTGAGTTCCAAGCAGGGTTTAGAAAAAATCACTGAACAGTCGATCAAATATTTTCACTAGTAAATATAGCCGAAATCTACAAGATGATTGAAAAAAATCTGTATGCCTTTTTCGTCCACTTTCGGGCAGCGTTTGACTCCATTCCGAGGGAAGCTCTCTTCTACTCGTACAAGCTCTATGTACAGTTACGGAATCTCGTCAAAAATAATAGAAGTCATCAGAGAAATGCACAAAAATAACGTGGCACGAGTGTGGGATGGAAAACAGCTTTTCGATGAGTTTCAAACCGCAATGGGAATAAAGCAAGGATGTGTTTTAAGTGCGCTTCTGTTCAGTCTGTACATAAACGACATAACAAAATCAGTGAAAGGTGGTATAGTGCTTAGTGGAAAATCCATTCTTGGCCTCATGTATGCTGAAGTCTTCCTGGCCGACTCTATAGACGAAATGCAGTTGATGATGAATAGACTTCAATGCTATTGCAAAGTCTGGAATCTATCAGTTAATTTATCAAAGTCCAAAATAATGATATTTAGAAGAGATGGAGGGAGATACTCTAGAATGGAAAAATGAACTTTTCAGGAAGAAGCAGTGGAAATAGTTAAAGAATATAAGTACCTGGGTGTCCCAATTACCTCGAACTCGATGAAGTGGAAAAGTTCCTCCATTTTTTCATTAAAAACATCTTTAAGTTGCCTAGTACGACACCCAACTATATGCTGCACCTAGAAACTAGAAACAGGAATTTGTCCCCTATTTTTAGATACGCTGAAATTACATTTTAACTATGTGATAAGAGTTATGGAGATGGGAGAATAACTAAGTCATATCATAAATTCTAGAGGAGCATACGTAGGTGAGTGGTATAAAATGGCCAACGATTGCTCAACAAACTTTTTAATATATCAACTGAAGATAACTCTTCTTCACTTAAATCGAAATTTGATGTTTTGTTGAAGAAAATTGGAAACAGGATGTGTTATAAGTTAATTGAGGAAGCGCAATCATCATTATTTGGAGCGTATTACTGTAAAGCCAACCACTTTTTGGAAAAAAGACCTACTTCTTGACCGATTACACCATACATAAAATAAGTACAATATTTAAAGTCAGAGGTGAACTTCTAAGTTTAAACTTCATTCCTCATCGTCCAGATCTTCCTTTATTGTGTGGTTTATGCAATCGAAGAGATCGAGAATATTTGTGTTTCATTTCTTGGGAGTTTGTCCAATTCTGAAAGAATTCTGCAAGAGATACTTTGGATTCGATGTACCTACTCAGTTTAGAAGAAACCCTAAAACTGATGAATGGAGAACGAGGTTGGGAAATCTTATACTTATATTGTTTGAATGTCTTACGATACAGAACTTGTATAATTAACAAAAGTTTTTAATTTGTAAAATATTTTACGCAAAATTGTTTAACTTTATTTTTGAAAACTATATAGTGACAAGCAAACATATTTTTTCTTTTACTTTAATATGATTGCAATTGATCGCATGTCTACAATGCATATATTTATAAAAACACCCAAAGTTATATATATACGGTATTGAGTAGAATAAAATGGTAATTTTGACTCTATAGAAGTAACTTCTTATAATTTTTATTAAATATTTCTTTATAATTTCATGTTGAATTTTTTTTTTTAATATCTTATTTAATGAATAAAAAGAATAAAAGCATGTTTACTATCCAAATAAATGGTCTGTGTAATAAATTCTATAATAATTTAAAGAAAATAGTGAACCACGATTAACAACTGGTCTTTAAAGTTGCCAGAAACTTAGTTCCATATTTTTCACTCGTCCATATAAACCAATAGAATTGAACAGGGAGTTGATAAAATGGTGAACTTTAATCCGTGGGTGATAAATATAACAAGAAAATCAATATATTTTCAAAGTTTTACTACAAATATAAATAAAAAACATTCGAAACCAACTCGGTGTGCATTTCCATGCAAACTTCAACTCAACAACCTTTTTCATGCATTTTCCAACTCGACCCAATAATTTACACAATTGTACATTCTTCGAACGCGCCCAATGTAGAACAGCTGTTGTTTATTTTGATTTAAAACTCAAATTGGATTTTTAACTAAAATGTAAAGATGTTAGCCAGAAATTTCTTTAACAAGTGAGTTTGTAAATTTCCAACTTTTATTTGCAATATGCATTTAATTTTTTGTAATTTCATGTGCACTTTTGCCTTTTATATTTTGTGTGTGACAGAAGATTTTGAAATTTTGACAACAATAATTTGACAAGTAATGTAGGGACACCAACTTTTAGAAGAAAAATTAAAAGTGAATATAGCGTTTTATTGGTATTCAAATACTATGTTAGGGATAGATTACCAATAAAACGCGGCTAGTATTAAATTTCTGAAGTCAATAAAACTAAACTAAACTAACTAAACTAATTCGAAATGTGAAAAACCAAATGCGCAAAACTACAAGGAAATCCTAAAATGTATGTATAAAAGGTACTGATCTGATACTTTTATAACCATCAATCCAACGATGTTATACAATAAGAAAAAATGTAACAATTTCAATAGAATATGTATATGCAATGCACAGATGAAATTTTCAGGTAATTCAAAAATATAATTGAATTTCCAAATTAGTTAGTTATTTTTTAGTATAAGGTTGTTATACCAACACACAACTTAAAGACTTAAACCAAAAAAATAAAACAAATAAATTTTATACAAAATAATAAAACACCCCCTGGCATTATTATCCAAAACAAGTATGTACGACGTACGTATACAATGCGAACTTATTGTGAAATTTTTTTAAAAATCACGTCCTAGGCCCTGAAACAAATTTCAACTGATAAAAAGTATATCAAACAATTTTTTCATTTACATTTGCATATTAAATTTCCATTCCGAATGATGAAAAGAGAATTCCCTATCGAAATTTATCTATATTACGAGTATTTTTTTTTTATTTTTATTTTTGAGATGTTTTTTTGTTGTTGTTGTTGATGTTGGTGGTGGTGGTGGTGGTGGTTTGTGTCAATTCGTGTTGTAGCTTTATGTTCTAGATAAATTCTTCGACTTTGAAATCTATTTGCAGTGGATTTTCAATGTTTTCACGTTCCGTTCACATTCCATTACTCATTCCAAACACTTTGGTGGCATGAGTTGAGTTATGGCTTTTTCAATGTCCTTGTTTTGAGGCTGTCGGGACCAGTTACAAGAGAATTCTTCGGGTGGTGAATGCTGAGTGATAACCATTATAAATATATGTATGTACATATATATGTATGTATAAAAAAATAAATACATGACTTGTATATTTATTTGAACTCATGGCATATAGTAGTCGTAACATGGCCGTAGATTTGTTTGTGTTGTTATGAAACAAATCAACTAATATCCATGCTAATATATCTGATCAAAGTTACACTCACAAAATGTTTACAATAGTCATCAGAGTGTTGTAAAGATGTTTTTTTTTGATTTTTTTTGTCCAGGAATTTAGTATGCAAGGAATGTGATATTTTAGCAAACATATTATGATTTTATGATTTTGCTTAAATCAAAAGTCTATCTTGAATTTTAATGTAACTTTTTTTGTTTTTCTGGTGAAATGAATGCGATATTTAATTAACGAATGCAAATGAGTGAGGAATACTTTATGCGATTTTAACTTGGTATAGGTACCTATACTGATATTGAATTTTTGATATTCAAAGAAAAATGGCATTTTTTGAGATACATATATGATCGGGTGTTTATTTCAATGTAAAGAGGAAAGTATGTCATTAATAATGGAAACAAATAACAGTCATATGATATAGTATTGGATACTTGAGTGATGAAATTTTACTTTTCATGAAATTTTCCATCATTAAATCACAAAGTGGCTGCTGTATGCCTTCAATGCCTTCACAAATTCTATCTTTGAGGTCTTGAATTGATGCTGGGCTATTGGCCTAGACCTGTTGGCCGGATTATAAACCGTACGAAATAGTTACACCTTGAGAATTGAGAGGCTTTTTAACAATAGATTTTAGGTTTTCCGAGCACCATATGCGACAATTTTGCTTATTGATGAAGCCAATGATTTTTCGATGAAATTTTGGGACATTTTTCAGAACAAAAATATAGAAAGATAGTCACTTATTAAGACTCAACATGTTTTAAAAGTGTATTATCTAATATTTGGTTTATGTAAGGAATCGATGATTTTTAAGACATCATCATCTTTATTAGTTCGACAACGGGAATCCGGTCTTGGCCTTATTTAAAAAGTCTCTTCATTTATCCCGATCGCGAGCCGACGCCATCCAGTTGCACACAGCACACCTCAAGGATTCAGGAGTCCTGGTCTACAACATCTCTTAAGAGTATCTTAGTATTATCTGCACACTTCTAAGAGGTCGGATTGTTTTTTAATAAGCCACACAGGTCTCGGATCCATATGGGAGTAATGGCAAGCTCTTAGTCCTGAACAGCAGCAGCTTAGACGTTATGGTAAGGTTTCTAGATTTACATAACTTTGACTGACTATAGTAGGATCTATTGGCTTTGAGCAGCCGCCTGCGTATTTATTTTTCTATGTTGTTATCGGCTGCTACAATTGACCCAAGGTATTTGAAGACTTGCACTATTCTTTAAATTCAAAATCATGATCTGTTACCTTGATTGTTTGGCCTGCTGTTCTTGTCCCAGTCGACTCTACCATGTACTTTGTTTTTCCTTCACTGTCTTCTCGATCTGTATGAAAATATCGTATACAGCTTTTTCTATTTTCCTAATGATATCGTTGTCGTTTGAGGAAGCCAGTTTCTGGCTGGACCCGGTGACGATAGTTTCTCTAGTTGGCGTTCCAGAGTCACGGACTGCTTTCTGAAGAGAGTCGGAGTCCGTTCTAGATGTCGATTTACCTGGTTAGAAATCCGGTCAACCTACATTATTTGGGATGTCGAACTCTCCCATGGCTTTGTATATAGTTCTATCCTGGCTTTGCTATCGTAGTCGGCCTTAAAGTTTATAAACAGATGGTAAGTTGGAATATTAAATTCTAATTCTGTCTAGGGGTAAAAATCTGATCTTTTTTTGATTTTCCACAATGGTATTGACCGATGATAGTTTTATCGTATGTGGCTACTTTTCAGATGGGAGTTTCTTTTAGGCGGTACTCAACAACGTAATACCTCTATAATAGCTGGACGTAGTGATTTGGATTTCTTTTTTCTTGTGTATGGTACATATATGGTGCCTGTTGGCCAATCTTGCAGCATATCTTCATGCTCCAATACGTGCAATATAATTTCATGAATTGCTCGATGTAAAGTTGGTGGATTAGCTGGACTATTATGCCATTCGTTTCACGGGGTTTTGTAATAGCATAGGAGGGGGTTCTTCTTATAGTGACGGAGTCTCCTCTTCTTCGATGAAGTGAACGTTTCATAGTTCATTAAAGTACACTTAGCATCTCCAGTATTCATGCAGGATCGGTAATCGGGTAATCAGAGTTCCCTCTCCGTTTACTTGCAATATGCGCAGCGTTGTGTATTGTATACTGCTTCATATTTCGGACAGATTAGTAGAACTTCCGCTCGTAGTGCAAACGACGCCATATTTGTTGCTGCTCTTTTGACATTTCGTTTCAGTATGATTTGACATTTCGTGATGGAAAGATATGCGAGCCAAAAACGAGTCGAAATTATTAAAATTTACTACCGAAATTCGGAGTCAGTGTCCTTGTGGCGATAGCCACATAATTTTATATAAAATACTTGTTTGTAAATTATTAATGTAATCACTTGTCGCTGAAATATTAGTTTTCGATTTTTATATTTTCAATATTTAGATTGATATAGAACTTTGTTGAATAAAGATTGTTTTCTTAGAAATATTAAACCCTTATTTCTAAATTGGTGACCCCGACGTTGGACTAATCACAACATGGCGCAAGATGGTCAAGATGTGTTCGCTAACCTTATCGAAGAAAATGTTCGCTTACTCCAACAAATAGGACAGGACCAGCAACAAAGAAGTCTCGAACAAAATAGTGGACTTCCATCACATTCCGTTAACCGTGTAGCAGTAAAACTTCCACCGTTTTGGGCAGAAAGGCCCAGCTTATGGTTTTCTCAAGCTAAGTCTCAATTTGTTATCTCAGATATAACAAATGACATTACTAAATTTCATTATGTTGTTTCACAGCTATGTAAATACGCAAGTCGCGTCCGAAGTAGAAGATATCATAACATCAATTCCTGCCGAGAATCCATTCAGTATATTAAAGACGAAACTGATTGAACGATTATCAGCATCTGAAGAGCAACGAGTTCGTCAACTTATTAGTGATGAAGAACTAGGCGACCGAAAACCATCGCAATTTCTTCGCCACCTTCGATCTCTTGCTGGACCATCAGTGTTACAAGACAATCTCCTGCGTCAGCTTTGGTTAAGACGTTTACCATCGAATGTCCAAGCCATTTTGACTTCCAGATCAGATCTTTCTCCTGACCAGTTATCGGAACTTGCAGACAAAATAGTCGAAGTTGTCCACACTCCCGTTCCTTTTAACGTCCATTCAACATCAACTAACAATCCCCAATTTAACACACAATCCCTTTACGATGCTATTGAAAATCTCACCAAACAAGTATTTTATATAAAATTATGTGGCTATCGCCAACGTTAAGAGTCCTACGTCCAATTTATGGTCGTCATAATCGTCCTAGCAGATTAACAATTGAGCGTCTAGTGGAAAAATTTTAATCCACAGGCACAGTACAAAATGTTCCCGTGCCAGACAGAGAAGTGCCAGTAGTGTCGAGAATATTGCTGCCGCTGAGGCTTCAGTCAGTTGCAGAATGCCCAAATGTGTCTCTCACACGTCGTTCTCCGGCGTTGTTGTGGCGAATAACACACCTTATAAGATTAAATTGACGCAAGAACTGAAGCCGCTTGACCACCAGAAGCGTGGTATGTTCGTGAATTGGGCTGAGCATCAACTTGAAAATGATTCGGATTTTCATCTAAAAATCATCTTCAGCGATGATGCTCATTTCTGGCTGAATGACTTCGTCAATAAAAAAAATATGCGGTATTGGTCAGGCAGCAATCCACACGTACTCCATGAGTCATCATTGCACCCTGAAAAAATTACGGCTTGGTGTGGTTTATGGTCCGGCGGCGCGGCGTCATTGGGCCGTACTTCTTCCGTGATGATCAAGATCGGCACGTTACTGTGACTTGCAGGACATGTGGTTCCAACAGGACGGCGCGGCGGCGCGGCGCCAAAAGCCACATAGCGAATGTCACAATCAATTTATTGGAAACCAAGTTTGGAGAACGTGATATCTCACGAAATGGTCCAGTCGGTCGTGCGATTTGACGCCGCTGTTAGACTATTTCCTGTAGGGCTACGTCAAGTCTATGGTCTTCGGTCCATGCCAACAAGCCAGCGACGATTGATGAACTTCGTACGAATATCGAACGTGAAATTGCAGTAGTATCGGCCGATGTATATGCTTGAAAACCATCGAAAATTGGGTTCAGCGTCTGCAACTTCTGCAAGCGTGCCCGTGGTGGCCATGGAAAAGAAATCGAGTTCAATACATAATGGCATCGAACGTACTTTCACAGGAATAAAGTCTAAAAAGCGCTCGTATAGAAAAATCCTTTATATAAAATTCATTTTTCATTTTGAACATGTCAATAAATAAACTGACAGCGAAATTGGGAGATAAATGATGTTCGCATAATTTCTGCTAAAAATGCTTGATGGTGAATCCGGAAACTCAAAGGCCAGTATAAATATCCAGTCAAAATCCTTATCAACATTTAAATCATTGATATTAAAATCAAGTGATATTTCTGGTTTTTTTATTTACTTATTAAAAATACTTGAAATTAAATCCTTAACGAGAAAAAATTAAATTCTTTTCTTTTGTCTGTTTATTATAAATATTTGATGTTTTATAAAGTTAAAAATACCTTAAGCATTCTCTGTGTCGTGTTTATATTTAGTTTCCAGGTTATCGTTTAAAAATGAGTTTAATTTTTCTATGAATAATATAAACTGGAGTTTAGTTTAGCAAAGAAAAAATCAGAACTTATAAAAGAACTATGAATATGCCTCATTAGGTACACATACATAAAAAATACAATACAACTGTCACAAAACATCTCGTTGGCGATTCTGATATTTGTCTAAGTTACAAAAACATAACAATAAAGTCGATTTTAAATGGCAGAAATGGGACCTTAATATTGAAGATAACTCCATTACATCCCTTAAAAATATGTTCCGAGTTCAATTCGAAGGCTTTAAACAACCCCATTTAAAAAATTATATTAATTTATTTATTTTGAAAGCTAGTGCCGTTTAATTAATATTAGCAACATGTTCTAGGAGCACAATAAAGTGATAATAATTCTCATTAATTGTATCGGTATGAGAACTAGTTCAAGTCAGGAATGATTCCATAATATTGTAATATCGTAAATCAGTTATGCTTCCCAACCTTTTGTTTCCATAATTTATTTTTGGAATAATTTTTATGCAACAATGTTTTCAAAAATTGAAACCACTCAATATTCCAGCAATTTCTCGCTCAGTTTTTCAACGTAAACGTTGGTGAGATATAATTTTCCCCTTAAGAGCAGTATTTAAGAGACTGAAAGAGTATTAATGTAAAAAAGCCATGCGTATACTCTACGCTCACGCTCCCCTACAATCTACCACTACACACACATAACACCTTTGTGTTAAGATATTATTATAAAACCTCAACAACACACTACACCAACATTGGATAAGGATATGCATAAAGCCAAATACTTCTATTTATACATCCCTTCTATTCTGCTATTGGTGTTGGTGTAATATGCCATGCATTTTGGCAATGTTGCGGGCTAGGATAAGGACATAATGTAGGTTAGTGGTACAAGTTCAGCTTAAAAACGAAGTAGAGCAGGATGTGCGATAGCGAAGGATGTTCGACTTCCGTGCGTTGCGCTCTTGGTGTATCGACACCATTTTTGCTGAACGAGTAGAGTATGCTCTTGCAGTGTTTCTGTTTAGTTCGTTCAAAGGGACAATGCAGATTGTGTTTTGGGTTGTTTTGTCATTGTCGGCCTGCATGGCCTTAGTCTTTATATTCCTAACGGTAGAATATTATGTATGTATGTAGAATGTTTTTCTTATATTTATAATAATGAATTATTTATTATTATAAGCTTTTATTATTTTACGATTATGATTATACAATCTTAATAATAGTTGTGGATTTAGTTTTTAAATTACATACCTATAAGGATTTAAATAAAATATTAAAACTATTAAAACATACAATTTAAATTAAAGTTAAGTTAAGTAGTATTGGGTTAATTTTTAAAGTTTTTAGTCCTCCCCAAGGCTGTTTATAGGTTTCTCTCTTTTGCATCATTGTAGATATGGTATCAATTTTCAGTGACACGGCATAGATGGTCACTCCATTTCTTCTTTGCGCCGCGTGCGTCAGTCGGAGTTCCATTTTGTCGTAATCTTCGTCGATGAGGATGTCTTCAACTCTATTATTTTTGTATAATGTTTTTAATTTATTGTTTCAATAACACTATCCTGTATGGAACCGATTGACAGATGTAAAATTACATTACTCTTGTAAGGAACCAATGTTATGGCGCATGCAGACTTTAAGTAAAAGAAGTTTGAAAAATGTACTTACATTTGCGAAGAAATAAAAGGAAGATAGGTAAGTCGGACAATAAATTAAAGTGATGGTTAAAAAAAAGTGCTGACTAAGTTGAAGAAAACAAGTTTTCCCAGTTAGCAAAATTACTAAAAATGCTAAACCAAGCTCTGATCGTATTAAAGAGCAAACTAATTTTGAAGACGTTGGATTATATATTTCGAAAACATAAATGAGAATGAACTGGAGCTAGAGCTGAACATAATATCATGCGCTGGATACCACTAAATGAAAGGAGAAACGTAGGAGAACAACTCAAACGCTGATGGATAGCTGATATCCGGCCACATGATTGTACACTCTATACTTGACAAAAATGATGGAAGATCTTTTTGGGGAGAATTATGCTCAAACATAACATCCTTATATCGACAGAAATATAATATGTTGTACTTAATAAAACATACATACATACATATATCATATACATATGTATTTGTATGTACCTACCTTAAATGTATTTAAGAATACTTAAATACTTAATATACTTATCTACTTAATGAATTTACATTAACGAATTTACATTAACCGAAAGCCCTGATAGCTATAGCTAGTGCTCTATTCTTATATTACATATATGTATTTTACATTTATGTGTTCTTTAATAAATTATAATAAAAATAATTAATGAATTAATAACTGAATAAAGCTTAAAATAATAATAATAATCGGACATTTTGTTTAAGCCTTTAAATTTTCAATATTTAATGCTACAGAGTTGTTCCTTAGCTTCAGATACTTTGGTTTAAAAAAAAAATTTAAATAACGAAAAAAAGTTTTTATGTACTGTATACCTGTGTACAAATATAATAAATATTCCATATTTTCATAATTCATTCCGCTCATCAATTTTAAATAATCAAATACCTATTCGATTATGAAATTATTCATAGAAAAATGTTTTTAAACAATAATCGTAACTTCAAAAAAAATTCAAATTCAAGGAAATTAATGCCGTGTGCAACTTATTATACTTAATGTGCTTAAATTATACCTATATAAATAATTATAATAGCAGAAAATTAAAATATCAGCAACATAATGTATGTACTTCAGGACAATGGCGCAAAATTTTAAAAAACCTATTGTTAAGGACTTAACATTTTACTAACTAGCAATTTGCTAAATATTTAACAATTTTAAACCCTTTTTTTCGTTTTGCTAACTAGTAAATTGCTAACTCCTTTTTATTAAAAAACAGGCATCCGAACATGTCCAAATAGTGACAGTTCGTGAGAATTAACAAAGCAAACATACTTAAACGGACCTATTAGTTGGAAATGTCCCAACCGAAAACTGGACACAGGTTTATTCTCGTCGTATTAAATCATCCTGATGCTGATAGATTTCTCCAAAAAAAAGCATTATTCTGCACAAAGACTTAAAATATTTCGAAATCTTCGTATTCCGATAGCATTTTATTGATTAAAAACAATTTTTAGTTCCCGAATTATGAAAAACACACGAATCAACACTTTGAAGTGAAATTGGAAAGAATCACAGAATCATATGGATTTAGCAAATTGCTAAAAGTTAAAGTAGGGTTTTCGGGATTTTAACTTTAGCAATATGTTAAGAGATAGTAAAATGTTTAAATCGTTTAAAATTTGCAAAACCATCTTTTTAGCTTAGCAAATTGCTAAAAATGGGTTTAACAATTTGCTAAATGGTTTAAAATTTTGCGCCAATAATTTTAAAGTAGAAAAATTGTCCATTCGTTATTTGTCAAAAATGTACCATAATGCTAATATAAGTTGTATTACAATGTAAAAAATAAAATTAATTCGAAGTTAAAATGATTGACCACTTTTGACATATTCAAGTTAAGAAACAATTTTTCAATACTATTGGTAAATTTTTGTGTAAGTTTTTTCTATTTCATAAAGGGAACTGTCAATTCCATATTTGTCAAAATTATACAACATGTTCACAGTTCCATTATGTATAAAATAAAATAATTTTGGAGTCAATATTGTTCCCCACTCTTGAGATTATTCAAGTCAAAAAACATTTTTTTTTTTCAATTTTAAGTAGAATTTTCTGTCATTTTTTATTTTTTGTAAAAAAAAACTGTCAATTGATTTTTTCTCCAAAATTTTAACAGAAGTCAAAAACGTTTTCATTTTTCTCTTCTTTTTTATTATTTGTGTTTCAAAATATTTTTTTAGTTTTTCTATAAAAGTACCTATAACAGTATGTTGAACTTTTGTTCAAATTCGATGTCTTTATTATATCTGTTCTTGAGAAACCGTTAACGAAAAAAGGTTTCTCGAACATACGACACAGACATCTCTCTAGAAATGACGCATTTAGATTCTAAGAACCTTAAAACATCCAGATTTGTCAAACTCCCGATAAGAAGTTTAAAAATGTCCCAAGAATATAAAAACACATCTTTTGAAACACAATTCCTTTTCGTGTTAAGAAAATCAAAATTGATGATTTCGATTTAAGATCAATTGATTTGTACCAAAAATTAATTGGACTCAATGTAATTTCCACTACATTGACGAACTCTTAGCGAGTAAATTAAGTAAAATCCAAAAACAAAATGTGAATATTAATCAAAAAAATATTTAAGTTCAAATTTAAATTTAAAAAAATAACTACAATCAGCCACGTATCATGTACGGTAATTTGTTTTCTTTAAATCTCAAATTTTATTTCGTCTATGATTCGCTTTTTGTTGTAAAGCCTTACCACACATTTTTTTCAATTAACAATTAAAAAAATACTAAACTTAAAAAATACTTGCGTCAAAATTGAAGAAAGAAACTGAAATTTATTGATTTTATGTCGGAAATGACGTATAGTGGGGGAGAGATATCATCACTGCGTAAAAATATGTAGGTACAAAAAACAACTGATCCATTATGTAACTTAATTGTATGTGCAATTAAATCTCACACACGAGTGGAGATTATAAAAGTCGATTGTGATCTTCAAAATCACGGTTTAATTAAGAGTTGTTTTATTTGACTTAAAAAACATTCAATAAAATATAAAGGTTTATACATAATTTCTTCATTATTTTAATGTAAAAAGTTACTACCTATGTATATTTAATGACTTAAGAGCAAAAAATTTAAATCTTAGGAAATTATGATTTTTCGAATTCCGCTTCAACCATAATGTGTAGCTACTTCTTGTCTAATTTCTTATGCCGTTTTGTAATTCTCATTTTTGGCCAATAGCCATCACCCATCACATTCACGATTCACCATACGGCATATGGCTCCTATAAGCATAGAAATCTCTCTTGGAACTCAACTATGTGAATGTGTTTTTATCCAAAGCGCATTTCATAGGATTTCACGATGGAAATATGCAATTGAATTAGCTATAGGATTTGGGATACGTACGGAAATTAAAAGGAAAACTGAAAAATTCCTTTGTCCGTAAAAAAGGAAACACATCCTTTTATATGTTCATTTATATGTATAGATTTGTATGTAAAAGTATGTATAGGCACGGTAAAGCCACATCATCAGCCAGTTACTATCTATTTATGTACCTACCTATCTACCTTGAGTTTGAGTGTGCCAAAAGGATAGTCTCTTGTCTAAGACTTAAAGATAATCAGAGTCGAGTCCGGTAGGAAGCTATCGTTGTAGCAATGGCAACGGGCGCGGAGGGCTCGGCGGCGGTGGCGATGGTGGTTGCGGCAGTGATGTTAGCTTCCTAAGTGAATTGTGTTCATCGAATTTTGATAATGGAAAACCAACTCTGTTCGTTCGTACTTGGATTATAAAAAAAAAATAAAAAAAAAAAAAAACTGGTGGCCGTTCGTCGTCGTATATAGTAAGATACTGGATACTGGAAGAAAAGGAAGTAATTTACTGGAGCGGAGAATTTATTTGGAAAAGGTTGTTGTATCTTCTTTTCGTTTTTTCTTTTTTTTTCCTTTAGCCGGCGCTTTCATTCTTAATCTTTTGTTGTCGGAGATATATTTTTTTTTCTTTTGTATTATTCTGGAACGTGGACGTGGAGTGAATAAAAAAATGAAGCTAAATTGTTAAAGCAGTTAGAGCAGGTTATGATTTACTGTGACACCGGAGTAAACTATGGGTTGTTTTTGTTTTTCCATACACCCACTAAGGTGTGGGTGTGGGTGTGGATGTGAGTATTTAGGACAAGGAAAATGTTATCAAAATTTAGAAGGAAATAAACAAATTGACAAATTTGTAGATTACATTAAAAAATACAGACTCTAAAAAATCTGGTTATCATCATCAGAATGCTTTTAAGTATTTGCTAACAAATTATAATAATTATGTCATAATCATTTGTAATTATGTATACCCATTAGGTATTTAAAAAAAAAATAATGATCTAGTATGTATTTAAATTATCATCATTTCTCTTAAACTGCAGATTAAAATTTCATTAGGTAGAATTGTTAAAATTATTTGGTAGTTATTAGAAAGATGAAAGTACCGTGTCTGAATTCCATGAATTTAAATGCGCATGCATAGTATAGGAATGTATCTAATTTCAGAGTTTATTTCTTTTTTTTTCTGAATAAATTATATTTTAAGATATCATGGAAATCAGATTTTTAATTACTTATACCAAAATATGCATTTTAGAGAGCGTTCTCTACAGAATCAAATTTCAAACATGAATTCGAAGAAAAGAATCAAGGCAAATTCCATCGTGTTGTTTTGTTTACAAATGAAAAACAGAGAATTACCAGAAACCTACACTGAATTCAAATTTGGTTCTGGATTAAGCATACCTCAAACATGTGAAATTTTCAAAACATTATTCTAACTAAAAATATAGAAATTAAATGTTATTACATCATGAATAATTAAAAACAAAATAATATTAAAAAAAAAAAAATGTATTTCTTCTGAAAAAAAGACTTTTCTATTTGAAATTCTTTCTTGTTTATTAAAGCGTTAATGTATTTAAAATGTATTTATTGTTAAATATAAGTTTTAATAAATACAATACAAAATAATAACTATTTTTCTCAAAGTTTTTAAGCTTAAAATTGTAACGGAAGATATTTCTTCCATGTAAACTATTATTTTGAAAACTAGACTAGGGGTTTTTGTTTCTGGAATGTACTATTCCATAGTTTAATCTCTACAGTATTAAAAGCCATGGTTATCGCACCACTCATTTTTAACTCAAGATAACTGCCCACATATACCCCCTTCGTTGACGTGTCTCAATTTAAACTTGAAAATTCGACGGAAACAACAACAAAAAAATCACGGAAAATAACTTTGTTTTAAATTCATATATAGGTACATTGAAGGAAATGAAGCTGGTACATAGTTTTATAGTCCACAAGGGATGCTGTAAAAAGTACAGTCGTGCTGGCTAATTATTGTCAATTACCGAACTCTATCAAAAGAAAACTTTTATCAAATGAAAGGTGAAATGGTCAACCCATGCCCCCCTAACCCGTAAAACATATTGGCGCAAAATTTTAAATGATGAAAGCTAAAAAGATGGTTTTGCTTATTTTAAACGATTTTAACATTTTACTATTTCTTAACATATTGCTAAAGTTAAAATCCCGAAAACCCTACTTTAACTTTAAGCAATTTGCTAAATCCATATGATATCTGTGATTCTTTCCAATTTTAAAATTGTTTTTAATTAATAAAATGTTATCGGAAGACGAAGATTTCGAAATATTTGAAGTCTTTGTACAGAATAATGTTTTTTTTGGGAGAAATCTACATCAGGATTATGGAATACGAGAATAAACCTGTGTTCATGTGTATTTTAATCTTATTGGATTGCATGGGATTGTCCAGTTTACAATTCGGACATTTCCAACTAATGGGTCCGTTTAAGTATGTTTACTTTGCTAATTCTCACGAACTGTCACTATTTGGAATGTTCGGATGTCTGTTTTTAAATAAAAAGGAGTTAGCAATTTAATAGTTAGAAAAACGAAAAAAAGGGTTTAAAATTTTTCAATATTTAGCAAATTGCTAATTAGTAAAATGTAATGTACTTAACAATAGGTTGTTTAAAATTTTGCGCCATTGAATTTTAATAAGAAATATTTGATTTTATCATATTATATAGTTTTTAGTAGTATTTTTAAGCTTAGAGCCTAGTACGCAGATCGGGAAAAATTTTGTTTCAGGTTTTTTTCCAGGCAATACACTGTTCGCGCGGAAAACTATGACGTTTGGCTGAAAAGGTGTGTTTAGCAAAGTGCAATTTTCAAATTTTGCTGATAAAAACCAGATGAAAAAAACCAAGGTAAACGTTATTTTTCAATTTACAAAACAGGCATAAAAAGTCTCCACCTCGTTTGTCCGCGAAAATAATGTTCTAATCATTATTTTGCGAGATAAATTTTGACAGCTCTCACAAACACAAAGCCATTGCAACTGGGATTTTTGATGCAAAATTATTAAGGCGCCATACAAATTTTAAAAACTTATACAAGATTTAATTACATACAATAAGAAAGTTAAACTTATTTGAAAAAAATATATGAAAAAAATGTGTAACATATGCAACAAAAAATATGAAAGGAAACGTGAAACGACAGATAAAAGCATTATCATTCTCAAATTAGTTTTACTATATTTCTCTTAAGTGAAGTGATTTGTTCATATTTATTGTTAATTAATGAATCAAGTAACACGTTTCAAAATGATTTCAACCAAATATTTACGGGAAATTCGCAAAAATAATATTCTTAATAAATATAAAGGGTTATACAGTTGCGCCTTATAATCACTAATAGAAAAGTACATCCCTGATAGGTGCTTTTATTTCTCCAACTTCAAACTTTTGCGCGGGCATCTTGTAGAGATTAAGATTGTAGAGATAAATTTTGTCTTGTCCCGATCTCCGTACTAGGCTTAAGAATTTCGTCAGATCAACGACGAAAAATGAAATGTCGAGTATCGAAACTAAAAGCAGGGATGTAATGAAATTTACACTTACAATTTGATTTTAGTTTGAGCTAGTGATGCTATGCCCGTACAATTTTAAGTTTTTTAACATACATACCTAACATATACGTACTTTGTAACACAAACAAAAATGTTGTTAAATGTTGAAGCTTTTTATATAATGTATTCGGTATAGTTGATTAGAACATATGTATACGGTATACGGTATGATACATTATTTAGGTAAAAATAAAATTAAAGAGTAGATATTTACATAAGAACTATAAATTTTGTCAAACAAAAATCTGGTTTTGTTTCAAGGAGTTTTAGTATTCTATTTCTTATAAAACTTAATGACATGCACATGCAGTGGCGTGGAAAGGGGGGGGGGGGCTTAAGGGGCTCGAGCCCACAAGTATCCTGTTTTTCAAATGAAAAATATAAAATAAATAAATAAATGAATAAACGACTAAGTTCCCATTTTTACATTCATTTAAATCAAACAATACTTTTCCAAATGATTTTTTTGTCTCACTTTATATTTTTTCCATCGCGTAAGGTTTTTGAAATATATCTACCCCTTTAAAAATGTTAAAAAATCCATAATACGATATTTTTAAGTCTAAGACAAAACACAACACAGTTTCTACAATAAATTGTATGATGTGTTCGAGGTACAATTTAAATCTTTTGAGTATCTCATTTAATTTTTAAAAAATATCATTTATTTTGAATGGCTTATGAGTGTTTTTGTATATGTTTTATATAAGTTTTGAAAACCCTCAATCTTATGCTTTCATGGCTTTGAAAAACACGTTTTAAAGTTATTTTTTGACGATTGATTTTTAATACGAACTTCGATTTTAGCTATCAGCACAAATTTAAAAACATCCGTTTTCAACATTATTTTTATATTTTTAAATATACTATTTCAAGAACTTGATGTGATAGATAATATTCAAGTTGAAATTCGAATTCAGGACAAAAAATCAATTTAAACCATTCTTGCATTTTTCTGTTAAAAACCGTTTTAGCATATGGTCCAAAGTTTCTCGAAAGTCAATGTGGGACAGGTTGAGATACTGAAAATATTTAAATATTGAAGTTGGCATTATAAATTTCAGAAGTCAACACAAATTTGCATTAAAAAAATACTTTACGAATTAAAAAAGCCGAATTTATTTATTTTCACTGAGCCCCCTCCCCCCCAAATAAATCCTGGCAACGCTACTGTGTACATGTGTTGTGTAACTACACTTAATTTTTACCAAATATATAGCGGAATAAGAATTAGATTCAAGGCTTTTGTAAAAGTAAACATGAAATTTGCAATTTCCCGATACTGAACTGAGTATGAAATATTTTGTTAACTTAAGAACTAGCATTCATTCTGAAGCTAGCTTTTTTTTTTAAACAAAAATTGATATTTTTTCTTCGACCTTCAACCCAAAATCACAAGGGATGAAATTAATTAAAAGTACGTTAATAGCCCACAACTTCCCTGCTATAGACATATTAGACACTTTACAACACAAATCGACTGTAATAAATTGTGTTAATCTACAAGTCTAAACAATGTTTTGAGAAATGGTATATAGCCACCTTTTTTTTTAATTTTCCTTGACAAAATGAAAGATTATTGTATTTTTTAACAGCCAATAATTAAATCCGATAATTGAATTTGATTAAAACTTTATCTCTCTTCTTTATTGCCTAAATTTACTCCTCCTTTGTTTTTATGACAACAGTTAATATTGTAAACACGAATAGCGTTAAAGAGAAGGACCTTTTCGTTGCCAACCCCATCATTTCATTTTGCTAACAAATTTTGGTAGTTTTAATCCCTTGACCCTGTGCGCCTCTGCCACCGTTATTATACACCCTTTTCTATAATCTATTAAGGCTATTAAAAAACGTAAAACTTAATAACTCCCCATATCCTGATGGTATAGCTGTTTCATTTATAAATTAATTAACTAGGTATGAAAAAACCAAAATGGATATAATGTATGTATAGGTTGGTACGTTTACGTTGGTATAGGTACATATAGATTAATGTGCGTGACACAAATCCCTGTAATGGGGATTCTAGTTCGTTCTTATTAAATTTGAGTCGTATAAATTTTGCCTTCCGAATCAGTAAAAGCTTTGGTAAGTTTTCATGGAAATCCACGAATGATTTATGTAGGTGTATTTTCTTTTGTTTTTTGTTGTTTTTAGTATGCGTGTCTGCTTCCTGTTATGGTAAAGAATAAAGATACCCGTTTAACTATGTATACTTGTGTTGGTTTGGTTTTACGGTTTTTCTTGTGTGTGGGTGTTTATTTATTCTTTTTAACTGTAAAATATTTTGGTATACATTTGTTTGTATGTATGTATATTTGGTATGCCAGAATTAATGGGACGCATTAATTCGCTGACAACTCCCTGATGGTGCAGCTGCTGTTCTAAGGCTGATGACTGCGAGATTTTAAATGTTGATGTTTCCAGCTTTGTTGTCAAAAGAAAAATGACACATTATACCTATACATACACCTATGAGTTCGTTTTGAAGATAAATTGGATATTTGAGTTTTATGAAGCATTAAACTGTGTAGTTAAGTTTATCTCTGACGACGACAACGACCGACACGGTTGGGAAGTATTTTAGTTGATTTTTGTATTGTTACGAATTTATTTCCGTTAGGAATGTGATTGAAAACCCCAAGAATGACAAACTCTCAACTTGTAGATGTAGATATTCTGTAAAAAGCCAAACTATTAGAAACTTACTGTTTCGTTAGTCGTAGTTTAACATACCTATCTAGTTCTCTTTTGAAAACATAGACTAGAGGACCCGGCGAACTTTGTCCCACCTTCATTGAGTCCTAACAGCACGCCTTTAGATACGTCGACATACCAACTGATAAAAATTTTCATTATTCTCAATTATTTGAATTGTATTGAGTTACAATTAATCTTTTCTTTGACATTTTAAGACTAGTAAATCTCACGCACCGACAAACTGATGATTAAAGATTTTAATAACTTTATATTGGTGACAGAATGACACGCAACTTTAAAACTTTTAGTTAACGGAGGACAGAACACTGAAATACAAAAATTTGACAACCAACTGACAATTAAAAAAAATGTTGTTGCTGGTAAGGGAAAAAGAAGTTCTTTTTTTACTGTCTTCTTAACAATTTGTCCATATTTTCCCATTTTTTAATCCTTTCCTGGTCTATGCCAAACATTTCGATACCAAAATAAGCCAAATCGGCCAAGCCGTTCTCGAGTTTAAGCGAGACAAACAAACAGAAATTGATTTCTATATATTGTAAATAGTAATAAATTAATTGAAGAAACATCAAAGTCAAAACAATTCTATCTTTTTAGGATAAAAACAGCAGTTGATAAAATTGTATTGATAATTTTCTTATGAGAGATAGCACTTGACCAAATTGACGGGTAGCCGATTTTAGCAATACGTTTAAAAGAATATATTTTACACAACTCTAAATAAAGGATAGCAATGAAAATTACATAAATATTATTTTTAAAATTACAGTTTAATATTCCTCTCATATATGTACGTTTTTTAAATTATGTGAAAACATCCAGTATAATTTACTGCTGTCTTTTCAAAACTGGATATCATATAAATTTCCCTCTGTACAGAAAAACAGAAAATTTAATTAATTCGAAAATCTAAATAAGTAATAAAATCATATAAAACATAGCTATCAAAAGTTTTCTCATCAAAAGACAATTTCTGCCTTCTCATTACATATACATATGTACATAATTACACAATTTCGTAAACATTTTGATAAGTATACGCCACAGTGAACACAGTATTATTTCCAATATTCGGGCATCAGAATTTAGTCTAACAAATGATTGATCTAATAAGCATCAGCCACAACATTTATTGCCTTGATTAGATGTTGGGCATCACTGGCAGGCTAATGAAGGTTCTCTAACGCGTGTTATGTATACCTATATGTATATCTATCTAAGACATAAGTATGGTATGGATCTAATATACATATATAGAAAAGACCATTGGCCATGAGAATGCGCTGCTAAATGGGAGTAAAAGATAAGTCAATAAAGCTAGTCATCTGCAGAGGCCACATAGTCTTCGAGTCGACAATTTATGATGGCAGTATATCTTCCTACAGTCATTGCCTCGCGCCGTCGAACTCTATGGACGGAACCTTAAAATCCTTAAAGCAATTATTCTCTAAGTGGAGTCAAAGGTGACGGCATGGAGACATCCATCGTTTGGCTGTCCATGTATGAGCATCATCATGGATACGATATGGCAGGATAAAATGGGGTATTTCTAATAAGGAGGTGAATATGTATAGTATAGTCATAGTTATGACTTTGGCCCGAAGTAAGAAGAAGTCATTGCAGATTAATGGATGGAGCGTGATGCATTTAAAATGGATATACTATATAGTCATAGTCATAGTCATAGTCTATAGTCTATAGTATGACCGAAAAGCAAATGCCTTGAGCACGGAAAGCGTTATATTTATAGAAACCTATAGATTCAAACAAATGAGGATGAAGGCAACACTTAATTGAAAGATAGTGTTGAATTGTTGACTCATCAGACAAAGTGATTATAAGCTGTGGAAGTGGATAGGTTAGAAAAAAATTACATTTTTTTTTCCATGGCTTGTACGTTTGTAACTGGCTATACAAAATTAAATGTCGTTTGTCGTTGCCTATTGCAATTTCTGTAAACCATGTCTATTCAAATAAATTCGACCTCAATTAGAAGCACACCATATTATAGTGTCAGAAAATTTCCAAAGGGTAAATCACCACTTCTATCAATGCAATGGGAACTATACTATATATTTGTCTCTTTTAAATTAATCACCTTTCGTACCTTAAGTTTCTGGGTAACCCAGTAATTAAGTCAAGGGAGGAAAACCGCAATATATACCAATGAGTGGGTATATTCATATGTATGTATGTATATGAACAATGAACATACTTATGTGGCTTGAACTTAACCCTTAAATTTGTAGGTGATATAGGCACATCTTATATTGTTGGTCAGCCATCAACATGATGGGGCTTAATAATAAAATATGTAGACCGCCCAGTTTATTGTGTGAACAAAGTGAGTTCACCCGTTTTATGTGACAATGACAAATGTCCTTTAAATTGTTCACTCGTAATTCTAACTTGTCTCTTTTAGTCCTATACATACTCGTAGTCGAAGTCGTATGTATACCAATTTGATGGCAAGAAGGGAAAAGTAAAGTTGTAGATGGACAGTAGAGTAGGTATATAGCCTGGCCAACACTCGTCCCCAGTCAGCCATCTCTTTTGGACATGCTATTACTGAAGTTTGTCACAATGACATACGGGTTGTGATGCACAAAATGTGTTGTCTCATTATGTGACAACTAGTAGACACGATTTGGTCATCGTGGATGGTGGACAGTGGAACTCTTTTTTAAATATTTTTGCAGTTTAAGTCAGCCGATGAGAAGTTTGGAAGGTTCCTATAGTTTTAAGAAAATCAAACACCTTTAATAGTTGACTAATTAAAACTTATACTTAATTATTATCGATGTATTAATGGGAACAAAATTTTGAAGAAATAATGAAGGACCAGTTTCAAATTCAAGGTGCTACATTTTTTCAAACTGCCGTTTTTGGAGAATATTGTTTTCCATAAAAATATCAATCATATAGTAGTTGATGGATGCTCTTGAAATAAATTGTAATCTTATAATCTTGAGTGTTTGACCTGTTTCCTGCTTAACCTTAGATAAATTTATGATTTATTTAATGAAGTGTAAAAAAGTTTGTCTAATTTTTGTTCTTCTAACTAACTTGCAGGATTAGACTAACATATACCTTGTCATTAGTGTAAGATCATCCTTATTTATAATCTCTGTTTCTCTTGTGCTTATTTATGATTAATTAAAATTTAAGGAATTTTACCTTTATCAAATAAAATGCACAAGTCATATTTTTTCCGAATTAGTTCTAAAACTGGGAAGATATTACTTCTTCATGAATTTTCTTGCCCCATCAGAATTATTCAGTCCTTTAGCCAATTTTCTTTTCCAATTTTTTGTCCAGGGAACTATTTCCCCCAGAACTTCCCTGGAAAAATGATTTACTATTGAAAAGTTCCCAAAATGGAGGAAAAAAAAAATGGGGAATTTTTTGTTCGTTATAATATATTTTTTTTATCAAAATAGAAACACTAAAAACTTAAAAACTTACTTAAGTTTTAAAGATTGCATTTTTTGGTCGATTTTTTATCGAAACGACACGACTGTTCGGCTGGACACGAACTGTGATATGTACATTGTCCAAAGCATAAACCTACACGAGTTACGTGAGAGTATTGTGTCTACGATTGGCTTAAGGTACGTAATACGATGAAAACCGGTGACTTTTGTGATGGGCCATGGGGGTTATTTTGCAGTAGGTATAGCTATTGTACATTAGTATAAGCTAACGGTATATGGGTTGCATTGCGGAATAAAATATTCGAATCGGATGGCTGCTATTTAATTACATCCGAGTTGAACGTATTAGTGGATATACAAGGACGCACATCACAATCACAATGAAAAATTCCAATTTCGAGTTGAACTATTTTGCCAGGATAAACATTAAACACTTTCTAGCAAATCGATTTCAATTTCGCATGCATTCTCGTTGTGTGTAGATACGTTGTTTGATTTTTTTTTTTTTTTTTTTTTTTTTCTTTTTTGGTTTTTGCTGTGTGAGTTACTTGCACTACTAAGTGCCATTTCTAGCTTCACAATGAGATGATAGAAGAGTCCATTTATCCTTTCCTAGAGGGGTGGGAGGGTAGGGGATAGTTTGGAATAGCATCCGGGTTTGTCGTTTTGTCAAATCAGCTAAAATTGATGGCGACTAGGGACAGCTCTTTAAAAATGTTCCAATCCAACTCATTCGGAACTAAAAATTGATTTTGCAAACTCTGACACAAATCACTTCACTCTATATCCATTCCTATGTGGGCTCGAGGATGGTATTGGATACACATACAAGTACTTACGAGTATGCAGGTTTTGGGTTTTTGTATGTATGTATGTATGTGTGGTAAAAATGTGGTGTAACTTTTAGGAGTCGTCAATTTTTAAAGAGATGTGGGTAAAATAAATGGTCGTCGTCAACACAAAACTTTTTTAGAAATGACACAAATATTTTTGTTTCAAAATGATTGAATGATGCATTAATTTGGAAATTTATGTATGTATGTATGTGGTTGTATGCCTAATGTATTCCACTTATTTTAGGCCAGAGATATAATTTTATATTACATTAATTAAAAAAGTTTGATAGGTGGAATTGAAATTTCGTTATTGTAATTTATTACAAATTGTTCTAATAATGTAATAAGTTAAGGTTTATTTTTGATTTTGTATATATGTATGTACATATGTACAATGTATGTACATAGTTTTATAGAAAGGAAACAAAATTAATTTGACAGTCTTTAGCTAGTGAATTCGTCGTTTGGCACTAAACAATTTGTTTTAATAAATTAAATTTAAAATCAATCCATAGTTTGTAAATAAACTATCGTTTATTGTAGTTTTAATTTTTTTTTCAGCTGTCAAATCAAATAATTGTTAGATATTTAGTAATATTTTGAACACAAAAATGTAATCCCATTTATTTTATTATATTCATATTGTCGAATTGAAATTTTTGACAAATCTGGACTTTTTAAGGTCTCTTGAATCTAAATCCGTCATTTCTAGAGAGATGTCTGTGTGTGCGTGTGTACGTAAGTTATTACATTTCGTCCACGATATCTCAAAAACGAGTGTAGGAGATATTTAGACCTATTCGGCGACATATTTTATTCTGCTATTCTGTTAATCTGTTATGAATTTCCATACAAAAATTTGAGTTGTCAAAAAGTCTTTTATGAATTTTATTTTTCGTATTCAGTATACTAAATTTGCTATGAAATCTGCTATAAAATCTGTTATGAACTGTATAGAATTCGAACATGTCAAAAAATCTTTTACAAATATTATTTTTCGTATTCGGAGAGGCAAAATCTTTAAGGAAATCTGTTATGAATCACAAAAGAATAAAAGACAAATATTTCTGATTTTTATTATAAAAGATTTTATTAGATACGAAGAAAAAATGGATATTTATATACTTACATACATATATTTTCAACAAATAAATGTGCTTGAGAGGAAATGTAAGAAAATAACATGTATTTAATTACATTATAAACAAAACTGCAAGCTTAATTTATATAAATATTTTCTTAGAAAAAGGAACAGACAACTTTTGATGGGGGTACGTTAAAAAAGAAGTTCCTTTAAATTTTCCGATGTGAAGCTATGTATTATGATTGGACAAATTAAATGCAGGATTTTTAGTGGACAAATGGAACAACACAATCTTCAAACACGACGATTGTATTTCAAATTCAAGAGCTTCAAGATACTGCCGAATTTCTTGGACATACGCATACTTATGTTTCCTATTGTAAATAAAGTGAATTGTCTCAAAGAATTAATAGTAATTTGTTGTTCACTACTCATGCCTGTACGTACCATGATATAGGTATACTAAGTTACCTTCCACGAAATACCACGAGAGTACGTTTCATATTGCGTAACACGCTTAACAAAGGATCCTAGAATTTTAATTGCTGTATAGGCTATAATGGTAGTTGATATGGTATTTCTTTAAACATTAAGTAAGTGGTAAATTCGTAATGAATCATTTACTTAATTAAAAACATTATAACAAAACAGTTTAATTTTGATAACAGATTTTAGTTTTGTTTGCTAATTCATTTCGTTTTCGAATGTTCATAACAGACTTTTATAAAAGTTCGAACTTCTGAATACAAATTATAAAAGATCTTTTATGATGAAAATCTTTTACGATTCATAACAGAATATTCATAGCAGAATAACAGATTTGGCAGAATAGGTCCCATTGACAGCAATTAAATTTTGTTAAACATGCTATAATTTCAAAAGATGCAAAAAGGACTTTCCAAAAAATGTGTCGAGAGGTTTTTTTCACTACAGTAAAGTACATTTTGGTTGGTCGCAAATATCACAGGAACAGACAATGCTATTGACTATTACAATTATACATTTTATTCTGTTCATTTATCATTATCAATTCCATGTGAAAAACTACCCTTTGAGTAGATTCTCTTTCCCGGTAATCTTTCTCCTTATCGTTTTTCTCCATCGGAATTTTGTTTTCGGGAAATAAATACAACCAACCAAATGGCAAGTTCACGTCCAGAATCAAAACAAAGTTGGAAACAAACATGACGTCAGGCTTGATCAGCCTTCATTTTCAGAAGTTGGATAAAAGTGAAGGTTACCATTCGTAATGTGATTTGTATGAAAAAGTGAAAAATAAAAATGAATTAAATCCATACTAATATTATAAATGCGAAAGTAACTCTGTCTGTCTGTTACTCTTTCACGCATAAACGGCTGAACGGATTTTGTTGAAATTTGGTATGGTGATAGATGATAACCTAGAAATGGTCATAGGCTATAAATAATCACGTCATCGTACTTAGGGGGTAGAAAATAGGCAGAAAACTGAATTGAGTTAGTGATTTTTTTATGATTTTTGCTGGGAGTTTTGCTCTATCATTCCTAAACGGCTGAACGGATTTTGATGAAATTTAATTAGGTGATAGATAGTAACCTAGAAAAGGATATGGGCTATTAATATTCATGCTATCGTACTTAAGGCGTAGGCAGTAGGCAGAAAACTAATTAAGTTAGTGATTTTTAATCGTTTGTTTTAAAAGTTTACCTCATTCACGCCTTAACGTCTGAACGGATTTTTATAAGACTTGGTTAATTTATAAAGATAGAATCCTAGGCACGGACACAGGCTACTTTTTACGGTGGGAAAATACCTCATTCCAGCGGAAATCTAGCTTGATCGTGTCAGGTTGATTAGGTTGCTTTTGAAAAAATTTGGATGTGAAGTTGAGGACCGGAACACGATAGTGGGACATTGTTGCAGGTTGACTTACAGCCGAGAGAAAACAAAAAAACTTATGCGGACGAAGTCGCGGGTAAAAGCTAGTATAGAAAGAAATGTGTTCTCACTTATAAGATTGCGTTTTTAGTGTTACTGTTAATCCACGAATTAAAAAAAAAAATTCCTGCAGTCGTTTTGAAAAGGTTAGCCAAGCTAAGCTTTCTCTACTGGAAAAATTTTTAGTTTGAAATTCAATTTCGCTTCAATTTCACATCTTCCATTTTAAAGTTGTTACGCTTTTGTTTTTCAAGAGTTAGTTTTTTAGCTTAAACTGTTCTGTTTCCTATATATAAGGAAAGACAGAAATACTTCGGGTTAAAAATGTTTCCTCGGAAATTTTTCCATTCAATAAATATTGCCGATACAAATTATTCGAACTAGAGAAATTATTCCTTGGAAACTGTATTGCCTATAGGGCTGGTCATTTTTTTTTTTAAATAGAAAATAAATTTGGAACTAAAATATGCAGCGTAGAAAAAATGATATCATCTTCAAAAAAAGTTTGTTATTATGTAAAATGACGTTTTTGACAATCGGTTAAATTTTAGAAAATTTTATTTTACTGTTTTCTTTCAAAAAATATGAAAGTCTACTAAAAATTAATACTCTTTTATTTTTTGCATTATTATAGAGGTTTATGTCTCTATTGTTATATAAAATCTTTGTTTTGTAAAACTTTGAGATGGTATCTAGTTGAAAGTTTTTCAAAAGCCTTTCCCGTCATATAATATTGCGATTATTCTACTTTGTTTCTTGTTTGTTCCTCAGTGCGACAAACATTCGTTTTTACAAAAACACGTTTTATATAAGTATGTACGTTTACTGTTTGTTACTTAATTGGTTTAACTGGAATATATGATGTATACATATTTATATAAAATATATCAAAACAAATAAAATTGATAGTATATCAAATAAAGATAATATGGAAACATTAAAACCATTCGAAAACAATTTCTCTCGAGTTTCAGACAATAAGTCTATCCACAGCGTCAGATATGAGTTGAGTACCATGAGTACCTATGAACATAAAGTCTGGTTTGCATGTCGCGACTGTAACAAACAAACTCGTAACACATACTCTACACAGCAAATGCATTTATGAAATGTTTTCATTCCTTATGCTGCACATCTACATACATATATACACTAGAGACTAGACATATACCCAAAAAAAATGGAAATTATTCCAATGAAATGTGCTCATTTGAATAAACACATTAAGCCTAGCTACATTTTATCAAAGATTTATTCTATTTTATCCTATATTGAAATATTGTTTAATATTTTTAAATTTTAGATTTAGTCGCTTATAAATAACTAGAGGACCCTTTGCCCCCTCCCCCTTTTTTTTCTTGAGTCGATATCTCCTCACCAACCGATGACATTACTCTCGGAACTTACAAAAGAAAGTTTATCTATAGTAAAATTATTTAAATTGTATTGATTTAAAGTTCGTCTCTTCTTCCTTAGCATTTTAACACCAGTAAATTGCAGGCACTGACAAACTGCTGATAAAAGATTTTAATAACTGTATAATGGTGGTAGAATGACAAGTAACTTTGTAACTTTTCGTTAACGTTGGACGGACAAATGAAATATAAAAATTTGACAACCAAAAATATTATGAAAAAAATTGTATGGGAAAATTAAGTTTTTTTACTCACAATTTTCCCATATTTTCTCAATTTTTAAACCTTCCCTGGACTACGACAAACATTTCAAAACTAAAATCAGCCAAATCGGCCAAATCGGCCAAGGCGTTCTCGAGTAAAAAATTATTGAAAAAAACATTATCTGTTCTACGTAGATATAAACCTTCCCCTTGAATCACTCTATCTTATAAACAAAAAAAAAAAAAACGGATCCAAATCCGTTGCGACAGACAGGGGAAAGAAACTTTGTTTTATACTACTTGTATGTAGTGATGTATAAAAAACGATTAAATTGACAAATTCAGAGCGAATTTTGCTAAAATCTTTCTACCGTGGAGCTCTTGATAAAATTCATTCATTTAAAACAAAAAAAAAATCAATCTTTTAATTTAGTTAAATTTTGTAACTCTTATTCGGTATCAAGAAATGTTTGACTTCATCCCTTACGTCCAAAGGCTCTAACGTACGTACACACGTATGAACATAATGTAGGTATTTATAATTCAATTTTAAACTTCGAGATTTATTCAAATTTTCGGTTCGATCAATCGAATCAATTACAAAAACCTCAAAGTTAATGAAAAAAAAATTACTTTTCTAGACATATTTTGAGGAGATTTTTAAACATTCTTAAATACCTATAAAAAAATAGCACGATGCGAAATGTAATTAAATCGTGATACCTACCTGGAAAATACCTTTTTTTATTCCAATGATGTTAATGATGTAAATCAATTCTTTTGTCAATTTTGCGAAACTATACTACATATCTAACTATACAAAAAAAATCTGTTGGAAATTAAGTTTTTTAAACTTGCTATCAATTTCATTCCTATTTACTTTAAAATTTCCGATTGCAGTATGTACACAAAATTAGGAATTGCATAGTTTATCAAAAAAAAACTAGAGAAACTAAAGGAAAATTTAAAACTAACTAGACAAAAAGTCCCAACAAACTTTTGTTTAAGTTTGATGAAAAAAAAAGTATAACAATGGTTCTCTTGTTTTTAAACATAAAGCTAACAAGTATTACAGGTTGAACAAATGTGCAGACATAGGTATACATACATACATATGTATATAGACGTATGTATGTATACTGTGAACACAAAATTAATGAAAAGTGATTGCAACCCGTATAATTTTCGGTTACTTTTTCATAGATTTCTTTTTTGGAAAGTTAAGGAACTTAAAGTGACCAAAAAAGCATTTCATATATAGAAACGTCTAATTTATAAAGACGGTTGATGTTGCAAAAGTCGTGATTCGTTGTGGAAATATTCCTTACTGTAAAAAATATCGAAAGCAAAACGACTTTTTGTTGTTTTTTTTTCATTTCACCTTTAATATCAGCTATAAAAATGATGATTAAAGTGTCACACCCTTATTACGGTTGTCAAAGATCAATACGATATTTGATATTTATCAATAAAATTAATGAATCGGTATTATCGTTGTCAAAAATCAAAATTTTTGATAAACTGTGAACGCTCTTCAGAAATTAGATCTATTGTGAATGATTTAAATTGACAGTCTTGGTATTATGGGTGTCAAAATGTTTGTTGATTATCAAATTTTCAGTCAATCACAAATTCCTTGTTGATAAAATATTTTACGGATCGCGAAAGCCAAAAGCATGTCTACTATAGAACTATTTTTCGGTGAAAATGAAATTGAAGAAGAAAATACTTTGGAGCAAGCAAAGATTCGAAGAAAATTACGTGATGTGAAGCATGAATTTGGCTGAACATACATATGTATGTAGATAAAAGATCTTTTTTAATTACATTACAAAAACTAATTTGGCTCGCTTCTAGATTCATTCAAAACTTTAGAGTTTCGAAAGAAGCCTTCCTTAATGTATTTTCAGATATCAACGACAAGTTAAAGCCAACAAAGGCAACAATCCATCCCAAACATACTAAAATTTGCAGCTGTCTTAAGTAAATAGGAACTATTCACAATAGATTTTTGATCTTTGTTCACAATGGATCAAAAAATGATCAACTCGGGTTCATAATACCGATGTATCAATTGATTGACAAAATGTTTCAATTGTCAATTAATTGATCTTTGACAACCGTAATAAGGCTGTCATTTTAAACTTGAAAATATTGATTTTAAATTTAACTAAATATTGTAAAATACACGTAAATGTACATAATGTATGTATGAAGCTATTTTTTGCGATTTCTGAGGTGTTCATTCACCTATGAGTTTTTTTTTTCATGCAATTCGGAAAAAGTTACATTAACACCCTTATTACGGTTGTCAAAGATCAATACGATATTTGATATTTATCAATAAAATTAATGAATCGGTATTATCGTTGTCAAACATCAAAATTTTTGATAAACTGTGAACGCTCTTCAGAAATTAGATCTATTGTGAATGATTTAAATTGACAGTCTTGGTATTATGGTTGTCAAAATGTTTGTTGATTATCAAATTTTCAGTCAATCACAAATTCCTTGTTGATAAAATATCTTACGGATCGCGAAAGCCAAAAGCATGTCTACTATAGAACTATTTTTCGGTGAAAATGAAATTTAAGAAGAAAATACTTTGGAGCGAAGAGCGAAGATTCCAAGAAAATTACGCGATGTGAAGAATGAATTTGGCTGAACATATGTATGTATGTAGATAAAAGATCTTTTTTAATTACATTACAAAAACTAATTTGGCTCGCTTCTAGATTCATTCAAAACTTTAGACTTTCGAAAGAAGCCTTCCTTAATGTATTTATAGATATCAACGACAAGTTAAATCCAACGAAAAGGCAACAATCCATCCCAAACATACTAAAATTTGCTGCTGTCTTGAGTAAATAGGCACTATTCACAATAGATTTTTGATCTTTGTTCACAATGGATCAAAAAATGATCAACTCGGGTTCATAATACCGATGTATCAATTGATTGACAAAATGTTTCAATTGTCAATTAATTGATCTTTGACAACCGTTATAAGGCTGTAAGTTCAAAATAATGAATACAGTGAAGGAAATTCCCATAAAATCACTTGTTTTTATGCATTTTTAGTTTGATGATTTTTATAAAATAAGAAAATTCACTCAAAGTTTTAAGAAAAATAAAAATTTATTCACTTTTAACTATATAAATACAAATTATTAACAAAAAACAAAAATTATCAAGACAAGAAAAAAGGGTAAATTCCCATAAAAACACCTATACAAGTTTTTACTAAAAATAACTGCGAATTAGTGGTCAGAAATTTTTAATTAATTGAATCAATATTTTTTAGAGCCCCCACTTGCTCTTACGACCGATATCATTCGTCTCGGCATTGATTCCAGTTTCGCGGTTGTAATCGCGCCGCATTTCGCGTTAGGTCGGTCCGGCGGCGTTGACGAGCGTTTGATCGTTTTTACGATTTTGCATTTCAAAAAGCGCGACCCTAGAATTTACAAAACGAAATTCAACCTCAAGCTTTCACTGACATTTCACACAAATTAAACACTATTTACAAAATAAAGAAACAAATTTTGCGCCAGAAATCTCGACACTTTTAATTTATTTTATTTTATGTAAAAAAAGAAAAAATTATTTCAATTCTCAAAAATAAACAACAAATAGCTTTTCAGCTGCCAAACGCCCGACCGAATAGAAAATAGATCTACTTTTGCTTTGCTCGGGCGTTTACGATATAAAGTCATAGCAACGCCTGAGATAATTTTTTTGATTGCCTCATAAGAATACATAGTTTCTATTTAAAATGTCAAAGCCCGACGGACCTAACGCTGTATTGTGATTTAGCTATAATGGCTTCATGGGATATCATTCGAACTTTGGGTGTAGTAAGCTTTTTATTTTGCGCCTGGTTGTCAATTTTTCCTTAACTTTCACTTAAACTAAATAAGTTATGAATATTTGATCTCCCTAATTTTCTTCTTTTCTTTTCTTTTTCTGGCTCGAATTAATTCCAGCCGTGAAGCCCAATTTTCGACCGCTTTTTGCAGCCATTGGGGCCGTATTCGTATGTCAGCTTCAACTTGCCGAATATTCTCTTTCGAGGCGTCAATTGTCTTGAGCTTATCTACTAAGACAAGCGACTCTTCACATAACCCCACAACTAATAGCCCAGCGGTGTTAAATCGAACGATCTTGGAGGCCACGTCACAGGCCCACGACACGAGATAATGCGCTCAACAAAAGTTTCCTTCAATAATTTGATTGTTGCGTTGGATGTAAAGCATGTATAGCGCCGCGCCCTGTTCGCCCTGTGGGTTATTATCACTCCATTCAATCAAAACAGACCTTCATCGATGAACTATAAATTTTCTTGTGAAAATCGGGATCGGTGGCCATCTCGTTTTTGGCCCATTCACCGAACGTGCTACACGTTTGATGGTCATTTGGCTTCACTTCTTGCATGAGTTGGATTTTTTTAGCCCGAAAACCAAGATCCTTTCGCAAGATCTTTCATAAAGTGAATGAACACATCTCCATGCCGGATGGACACATTCTGGCCTTCTTCGATATGTACTCTGCTCCACAGCAGCAGTAGCGTGTTCGGTGCGCACATGTATGGCGCTCTTATAGGATACGATTATGTCGACGGAATATTGGACGCAGCGAGCGATTCCGAATAATTATCATGTAACTAAAATGATGTTCATTACCTTTATTTATAAAAGTTCATATAAATAGGTACACAATACACATACACACTTAATTTAAGTGACGTTTAAAAATATAATCAAAATTTTGGTGTTTACATTGAATCGAGGATATATTTACCCTATTCTCAATTGAATATTAAACAAAAAAAAAAAAAAAACAATACCAAAAACAGAAAACGCAGCAGCAATAAAAACGTTATGCTTTGGAGCAGAATGAGGCGGCATGCACTTCAGCTAGAAAAACAAAGTCGAAAATCTCATGGATATACATTATACAAAAGAGCTCTCATTCAGTTGAATGCAAACATGTAGAACACACATTGTGTCCAACATGTGTGCATAACACACACTTTCCGCTATTGGAGTCCTATACTCGTACACAGTATGTCGTTCAATTGCCATTTAGTGGGTGTTAATGGGTGGGATTTGAGGATAAGTGTGAGTGTGTGAGTTGTCATTTTGTCAAGTACGAGAAAGGGTTGATAATGTTTCGAAAATTTTAGGCACAATTTTCCTACAGTGGTTGTTATTGAAACGGCTGCTTAGTTGATGGGCTGGGTGAGGGAATGTTGCTAGGAAATGGTGAAAAAGATTTTTGAAATGTAGACGACGACGACGCACGGAAAAACATTGTGACACTCTAAATGACATAAAGAACATCTATGCGGCATCCTGAGAGAAAACGTTTACACTAATACCTATGTTCGTGCCGCCTGCCTGCGCCTCGCCGCGCCTCTATGGAGATGTCTTGTTTTTTCTGATTTCACTTGAAACACATCCTGCTGAATGTAGGTTTAGCAATGATATAATATAAGTAAATGCATATACATACATACTCGTATCTATGTAGGTATGCAAATATACCTACTCACATTAAGTGCTGACGAGAATTGAGTAGATTAGATATGTATGTTTGTTTGAAAAAACGAAGGCATTTTTGATATGATCTTTGACGGAAAATATAAAATAATCAAATTGAAATCAGTTCTTGTGTCTTCCTTGTTCAAAAACAACATTTATTTTGTAGTCAATTTATTACCAGAAGATCGACGAAAATAGGTATAAGATTCGTCGAATATTACTATTTCATAAATACCTACAGTGGTGGTCACAGAATTAGAAACGACAGTATAAAAACAGCACATAATATCAAATCGTCTTCTTAAACAATCAATTACGAATTATTTATATTTTCACACAATTATAATACACCACAGAGTTACCCACACCCTTAATTCTTCTTCCTAAGAATTGTTAACATTCAATTATAATTTCTAAAGAATCATCTCCAATTCTAAAGAAACAAATTTGACTTTAATAAAGAATCAAATATAACTTTAATTTTCGAAGAATTGTCTGCAACAATTCTTCAACAAACAAAACTATCACATTTTGTTCTAGAGAATTGTCTAAGCCAATTCTCTGTCTAAACCTGCAAGAACACTATTTAAGCTATTGACAAATCAATAATACAGTCAGATTGTATCATGATCTCATAATAAACAGATTATTAAAAGAATAAACAACAAATTGTAAAATATCGAATTTTATTGAAAAAACGTGGATTTTTAAAAAAATATTTTAATATTTAGTTGGAAAATCTTTATTCTCAATAACTGCATTACATCTTTTTTGCATACTTTCAACTAGTGGACGACATCTGGATAGTGGTATGCTCTCCCCGATGTTCTTAATGTTTTGGAAGAGCTCTTCGGAATGTTTCGATTTTGTAAACCCCTCTTAACGTCTGCCCATAGATTTTCAATCCGGGTTTAAATCAGGACTTTGGGCTGGCCATTCCAAAACATTAGTTTTTGTGTCTTTAAATTACTGCTTAACAAATCTGGAGGTATATTTCGGGTCATTATCGTGCTGGAAAGTGAACGTAATTGGCATGTGGGAGAACGAAAAAGGTTCCATGACTTCAATTAAGATGTCTACATGTGTTGTTCCGTCCGACCAGTAATTCTTACCAATGGACCAATACCGTACCACAAATATGCTACCCAAACCATCATGTTGCCTCCTTTATGTTTCACGGTGTACTTTTGATTCAATGTTTGATTGGGAGGACGTCTTACGTACACTTTTCCATCCGAGCCAATTAAATGAAATTTAGATTCATCGCTCCAAAATATTTTTTTCCAGAATTCTGTAGATTTATTTGCATGGAGTTTAGCAAAAGCCTAACGTCAAAGTTTAAAGATTTTAATAACTGTATAATGGTGACAGAATAACAAGCAACAATGTAACTTTTCGTTAACGTTGGACCGACGAATAAACTAATTTGAAAACCAACTGACAATCAAGAATATTTTTATTTATTTTTTTTTGCAGATAGAAATTGTATGGGAAAATGAAGTTGTTTTGTATTTTACTGCCTTCCTCGCAATTTTTCAATATTTTCTCATTATTTAAACCTTGAGTTTAGGGCTCTGCTCAGGCCAAGGCAATACATTGATTTGGTGATCACTAATTCACTTGCTTCGCTAGCCGCGATGTATGCTTAGGATCGTTATCATGCATAAATGTCCACGATAATGGCAAATTATCCTCAGCATAGGGCTCCATATGGTTTTCTAAGATGCCCTTATCCTGATGCTGGTCCATTTGCTGCTCTATTTTAATAATTGGCCCTACACCGTGCCATGAAAACGCACTCCACAACATGATACCAGCACCACCGTGCTTCACAGTTTTTACTGTGTAGCGTGGATTAAGCTCCTGCTATGTGGGACGCCAAACATGACGGCTTTCCGTCGGAGTCCAAACGGTTAAATTTGGACTCATCGCTCAAAGCACATTTTTCCAAAATAGCAGGGATTTTTTGTCCATATGTTCTAGCGAACGTTAGTCTAGCTGACATATTTTTTTTTTCGAAACCAGGAGTTTGTTCTGAGCTACGCAACCAACCAAATCCTTCTCATTAAGTCTTCTTCGGATTGTTCTGCTGCTTAATGATATGCCATGGTCCTTATGCACTTCATCCCAAATTTCAGCTGACGTCATAAACGGATTTTGTTTTTGAATAAACAGCGATTATCCGATCATCAGCAGAACTTGTCTTTTTTGGTGGCGGCCCACTAGCTTTGCGTTTTCGTGAACTGTTTTTCCGTTATTTTTCATCGTTATGATAATTTTTCTAAAGTCAGGTGTACAAGACTGTTTTCGGCCCATCTAATGATATAATTTTCAAAATTGTGCGATACAAACCTCTAGTGCTAATTCTCTGTCCAACACTGTGTGTGTAGGTATATGTAGTGATGATATGTTTCAACATACAAAACTAAGCTCTCAAAAAATTGTTAATTCGGGTTAAAAATTGAATGTGAACACGCGTTTTTCATTAAAAAAAAAAAAAAAAAAAAAACGGTGAATGCAAGACGCCACAGAAAAATGTTATTATTCTTTAAGGTCTAGAAAAAGAATTAGGTAGTATCTAGTTGTTTTTATTTATAAAATGAATGTAAGTTCACATCACATCATTCCAAAAAATTATGAAAAGATCACTTATCCCTTATTTTTGAACATAATTAACATACCTAATGTAGTCTTGAATATTACTCCAACAAAATAATATTAATGTTGAATATTGAAAACGAAATTAAATTTTATGTCGAAAATGTTCTACTCAATTCTGTATTCATATTAAAACTCTATTACAGTAATGAATGATAAAAGTTTCTGCTTTAGACGCGGACAAAATAATATTATATAGCCCCGAAGGAAACACAATCCCTCTCCTTTTATGTTGAGAAGAATATATATATTTTTTATTTCCTAAAGTCCATGCTCTTTCGACATCCAAGCGAACTGGCCCTTATGCCTCAAACCAAAAAAAAAAAACAAAAAAAAAAAAACTTTTATTATAATCCACCATTACCATTTGCTTTGGCGAATATGCAACTTTTTTCACTTATTTAATCCCTTTAAACTCCCTCCATTAACACCATGTAATTAACGCCAATTCAGTTCTAAGCGAGCTTTTATGCCTTATTCCAAAAGTCATTAACCCTAGCGAAAACACGTTTAACCCCCATTAGTTTGTATTGTACGTACTAAATAAATAAAAAAAAAAACAACAACAACAACAAAAATACGAATGAACAAAATAAAATTTGCTTCAATGGATTCCAAACTGTCTCGTTTGCTCTTCTCTCACTCATCATCGCCTTCTCGTCGTCGTCGTCGTCTCGTGGTGCTTATTTTCACATAATTTCCTTTCGAGCAATTAACCACGTAGCACTAAATTATTCTACCAGATCTCATCCCCTTTTTATATAAATTTTTCAACCTCAATTACATATTCATTGCAAAAAAGTTTTAAAGGGCTTCGTGGGGGATGTTTATAAGGTCCAGTAATGCATTTATCAAAAATATTCAACTCAACTGTATATCAAACATGCATCTAAATAAAATAAATGCTAATTTAAAATGTTTTAAGAACAAAATTTAATCTTAACCAATTTTTTTCAAAATTCAAATAATGTTTAGCTAAAATAAATCAATACATTGTTGAGCAGATCAATAAACTCCTAACCAATAAACAAATTAATTTACAAGTTTATGAAAATAAACAAATGAACTTAATTCATTAAGGCCGTTTTTTTTGCAGATCTAAAGTGTTCTAGAGTTATCGCGAGATCCTCAAAAATCGGCTAACATCTTTACAGCATTCTTTTATACATTTCGTCAAACGATATCCTATCCTAATCTGGTCTTATAATATTAGGTGTGTTTTTTTGGTAAAAATATCCGCAGTGAAGTAAGATTTTAAACGAATCACAAATACAACAACCTCACTGCCAATAAACTTAGACGCATAGAATTTTGACGTTTGCTCGAGTCTCGAATATGAATGTTGGTACTACTGATAACTCTTCTGTATCTCGAAGGCATGTTTGTAGAGTACGATAAGTAGTTTGCTGTTTAGCATTTTCCATTTGTCACTGAGATTTTACTTCTTTTACCTTTCCTGTAATTTTTGATATTTCATATATTTTCCGCAACCATTTTGCATTTTGTCTTTTGTTGTTGTCATATAGAAAGCTGTGTAACCTTTCTTAAACCAATGCGTTTTTGCAGGAGCAACATTTGAGGATTTAGCTGTTTAGTCTTAGTAACTTATGGTCCCATACTTTAATGAAACAGCAACATATAAAAGTTACTAACGCAACAATGAGTTCTTATGAAAAATGTTGTCAAGAAATCATAAACTAACTAGAGTCTGCAAACAGACCTTTTGACTTTTGTTTTGATATCTGTCAACAAAAAAAAAAGAATACACAAAACAAATCGCACAACTGCGGATAGGTTTGTTTTTTTTGGGAAATCCTACTTCACTGCGGATATTTTTCCCAAAAAAACACACCTATTGTCTCTCTATCTTAAAGCAGATTCAATTGTGAATGATATTTTGGTGCAATTGACGACGACGGACTTTGTATAAGTTTCAACTGTCAACTTTAAAATATTCAATTCTAAAAATAAATTTAAAGAATAAGTTTCAGCATTGAAATTTAAGGCAGGTTTTTTTAGGATGGCGCCAGGATTTCCAACTTTCCATGCACTTGAAAACGGTTTATAAGTGCTTTAAATATGTTGCTAACATGTTTAATATGCACTTACAATATGCTTTGAAAGCATACATTACCTACATATGTACATATATTTTACTCTACAAACAAATACAAAAACATGTCAATATTGAATATCTGTAAAAATGGTCTGGAAAGTGAAAAGTGAGTGAGAAAAAAATTGGTATTTAAAAATTAAAAGGGTTTTGCGGAAAACTCACGGTAACTTAATATAGGTGGATCATGTATCCTTTTACTTCTTTATTTATACTGATAAATTTTTTCAGGTTAATTAGTATTAGCTCGTCGCCGAATGTAATAATCATACACATAGGTTTCGGACTTTTTATCAATTGAATTCTTTTGTCAAAAAATTTAACTTCCAAATTTACATAACTAGGAAGCTAAACTATGACAAATCGCAAACGCTTGAGCAGTGAAGCATCTTCGACTGTTTAAAATTTAATATTTAATTTTTATAAGTGATTTTTTTTAATAAAAAAAAACTTAACCATGTTTAAAATTATTTGCTACAAGAGGGCCCGGCAAACTTCTTCTCGCCCCAATTTAATGCTGAAACTCAAGCTTTGGAAAAATATTGTTGTTGCTTATTCGATTTTAAATAGAATTTTTTCAAATTTTCTTGAGCCCAGTGAATCGAGCGGCAGGACAACCGATGTTCATGTCCTAGTTGTTAAAACCATCAGTCTATTTGCTTTTCCAGACTATTAACTGTCATTGTGCCAAATTTCAACCAATTCGGTTCAGCCGTTCTTGAGTTAAAAATTGTATAACTAACTAATAAAAATATTGACATCATCGACCGCTAGATGTCATTTAGATGTCATTTCTTCAACTAAGTCAAAATTAGTTGATCGTTGCTAAAAATTACTACGTTCATGCACACAAACATATTACGTTGTGTCCCAAGATATTAATATTGACGGGAATGCGTACAAACTGACCAAAAACTGACAGCTACTGGTTTATCCGAGTGAAATGTCAAATGAAAAGTTCTTGACATAGTGTGGGTTTTGGGAAATCAAGAAAAATCGGAAATTTTCTAGGAAGGAATCACAGCTTATTTGGAACTTTTTTAGAAATTAAAAGTATCATGAAATTGTCCCAAGACAGAAACATAACCTAAAAACTTTTACAAACTTTTGTCCTAACAATACAAAACGTTATCATCTCCTGGTAGATTGATTTTCAACTTAGATAAAATCTCTTAAGAGAATAACCAATTCCCTGGAAGAGCGATGACAGCGATTCATTATATTCGGTTAATCAAGATTTCTGGAAATTCTTATTATTCCTTTCCACTTGTATTTACAATTCATTTTAGAGTTGGTCGCTTAAAAACTTATTAACCTATTTTAAAAAAAACTTAAATTTGACAGCTCTGGCAACACTAAAAGTCCGCTTTCTATTATTATTTATTTTTGATAAATTTTATGATATATCAAACTGGCAGTTATTTCAAACATTAAAGAAGTTTAAAATAGGGTATCAACCTATTAATTTTCTTCGTTTCTGTGCACTTTTCTTTATTTTTTTTTTATTGACAAACCTTCTACGCAACATTAGAAAACATTTAAAAGAAAGATGAACGAAATCGGTTTAGCCGTTCTAAAGTTATAGCGTTACCAGAAGAAAATAGGGTTTATTTTTATATAATACTAGCTGACCCCGCAGACTTTGTTCTGCCCTGTTTTTCAAACTGTATGAAAGAAATTGGTTTAAATCTTCATATCCAGATTCAAATAAAGTTTTGGCATTCATAACTTAACCAATTCGATTAATGACTTTTGAAATTCTGGGAACGCCATTAATATTTTGTTTGCAAAATAAAAGCGTCTCTTAGATCTTTTCTCTTCTTATACAGGACCACATCATAGGACCATGAACAATAGCAACTTATATGATTACATTTTAAGATTCAAAAAGCCTTTACAGAAAAGATGGCATTAAAATACCAGCTCCAATCCAGCATAAAAACCTATAAGTGAACCTTATATTTTGTTCACTATGTTTCCCTTGTATTTCTCTTAAACACAATCTTGAGGCACTATTTTCTTCTTCTTTGCATATCCAATTTATCACAAATATATAGCTAGTTTTCTATTGGTAAAAGAATTATAAAAATCGGTTCAGTGGATCAAGAGATTACCTAATACAGTCTTAAAAATGTTACCAACTCTTTCGAGAAACGATGGAGTTAGGTACTGTGGCCGTTTTGTCAAAAATTCAATTCGATCATTCTAAACTTCAATCTTCAATGTTATGACTGTTTTGTAAAAAGTGCTATTTGGCAAGTCTAAATTATTTCAATAAAAAAATTCAGATTTGAAAAGTGGCAACCGTTTGTCTTGATCATACTTCCAGGAGGACACTTTTTGTATTTTCTTATCGATAATAATGAATATTGATGTTTAATGTCAACTGTGACTATTAACTGTCAGTTAATTAGTTCAAAAACACGGCGGCGGTTTAAAATAAGAAAAAAGAGTCTGGGTGCGACCCACACTGATAACTTCCCATTATGCATAATTTGAAAACTTGGCGTTGCTGATATTAATCGATTTACATACTTTTGATGCTGATTGTTAACAATTTTACTAACAAAAAAATTGTCAGAGATGTTTAAGCGGAAAAACAATATTCACTAATTTTTCTTAACTTTTTGTAGTTTTGTATTTGTTGTAAGAAATGTAAATTTGATATTCGTCAATATTTTATCATTTCTTAGGTATTGACAAATGCATTATATTAAAAATAAAATACATTTTAAGTCAATAGCATTGCTTGTTGGGATGATATTTAAGCAGAAAAACAATTTTTGACACTTTTCGGTAAATTTCAGTTTTGGTTTTTTATTTTTCGTAAAAAGACTGTCAATTCGATATTTGTCAAAATTATAGCATATATTCATAATTGTATTTTGTATAAACATAAATAAGTTTTAAGTCAATATCGGTGCTCATTCTCGAGATATTCAAGTCAAAAAACACTTTTTACCAACTATTGGAAGAATTATTTGTACTTTTTTATTTTTTGTAAAAAAAATTGTCAATTGAATTTTTTTCAAACTTTCACCAGATGTAAAGAACATCGTTTCACATAGTAGAAAACAGTTTTGAAGAGAATATCATTTTTCCTTCATTGTATATTTTCGCGCCAAAAATTTTTTTTTAGTTTTTCAATTTTTAAAAAATAACGGTAAGTTGAAAATTTTCAAAATATATATCTGTATCACATTACTATGTATACAATAAAATTTATTTGAAGTCAATGGCACTATCTATTCCTGAGATATTTGCTTCCAACCAAAATTTTCACTTTAAAAAAAAAAAACTGCTATAGTGAAAAAACCGCTTGACCAATTTTTATGAAAGTCCTTTCTGCATCTTTCGAAGTTATAACCTGCCGAACAAAATTTAATTGGAGTCGATATCTCTACTCTTTCTTGAGATACCGTGGACGAAAAAGGGTATCTCGAACGTACGAACGTACGTACACACTCACAAACAGACATCTCTCTACAAATGACGGATCTAGATTCTAGGAACCTTGAAACGTCCAGATTTGTCAAAAATTTCAATTTGACAAATCGGACCGATTTCAATAACTCCCTATGGGTTAATAAGACTTGTAAGACTTTTAATTTCGTACGCAATTTAATTTAAAATATTGAAGGAAAAAACATTTTTTAATGTATTATTTGGCATAGTACAGTGTTCAATAGTGCAGAGACAAAAATGAACCATAGTGTGTTAATTTTTTATTGTTTTTAAGATGTATTCTGCTATTCGGGGTGGAGACAAATCCAACGAATCAATTACCATGAAAATTGGTTCAGCAGATCTCGAGTTATAAGTGTTGTAACAAACCCGTCTTTGTTTTATATATATAGATAGATGACATGATGTCCTGTACTGTACTTTCGGAATACTCTTTCACTTTTCTCCGAACTTAGAAGCTCGGATGCTGGCCCACCTAAATTACTTCACTGAAATGAGTTCCTCTTTTTATAGATAGAAAAAAAAAATATATATATTTTATAGGCTTTATTTCTTCTGCTCTATAAAACATAAGCTTAAGAAATTGTCAGGAGATTTGGGACTATTGCTTGTTCTCTATCACCGTAATATGCATTTAAAATATGAATCTCAAATTTATAAGATTTAAGTTTAATTGACTTTCCAATGATACCAAATAACGAATTCATCCGACATCAACAAGGACCTTACATTATTCTGGATTATAAATAAACCAAACAAAAAAAATATAGAGAATGAAAAGCTCAACAAATTCAAATGCTAACAAAAACAACACCGTCCACATTTTGAGGCGAAAACGAAATAAAATATTTATCATTTTTCAAAGCGAATAGCCCTCAGTACTCGTAATGAGAAGAAAATTTTCAAACAAAAATTTAGATAAACTAAAAAAGGATGGTTCTATATAATTCTTACAAAAAAAAAAAAAATATGGGGAAGAAATCCTACAAAATTCTGTAGAATAGCATAACTTTTGCGACTAGTATAGAATGTTCAAACTGTTGATGTAGTTAGGTCCATCAGAAAACACTTTTACAGAGGCGGTGGCGTTTCGAAAAATTTAAAAATTCAACTGTTGAATATTGAAGACATATTTTTCATTATTAAAAGGTAGAACTGCATAAAAATAAAACAAATTCATAGATGGAAATTTTAAAGGAGAGGAATTCCTTATTCCACGAATTCCGATTATTCTAACTGATATTTTATTCCAATTGAAATTTATTCAGTTTCCCATTCAATTGTGTTCAGCGATGACAATCAATCTAATCAATAGAAATATGTTGAATCAATCTCGAATTTCCTTGTTTATCAAACGGTTAGATGTACATACTTTGTCAAACCGTTGCTTATTCTTTCACCAGAAACTAATTTAAAAACATTGCTCTCTTCTGATTTCGATTCCTTTTAAATAAAATCACATTGAAATTTGAACTATCCTGGAATTTATTTGCACTGTGGAGATTATTTCCTGAAGGCGTTCAATTGGGAAGAAGGTTCCCCGGAAAGCTAGTTAAGCATACAACTTCCTTGTTAATTATTTTAAGCTCTTATGATATTTATGCCTGAACAATATTTTCTTGTTTTATTACAATTATTAGTACGAGTGTTTGGAGGTCCATCAAGAAATTTCATCTTCCAATTAAGGATCAATTTTTTAAAAGTACATACACATGAAATTCCTCAAAAACACTACTGGCAATTGAAATTTCCCAAAGTCTACAAACAACTTTCTATGTTTTCTATAAGTAAATCCGCTACTGTGTTGGAATGTGCCGATATACACTTTTAGCGTGTCAAAGCAGACTTTTCCTTGGGAGTTTTGAAAAGTTGAGTCTTATACTCTTTATACTTGTTTGTTTATTTTTTTCATTTAACAACCCAAATGAGAAACATCATTAGATAGAGACAAAAATTGAATATTAAAAATATATGTATATTATGTAGATATAAATATGTATCCTTTTTTTTGCCAACGATTTCAGGTTTTGAATAAAACTTAAAAATTCTAAGGACCTTTGGTGAAAGTTACGAGAGTTAAATGGAAAAATCTTTTGACAGAAATCGTCTGAGTTAGAAAAAGGTTGTGGGAAAAAAAAACAAGAAAAAAAAAATAGGCGCCTACAGGCAACCCAAAAATGAATGTTTTATCATAAGTTTGATTTATTTTTAGTCTTCAAATAAAAATTAACCTTTGTGATAAAGTTTAAAGATGGCATTCAAGTGAAGTAAGAAGGCTAATTGATATACATACATATGACGAAGAGTTTTTACGGGGCAGTTTTGGTACAGAGGCAGGTGGACTGCTTTTGGTTTGAATCTGTTATGTTTAAGCAAACAAAAATAATTAAGGGAAGCAATTTTTTTAATAATGCATATTACATAAATAGTTTATATATATTATTTTGCTAACCAAATAAAAATGCATTTATTATTAAAATCTCTTTTAATGTGTAATTTTACATAAATGTATAGTTAGTTTTAATGACTTTTTATTAAACCATTTAAAAAACAAATTATACAATATCTTACAAGCGTAAAGTGTTTTGGTTTGGCACTAAGACGTCCACCAGATTAACATTTTTGTATTAATAACAGATTTTAAGATAATTTAAGTTAAATTTAAAAGAAAAAAATAATAAGTTAATATAAATGTATATTCCTTCATACATTTTTAATTTTCCTTAAAAAATGTCGAACTTGGATTTTTTTACAAAATTGTCTGCATTATTAATTTTTTATTTATAAATGTATATTTATTCTAAACCGCTAATCTCAGAAAGTTCTAAACCGATTGCTTTCAAATTTTGACACAACATTGCATTTAAGTACGTGAGTATTAATTAAAGACGGGAATAGTAAAAACTAGAGTGACTGTTTTAATAATGGATTCAAACTAACTAAACTTAAAAATGGTGAAAACAACGCTTAAAAGACAGAAAAACGCCTTTACCATGCAGATAATTTCAGTTTGAACAGAAAAAGTCGACTTCCAAAAATCTGTTTGAAACATGACGCATTTACTTACAAGGAGGAAAATGTGATCAGCTATTCTGTAAAGACGTACCTTATAATCATTAATCTGCTGATGTGGAAGTCCTTATGGTTCTGCCAGAGATCAAATATGGATCAGAGACCTTTGTTTCTTATGTGAAAAAGATGATTCCGGAGACACCATTTTATCATGGACTCGAAGTCGAAGCAGAATCACTTTTCTTGTATTACAATAACCCTAGTTGTGTTTTAATCACTAATCACTGCTGCATAGCTAGTGCTACTAAATACTAAACTCCATATGTATATTGTATATGTATATATCACCAGCAAAGCTGCCATTTTTTGCTGGTTTCGCACAGCAATCAAATTTTGCTGCACTAACTATTTACAGCAGTGAATAAAACACAACAACTACAAGATGTTGATATTTTTCTGGTTCAATTTTTGTGACTTAAAATTGATCCTACCACCAATAAAAAGGGAAATTTTTCCATTTGCAAGTGTTAGTGTTTATGTTCAGAGTTGTCAAAATAAGAGTATTGCCAGAAACCATGTTTTTTACTCAACGCACGTAAATCATAGCAAAAGCTTAAGTTGTAAACGCAGTGAGCGTCAGCACTCATGAGCAAAGATGAAACTATGGGAGAAACAGAAAAATAACTTATGTTAAAACATATACGTCACCGTTATGTCTTTTAGGGCTAGTTTTTGACAAGTAAGTTATCTCCGAGTTAACTCTGAAGTTAGTTAATCCTGATCCCAGAGTTAAATCTTGAATCAGTTTTTCAGTGAAGAGTTAAATTCTATCATCAAAATTTCTAAGTTCATTTGGCATCACTGAAATTTCATTTGTCAGTTAATTTCAAAATTTTAAATTAAATACAAAAGTCTAAAAGAGAAATAAATTTTGTATGTGTGGCCGAATGAGTTCCAAGATACTGCACGCTGATGTCTTTGAGAGGCGGAATAGGTCATAAATTTCAATCTCACCAAACAACTGAAAATGATTTGGTCGAAATCTAACCAGTCTGTTTGTCAAGCTGTCAAAATATTTTTTTTAGTCCCAGATTTAACTCACTTAATAGCCAGGGTTAACTCTGTCTTAACTTCGAGACTAAATTGAACTGAAAAACTGAAATGAAGAGTTAAATCAGGGTTAACTCTTATAATATATATAATAATTATAAAAAACTGGCCCTTAATATAATAATTCAATTTTTAATTTTTTTTATTTAAGCTGTAAAATTATATAAAAAAACCCAAATTTGGAATAATTAAAATTATCCTCCTAAAAAGCAAGCATTTTTGAACTATACTGTACTCGATATTTTGAGTAGGTATATCTATATAAGTACATACATATATACAAATGCCTATATTAATAAACCTTACCTTTATCATACAGAAAATGAAATAACTCCCTCTATCGACGGCTCACGTACTGCAATGCATTAGAAATAGGAACGAAAACACTCCATACTACTACTCAAAGGTTCGATTATAAATTGCAATCTGTACTACATCTATATCACAGCGCGGTGGCGGCAGCATACGGTCCATATATCAATTTATCACAGTTTCACAGTTGGATATAAATTTGTTCTCTCATCCCGCCTCTGTCATTGAGACCTATTATAACTTGGCTTATGAAAGGAATACAATCACCAATCGTATCCTTGTTTCGCCTGGTCGTCGTCGTCGTCATCGCATCGGTCGCTTCGATCGATCGTCCCCGCAACAAAAATATAGGAAGCTTGCTAAAGGAATCTCATGAAAAATTGCTTCATTTTCCTCCCGAAGCCATAAAGGATGTTCGATATATATTATATATAGTGTTTATTTTCCCAATGAGCAAGGTGGATGATAAAAGATTTGTTATAGGGGAATCAGAAGGTAAGATGCGGTTCAGATTGGATGCAGTTTAATACTATGTTTAATCTAGGTGAAAATAAAATACGTGAATTTAGCGAAAATACTTCCGCTTTTACAAAAAATGCTAACAGCAGCGGAAGAATGAAGAAGCTATTATGAAATTGTATAAACCTCGCCGCCGTACTGAACTGATAATAAATTTTACCATGGGAAGAAAAAAAAACTACCCAAAAATACCGCAAAAATTGTGAGAAAAAACATTTTTTAAATTCAAGCAAAATAATACTCGTATGTATGATGATAAATTTATTCAATACTAGTGGGCCCGACAAACTTCGTCTCGCCCCAATTCAGCACGCTCAGATAAACTCCAGAGTGATAATAAAACCCAGAATGTCTTAATTGTTTTTAAATGGAATCGATAAGTATCCGTTGTTATAGTGAATTTAAAAATAGTCCGAAATTTTCAAAGCTTCACTTAACATTTTCCAACTTAACACCGCACCGTCCAAAATAATGTGTGATAAATTAAAAATTAAATTTTGTCTATACGAATAATTAAAATCATTTTTCGATCTTTCCAATTTTAACTGAAGATTTTTCAAAAATTGTATTTTATAAAAACCATGTCCTTATTCTGATATTTAGGATGGAACCAAATACAATAAATAAAAACTATAAAAGTCGGTCTAGCCATTCTTGAGTTACCTATATAGATACATATGTATGTAAGTGTTCGAAAAAACCTGACTTTGTTTTATAAATTAATAAGATTACCTTTCCAAAAGAATTGTACTTAAATTTTCAATAAGCCAATCGATAATACGAGTATATGTATGTATGTATTATTGAACCAAGATGATACATGTATGTGTGCATGTACCGAATGTGCTGATCCAATTGGCTTTTCTTCCGCCCTAATAGATTATTTTATACTACACCATATAATATCCGATTCTTCTTCCTTTTCTCATTTTCTCCTCTTTCATATGATCTGTTTATTTCCGGTTGGCAATTTCAGCAATACACGTTCATGGATACCTTAGATTATTTAGAGTCATGAGCGTTCATAACATTATAAGTTTGGAAAATAAATCAAATAATTTGTACATTATGTATAAGTACACATTTAAAAGTTGCATTGACTGTAAAAACTACATTCTGAGGCCTTTAAATTTAAGCAAAAATGTTTTCCTTAAACAAGATTAGGGAAAGCTTTCTTTTTTTCTTTATATAAAAATCAATTTCTGTTTGTTTGTCTCGTTAAAACTCGAGAACAGCTTGGCCGATTTCGCTGATTTTGGTTTTGAAATTTTTGTCGTAGTCCTTGGAAGGTTTGAAAAGTGAGAAAATATGGAAAAAATGCGAGGAAGGAAGTAAAAAAACAACTTTATTTTCCCTTACAGTTTGTTTTACCAGCAAACAGAAATATTTTTGATTGTCAGTTGGTTGTCAAATTTGTATATTTCATTTGTCTGTCCAACATTAACGAAAATTTTTAAAGCTGCCTCTCATTCTGTCACCCTTATACAGTTATTAAAATCAAACAGCCAGCCGTGCTGGATGCACGTAAATGAAGTGGGACAAAGTTCACCGGGTCCTCTAGTTATTTATAATTTGAATTGGATTATTTATTTTCTGCAAAATAAACATCGAATTCCGATTTTTATCAATCCTTAAAAAAGACTAACATTATGTAAAATGTAGGTAGATGTGTATGTATTATGTAGATATCGACCATGTTTTGTAAATAGGTTAGAACAAAGAATATGTCATAGGTACATACGTTAAAAATGCCCTCCAATGAAATTTACTTTATTTCCCATTTATTATATTTCTACATATCAAATCAATTCACGACTATGTAAATAGAATATTCAAGACACACTATGTGATTACTTGTCACCCACACTCAGACAGACTACTATGGTGACAAAAGTTGAGATGATGGATAGGATAACATCTATACGATTTGGGCTCAGAGGTAAAAAATAAAAAGGACATGTCTATTGTCTATGTTAACATTTACCTTTCTACAAGAGACAAACAAAATAATTTATGATTATGATATCAAATTTTCTATCTTCTACTTTCGGGAGAATAATGTGATGAGTTGTGTGCTTCTAGGATAGTCAACAAATGCAAAAGTGGAATAGGGTGTGGATTTAAAATTAAATCGTTTCCATAAAATAAACTTTTTCCCAGTCATATATAATTTTATTTATAAAATAAAATATATTCTAACTCGCAGTCCAGGAAAATTAGATAAGAAATTTCTTTCTTCGATAAAATTATGACAAATATAAATTTTGGTAGAGAGATTCATACATACAAATTTACGCCCTTAGAAAATTGTGTGATAAATTTAATTTAAGAAATGTAATTGGTATTAATTTTTAAAGTCAATAAATTTATCTAATCTATCTATCTTTAAGTCCTTTACACTTCCTAAAAAGTATCCCAAACAGCCTTCTAGTTAATCGGGGTGCCGAGGTATGCGTTGTCAAAAAACGCAAAGTTTGGCCTATCTAGGACGCGTATTTTAGGAGATATTCGCATTTAAAGATTGGGTTCGATTTTCCTTGATGAATTTTTGTAATATGGTACAGATGGGCACACCGTTGGAAACAGGAGGTTTCCAGGATCACAATACTGAAATTTCAGCCTTCTAGGTGGTCGGGGTGCCGAGATATGCGTTGTCAAAAAACGCAAAGTTTGGCCTATCTAGGACGCGTATTTTAGGAGATATTCGCATTTAAAGATTGGGTTCGATTTTTCTTGATGAATTTTTGTAATATGGTACAGATTCGCATTTAAAGATTGGGTTCGATTTTCCTTGATGAATTTTTGTAATATGGTACAGATGGGCACACCGTTGGAAACAGGAGGTTTCCAGGATCACAATACTGAAATTTCAGCCTTCTAGGTGGTCGGGGTGCCGAGATATGCGTTGTCAAAAAACGCAAAGTTTGGCCTATCTAGGACGCGTATTTTAGGAGATATTCGCATTTAAAGATTGGGTTCGATTTTCCTTGATGAATTTTTGTAATATGGTACAGATGGGCACACCGTTGGAAACAGGAGGTTTCCAGGATCACAATACTGAAATTTCAGCCTTCTAGGTGGTCGGGGTGCCGAGATATGCGTTGTCAAAAAACGCAAAGTTTGGCCTATCTAGGACGCGTATTTTAGGAGATATTCGCATTTAAAGATTGGGTTCGATTTTCCTTGATGAATTTTTGTAATATGGTACAGATGGGCACACCGTTGGAAACAGGAGGTTTCCAGGATCACAATACTGAAATTTCAGCCTTCTAGGTGGTCGGGGTGCCGAGATATGCGTTGTCAAAAAACGCAAAGTTTGGCCTATCTAGGACGCGTATTTTAGGAGATATTCGCATTTAAAGATTGGGTTCGATTTTCCTTGATGAATTTTTGTAATATGGTACAGATGGGCACACCGTTGGAAACAGGAGGTTTCCAGGATCACAATACTGAAATTTCAGCCTTCTAGGTGGTCGGGGTGCCGAGATATGCGTTGTCAAAAAACGCAAAGTTTGCCCTATCTAGGACGCGTATTTTAGGAGATATTCGCATTTAAAGATTGGGTTCGATTTTCCTTGATGAATTTTTGTAATATGGTACAGATGGGCACACCGTTGAAAACAGGAGGTTTCCAGGATCACAATACTGAAATTTCAGCCTTCTAGGTGGTCGGGGTGCCGAGATATGCGTTGTCAAAAAACGCAAAGTTTGGCCTATCTAGGACGCGTATTTTAGGAGATATTCGCATTTAAAGATTGGGTTCGATTTTCCTTGATGAATTTTTGTAATATGGTACAGATGGGCACACCGTTGGAAACAGGAGGTTTCCAGGGTCACAATACTGAAATTTCAGCCTTCTAGGTGGTCGGGGTGCCGAGATATGCGTTGTCAAAAAACGCAAAGTTTGGCCTATCTAGGACGCGTATTTTAGGAGATATTCGCATTTAAAGATTGGGTTCGATTTTCCTTGATGAATTTTTGTAATATGGTACAGATGGGCACACCGTTGGAAACAGGAGGTTTCCAGGATCACAATACTGAAATTTCAGCCTTCTAGGTGGTCGGGGTGCCGAGATATGCGTTGTCAAAAAACGCAAAGTTTGGCCTATCTAGGACGCGTATTTTAGGAGATATTCGCATTTAAAGATTGGGTTCGATTTTCCTTGATGAATTTTTGTAATATGGTACAGATGGGCACACCGTTGGAAACAGGAGGTTTCCAGGATCACAATACTGAAATTTCAGCCTTCTAGGTGGTCGGGGTGCCGAGATATGCGTTGTCAAAAAACGCAAAGTTTGGCCTATCTAGGACGCGTATTTTAGGAGATATTCGCATTTAAAGATTGGGTTCGATTTTCCTTGATGAATTTTTGTAATATGGTACAGATGGGCACACCGTTGGAAACAGGAGGTTTCCAGGATCACAATACTGAAATTTCAGCCTTCTAGGTGGTCGGGGTGCCGAGATATGCGTTGTCAAAAAACGCAAAGTTTGCCCTATCTAGGACGCGTATTTTAGGAGATATTCGCATTTAAAGATTGGGTTCGATTTTCCTTGATGAATTTTTGTAATATGGTACAGATGGGCACACCGTTGGAAACAGGAGGTTTCCAGGATCACAATACTGAAATTTCAGCCTTCTAGGTGGTCGGGGTGCCGAGATATGCGTTGTCAAAAAACGCAAAGTTTGCCCTATCTAGGACGCGTATTTTAAGAGATATTCGCATTTAAAGATTGGGTTCGATTTTCCTTGATGAATTTTTGTAATATGGTACAGATGGGCACACCGTTGGAAACAGGAGGTTTCCAGGATCACAATACTGAAATTTCAGCCTTCTAGGTGGTCGGGGTGCCGAGATATGCGTTGTCAAAAAACGCAAAGTTTGCCCTATCTAGGACGCGTATTTTAGGAGATATTCGCATTTAAAGATTGGGTTCGATTTTCCTTGATGAATTTTTGTAATATGGTACAGATGGGCACACCGTTGGAAACAGGAGGTTTCCAGGATCACAATACTGAAATGTCAGCCTTCTAGGAGGTCGGGGTGCCGAGATATGCGTTGTCAAAAAACGCAAAGTTTGGCCTATCTAGGACGCGTATTTTAGGAGATATTCGCATTTAAAGATTGGGTTCGATTTTCCTTGATGAATTTTTGTAATATGGTACAGATGGGCACACCGTTGGAAACAGGAGGTTTCCAGGATCACAATACTGAAATTTCAGCCTTCTAGGAGGTCGGGGTGCCGAGATATGCGTTGTCAAAAAACGCAAAGTTTGGCCTATCTAGGACGCGTATTTTAGGAGATATTCGCATTTAAAGATTGGGTTCGATTTTCCTTGATGAATTTTTGTAATATGGTACAGATGGGCACACCGTTGGAAACAGGAGGTTTCCAGGATCACAATACTGAAATTTCAGCCTTCTAGGTGGTCGGGGTGCCGAGATATGCGTTGTCAAAAAACGCAAAGTTTGGCCTATCTAGGACGCGTATTTTAGGAGATATTCGCATTTAAAGATTGGGTTCGATTTTCCTTGATGAATTTTTGTAATATGGTACAGATGGGCACACCGTTGGAAACAGGAGGTTTCCAGGATCACAATACTGAAATTTCAGCCTTCTAGGTGGTCGGGGTGCCGAGATATGCGTTGTCAAAAAACGCAAAGTTTGGCCTATCTAGGACGCGTATTTTAGGAGATATTCGCATTTAAAGATTGGGTTCGATTTTCCTTGATGAATTTTTGTAATATGGTACAGATGGGCACACCGTTGGAAACAGGAGGTTTCCAGGATCACAATACTGAAATTTCAGCCTTCTAGGTGGTCGGGGTGCCGAGATATTCGTTGTCAAAAAACCGTATTTTAGGAGATATTCGCATTTAAAGATTGGGTTCGATTTTCCTTGATGAATTTTTGTAATATGGTACAGATGGGCACACCGGTTGGAAACAGGAGGTTTCCAGGATCACAATACTGAAATTTCAGCCTTCTAGGTGGTCGGGGTGCCGAGATATGCGTTGTCAAAAAAGCAAAGTTTGGCCTATCTAGGACGCGTATTTTAGGAGATATTCGCATTTAAAGCTTGGGTTCGATTTTCCTTGATGAATTTTTGTAATATGGTACAGATGGGCACACCGTTGGAAACAGGAGGTTTCCAGGATCACAATACTGAAATTTCAGCCTTCTAGGTGGTCGGGGTGCCGAGATATGCGTTGTCAAAAAACGCAAAGTTTGGCCTATCTAGGACGCGTATTTTAGGAGATATTCGCATTTAAAGATTGGGTTCGATTTTCCTTGATGAATTTTTGTAATATGGTACAGATGGGCACACCGTTGGAAACAGGAGGTTTCCAGGATCACAATACTGAAATTTCAGCCTTCTAGGTGGTCGGGGTGCCGAGATATTCGTTGTCAAAAAACGCAAAGTTTGGCCTATCTAGGACGCGTATTTTAGGAGATATTCGCATTTAAAGATTGGGTTCGATTTTCCTTGATGAATTTTTGTAATATGGTATAGATGGGAAATTTCAGGCATCTGGGTGGTAGGTGTGCCGAGATATGCGTTGTCAAAAAACGCAAAGTTGGGCCTATCTAGGACGCGTATTTTAGGAGATATTCGCATTTGAAGTTTGTTTTCGATTTTCCTTGATAAATTGTAATATGGTATAGATGGGCACACCGTTGGAAACAGGAGGTTTCCAGGATCACAATACTGAAATTTCAGCCTTCTAGGTGGTCGGGGTGCCAAGATATGCGTTGTCAAAAAACGCAAAGTTTGCCCTATCTAGGACGCGTATTTTAGGAAATATTCGCATTAAAAGTTTGGGTTCGATTTTCCTTGATGAATTTTGGTAATAGGAGATATTCGCATTTGAAGTTTGGGTTTGATTTTCCTTGACGAATTTTTGTAATATGGTACAGATGGGCACACCGTTGGAAACAGGAGGTTTCCAGGATCACAATACTGAAATTTCAGCTTTCTAGGTGGTCGGGGTGCCGAGATATGCGTTGTCAAAAAACGCAAAGTTTGCCCTATCTAGGACGCGTATTTTAGGAAATATTCGCATTAAAAGTTTGGGTTCGATTTTCCTTGATGAATTTTGGTAATATGGTATAAATGGGCACACCGTTGGAAACTGGAGGTTTCCAGGATCATAATACTGAAATTTCAGGCATCTGGGTGGTAGGTGTGCCGAGATATGCGTTGTCAAAAAACGCAAAGTTTGCCCTATCTAGGACGCGTATTTTAGGAAATATTCGCATTAAAAGTTTGATATGATATGATTCCTTGATGAATTTTGGTAATAGGAGATATTCGCATTTGAAGTTTGGGTTTGATTTTCCTTGATGAATTTTTGTAATATGGTATAAATGGGCACACCGTTGGAAACTGGAGGTTTCCAGGATCACAATACTGAAATTTCAGCCTTCTAGGTGGTCGGGGTGCCAAGATATGCGTTGTCAAAAAACGCAAAGTTTGCCCTATCTAGGACGCGTATTTTAGGAAATATTCGCATTTAAAGATTGGGTTCGATTTTCCTTGATGAATTTTGGTAATATGGTACAGATGGGCACACCGTTGGAAACAGGAGGTTTCCAGGATCACAATACTGAAATTTCAGCCTTCTAGGTGGTCGGGGTGCCGAGATATGCGTTGTCAAAAAACGCAAAGTTTGGCCTATCTAGGACGCGTATTTTAGGAGATATTCGCATTTAAAGATTGGGTTCGATTTTTCTTGATGAATTTTTGCAATATGGTACACATGGGCACACCTTTGGAAACAGGAGGTTTCCAGGATCACAATACTGAAATTTCAGCCTTCTAGGTGGTCGGGGTGCCAAGATATGCGTTGTCAAAAAACGCAAAGTTTGCCCTATCTAGGATGCGTATTTTAGGAGATATTCGCATTTAAAGATTGGGTTCGATTTTCCTTGATGAATTTTTGTAATATGGTACAGATGGGCACACCGTTGGAAACAGGAGGTTTCCAGGATCACAATACTGAAATTTCAGCCTTCTAGGTGGTCGGGGTGCCGAGATATGCGTTGTCAAAAAACGCAAAGTTTGCCCTATCTAGGACGCGTATTTTAGGAGATATTCGCATTTAAAGATTGGGTTCGATTTTTCTTGATGAATTTTTGCAATATGGTACAGATGGGCACACCTTTGGAAACAGGAGGTTTCCAGGATCACAATACTGAAATTTCAGCCTTCTAGGTGGTCGGGGTGCCAAGATATGCGTTGTCAAAAAACGCAAAGTTTGCCCTATCTAGGATGCGTATTTTAGGAGATATTCGCATTTAAAGATTGGGTTCGATTTTCCTTGATGAATTTTTGTAATATGGTACAGATGGGCACACCGTTGGAAACAGGAGGTTTCCAGGATCACAATACTGAAATTTCAGCCTTCTAGGTGGTCGGGGTGCCGAGATATGCGTTGTCAAAAAACGCAAAGTTTGCCCTATCTAGGACGGGTATTTTAGGAGATATTCGCATTTAAAGATTAGGTTCGATTTTCCTTGATGAATTTTTGTAATATGGTACATATGGGCACACCTTTGGAAACAGGAGGTTTCCAGGATCACAATACTGAAATTTCAGGCATCTAGGTGGTCGGGGTGACGAGTTATGCGTTGTCAAAAAACGCAAAGTTTGCCCTATCTAGAATGCGTATTTTAGGAGATATTCGCATTTAAGGATTGGGTTCGATTTTCCTTGATGAATTTTTGTAATATGGTACAGATGGGCACACCTTTGGAAACATGAGGTTTCGAGGATCACAATACTGAAATTTCAGCCTTCTAGGTGGTCGGGGTGCCGAGATATGCGTTGTCAAAAAATGCAAAGTTGATGAATTTTTGTAATATGGTACAGATGGGCACACCGTTGGAAACAGGAGGTTTCCAGGATCACAATACTGAAATTTCAGCCTTCTAGGTGGTCGGGGTGCCGAGATATGCGTTGTCAAAAAACGCAAAGTTTGGCCTATCTAGGACGCGTATGTTAGGAGATATTCGCATTTAAAGATTGGGTTCGATTTTCCTTGATGAATTTTTGTAATATGGTACAGATGGGCACACCTTTGGAAACATGAGGTTTCGAGGATCACAATACTGAAATTTCAGCCTTCTAGGTGGTCGGGGTGCCGAGATATGCGTTGTCAAAAAACGCAAAGTTGATGAATTTTTGTAATATGGTAGAGATGGGCACACCGTTGGAAACAGGAGGTTTCCAGGATCACAATACTGAAATTTCAGCCTTCTAGGTGGTCGGGGTGCCGAGATATGCGTTGTCAAAAAACGCAAAGTTTGCCCTATCTAGGACGCGTATTTTAGGAGATATTCGCATTTAAAGATTGGGTTCGATTTTCCTTGATGAATTTTTGTAATATGGTACAGATGGGCACACCGTTGGAAACAGGAGGTTTCCAGGATCACAATACTGAAATTTCAGCCTTCTAGGTGGTCGGGGTGCCGAGATATGCGTTGTCAAAAAACGCAAAGTTTGGCCTATCTAGGACGCGTATTTTAGGAGATATTCGCATTTAAAGATTGGGTTCGATTTTCCTCGATGAATTTTTGTAATATGGTACAGATGGGCACACCGTTGGAAACAGGAGGTTTCCAGGATCACAATACTGAAATTTCAGCCTTCTAGGTGGTCGGGGTGCCGAGATATGCGTTGTCAAAAAACGCAAAGTTTGGCCTATCTAGGACGCGTATTTTAGGAGATATTCGCAGTTAAAGATTGGGTTCGATTTTCCTTGATGAATTTTTTTAATATGGTACAGATGGGCACACCGTTGGAAACAGGAGGTTTCCAGGATCACAATACTGAAATTTCAGCCTTCTAGGTGGTCGGGGTGCCGAGATATGCGTTGTCAAAAAACGCAAAGTTTGCCCTATCTAGGACGCGTATTTTAGGAGATATTCGCATTTAAAGATTGGGTTCGATTTTCCTTGATGAATTTTTGTAATATGGTACAGATGGGCACACCGTTGGAAACAGGAGGTTTCCAGGATCACAATACTGAAATTTCAGCCTTCTAGGTGGTCGGGGTGCCGAGATATGCGTTGTCAAAAAACGCAAAGTGGTCGGGGTGCCGAGATATGCGTTGTCAAAAAACGCAAAGTTTGGCCTATCTAGGACGCGTATGTTAGGAGATATTCGCATTTAAAGATTGGGTTCGATTTTCCTTGATGAATTTTTGTAATATGGTACAGATGGGCACACCGTTGGAAACAGGAGGTTTCCAGGATCACAATACTGAAATTTCAGCCTTCTAGGTGGTCGGGGTGCCGAGATATGCGTTGTCAAAAAACGCAAAGTTTGGCCTATCTAGGACGCGTATTTTAGGAGATATTCGCAGTTAAAGATTGGGTTCGATTTTCCTTGATGAATTTTTGTAATATGGTACAGATGGGCACACCGTTGGAAACAGGAGGTTTCCAGGATCACAATACTGAAATTTCAGCCTTCTAGGTGGTCGGGGTGCCGAGATATGCGTTGTCAAAAAACGCAAAGTTTGGCCTATCTAGGACGCGTATGTTAGGAGATATTCGCATTTAAAGATTGGGTTCGATTTTCCTTGATGAATTTTTGTAATATGGTACAGATGGGCACACCGTTGGAAACAGGAGGTTTCCAGGATCACAATACTGAAATTTCAGCCTTCTAGGTGGTCGGGGTGCCGAGATATGCGTTGTCAAAAAACGCAAAGTTTGGCCTATCTAGGACGCGTATTTTAGGAGATATTCGCATTTAAAGATTGGGTTCGATTTTCCTTGATGAATTTTTGTAATATGGTACAGATGGGCACACCGGTTGGAAACAGGAGGTTTCCAGGATCACAATACTGAAATTTCAGCCTTCTAGGTGGTCGGGGTGACGAGATATGCGTTGTCAAAAAACGCAAAGTTTGGCCTATCTAGGACGCGTATTTTAGGAGATATTCGCATTTAAAGATTGGGTTCGATTTTCCTTGATGAATTTTTGTAATATGGTACAGATGGGCACACCGGTTGGAAACAGGAGGTTTCCAGGATCACAATACTGAAATTTCAGCCTTCTAGGTGGTCGGGGAGCCGAGATATGCGTTGTCAAAAAACGCAAAGTTTGGCCTATCTAGGACGCGTATTTTAGGAGATATTCGCATTTAAAGATTGGGTTCGATTTTCCTTGATGAATTTTTGTAATATGGTACAGATGGGCACACCGGTTGGAAACAGGAGGTTTCCAGGATCACAATACTGAAATTTCAGCCTTCTAGGTGGTCGGGGAGCCGAGATATGCGTTGTCAAAAAACGCAAAGTTTGGCCTATCTAGGACGCGTATTTTAGGAGATATTCGCATTTAAAGATTGGGTTCGATTTTCCTTGATAAATTTTTTTAATATGGTAAAGTTGGGCACACCGTTGAAAATAGTAGGTTTCCAGGATCACAATACTGAAATTTCAGCCTTCTAGGTGGTCGGGGAGCCGAGATATGCGTTGTCAAAAAACGCAAAGTTTGCCCTATCTAGGACGCGTATTTTAGGAGATATTCGCATTTAAAGATTGGGTTCGATTTTCCTTGATGAATTTTTGTAATATGGTACAGATGGGCACACCGTTGGAAACAGGAGGTTTCCAGGATCACAATACTGAAATTTCAGCCTTCTAGGTGGTCGGGGTGCCGAGATATGCGTTGTCAAAAAACGCAAAGTTTGCCCTATCTAGGACGCGTATTTTAGGAGATATTCACATTTAAAGATTGGGTTCGATTTTCCTTGATGAATTTTTGTAATATGGTACATATGGGCACACCTTTGGAAACAGGAGGGTTCCAGGATCACAATACTGAAATTTCAGGCATCTAGGTGGTCGGGGTGACGAGTTATGCGTTGTCAAAAAACGCAAAGTTTGCCCTATCTAGAATGCGTATTTTAGGAGATATTCGCATTTAAGGATTGGGTTCGATTTTCCTTGATGAATTTTTGTAATATGGTACAGATGGGCACACCTTTGGAAACATGAGGTTTCGAGGATCACAATACTGAAATTTCAGCCTTCTAGGTGGTCGGGGTGCCGAGATATGCGTTGTCAAAAAATGCAAAGTTGATGAATTTTTGTAATATGGTACAGATGGGCACACCGTTGGAAACAGGAGGTTTCCAGGATCACAATACTGAAATTTCAGCCTTCTAGGTGGTCGGGGTGCCGAGATATGCGTTGTCAAAAAACGCAAAGTTTGGCCTATCTAGGACGCGTATGTTAGGAGATATTCGCATTTAAAGATTGGGTTCGATTTTCCTTGATGAATTTTTGTAATATGGTACAGATGGGCACACCTTTGGAAACATGAGGTTTCGAGGATCACAATACTGAAATTTCAGCCTTCTAGGTGGTCGGGGTGCCGAGATATGCGTTGTCAAAAAACGCAAAGTTGATGAATTTTTGTAATATGGTACAGATGGGCACACCGTTGGAAACAGGAGGTTTCCAGGATCACAATACTGAAATTTCAGCCTTCTAGGTGGTCGGGGTGCCGAGATATGCGTTGTCAAAAAACGCAAAGTTTGGCCTATCTAGGACGCGTATGTTAGGAGATATTCGCATTTAAAGATTGGGTTCGATTTTCCTTGATGAATTTTTGTAATATGGTACAGATGGGCACACCGTTGGAAACAGGAGGTTTCCAGGATCACAATACTGAAATTTCAGCCTTCTAGGTGGTCGGGGTGCCGAGATATGCGTTGTCAAAAAACGCAAAGTTTGCCCTATCTAGGACGCGTATTTTAGGAGATATTCACATTTAAAGATTGGGTTCGATTTTCCTTGATGAATTTTTGTAATATGGTACAGATGGGCACACCGTTGGAAACAGGAGGTTTCCAGGATCACAATACTGAAATTTCAGCCTTCTAGGTGGTCGGGGTGCCGAGATATGCGTTGTCAAAAAACGCAAAGTTTGCCCTATCTAGGACGCGTATTTTAGGAGATATTCGCATTTAAAGATTGGGTTCGATTTTCCTTGATGAATTTTTGTAATATGGTACAGATGGGCACACCGTTGGAAACAGGAGGTTTCCAGGATCACAATACTGAAATTTCAGCCTTCTAGGTGGTCGGGGTGCCGAGATATGCGTTGTCAAAAAACGCAAAGTTTGGCCTATCTAGGACGCGTATTTTAGGAGATATTCGCATTTAAAGATTGGGTTCGATTTTCCTCGATGAATTTTTGTAATATGGTACAGATGGGCACACCGTTGGAAACAGGAGGTTTCCAGGATCACAATACTGAAATTTCAGCCTTCTAGGTGGTCGGGGTGCCGAGATATGCGTTGTCAAAAAACGCAAAGTGGTCGGGGTGCCGAGATATGCGTTGTCAAAAAACGCAAAGTTTGGCCTATCTAGGACGCGTATGTTAGGAGATATTCGCATTTAAAGATTGGGTTCGATTTTCCTTGATGAATTTTTGTAATATGGTACAGATGGGCACACCGTTGGAAACAGGAGGTTTCCAGGATCACAATACTGAAATTTCAGCCTTCTAGGTGGTCGGGGTGCCGAGATATGCGTTGTCAAAAAACGCAAAGTTTGCCCTATCTAGGACGCGTATTTTAGGAGATATTCACATTTAAAGATTGGGTTCGATTTTCCTTGATGAATTTTTGTAATATGGTACATATGGGCACACCTTTGGAAACAGGAGGTTTCCAGGATCACAATACTGAAATTTCAGCCTTCTAGGTGGTCGGGGAGCCGAGATATGCGTTGTCAAAAAACGCAAAGTTTGGCCTATCTAGGACGCGTATTTTAGGAGATATTCGCATTTAAAGATTGGGTTCGATTTTCCTTGATAAATTTTTTTAATATGGTAAAGTTGGGCACACCGTTGAAAATAGTAGGTTTCCAGGATCACAATACTGAAATTTCAGCCTTCTAGGTGGTCGGGGAGCCGAGATATGCGTTGTCAAAAAACGCAAAGTTTGCCCTATCTAGGACGCGTATTTTAGGAGATATTCGCATTTAAAGATTGGGTTCGATTTTCCTTGATGAATTTTTGTAATATGGTACAGATGGGCACACCGTTGGAAACAGGAGGTTTCCAGGATCACAATACTGAAATTTCAGCCTTCTAGGTGGTCGGGGTGCCGAGATATGCGTTGTCAAAAAACGCAAAGTTTGCCCTATCTAGGACGCGTATTTTAGGAGATATTCACATTTAAAGATTGGGTTCGATTTTCCTTGATGAATTTTTGTAATATGGTACAGATGGGCACACCGTTGGAAACAGGAGGTTTCCAGGATCACAATACTGAAATTTCAGCCTTCTAGGTGGTCGGGGTGCCGAGATATGCGTTGTCAAAAAACGCAAAGTTTGCCCTATCTAGGACGCGTATTTTAGGAGATATTCACATTTAAAGATTGGGTTCGATTTTCCTTGATGAATTTTTGTAATATGGTACATATGGGCACACCTTTGGAAACAGGAGGGTTCCAGGATCACAATACTGAAATTTCAGGCATCTAGGTGGTCGGGGTGACGAGTTATGCGTTGTCAAAAAACGCAAAGTTTGCCCTATCTAGAATGCGTATTTTAGGAGATATTCGCATTTAAGGATTGGGTTCGATTTTCCTTGATGAATTTTTGTAATATGGTACAGATGGGCACACCTTTGGAAACATGAGGTTTCGAGGATCACAATACTGAAATTTCAGCCTTCTAGGTGGTCGGGGTGCCGAGATATGCGTTGTCAAAAAATGCAAAGTTGATGAATTTCTGTAATATGGTACAGATGGGCACACCGTTGGAAACAGGAGGTTTCCAGGATCACAATACTGAAATTTCAGCCTTCTAGGTGGTCGGGGTGCCGAGATATGCGTTGTCAAAAAACGCAAAGTTTGGCCTATCTAGGACGCGTATGTTAGGAGATATTCGCATTTAAAGATTGGGTTCGATTTTCCTTGATGAATTTTTGTAATATGGTACAGATGGGCACACCTTTGGAAACATGAGGTTTCGAGGATCACAATACTGAAATTTCAGCCTTCTAGGTGGTCGGGGTGCCGAGATATGCGTTGTCAAAAAACGCAAAGTTGATGAATTTTTGTAATATGGTACAGATGGGCACACCGTTGGAAACAGGAGGTTTCCAGGATCACAATACTGAAATTTCAGCCTTCTAGGTGGTCGGGGTGCCGAGATATGCGTTGTCAAAAAACGCAAAGTTTGGCCTATCTAGGACGCGTATGTTAGGAGATATTCGCATTTAAAGATTGGGTTCGATTTTCCTTGATGAATTTTTGTAATATGGTACAGATGGGCACACCGTTGGAAACAGGAGGTTTCCAGGATCACAATACTGAAATTTCAGCCTTCTAGGTGGTCGGGGTGCCGAGATATGCGTTGTCAAAAAACGCAAAGTTTGCCCTATCTAGGACGCGTATTTTAGGAGATATTCACATTTAAAGATTGGGTTCGATTTTCCTTGATGAATTTTTGTAATATGGTACAGATGGGCACACCGTTGGAAACAGGAGGTTTCCAGGATCACAATACTGAAATTTCAGCCTTCTAGGTGGTCGGGGTGCCGAGATATGCGTTGTCAAAAAACGCAAAGTTTGCCCTATCTAGGACGCGTATTTTAGGAGATATTCACATTTAAAGATTGGGTTCGATTTTCCTTGATGAATTTTTGTAATATGGTACAGATGGGCACACCGTTGGAAACAGGAGGTTTCCAGGATCACAATACTGAAATTTCAGCCTTCTAGGTGGTCGGGGTGCCGAGATATGCGTTGTCAAAAAACGCAAAGTTTGCCCTATCTAGGACGCGTATTTTAGGAGATATTCGCATTTAAAGATTGGGTTCGATTTTCCTTGATGAATTTTTGTAATATGGTACAGATGGGCACACCGTTGGAAACAGGAGGTTTCCAGGATCACAATACTGAAATTTCAGCCTTCTAGGTGGTCGGGGTGCCGAGATATGCGTTGTCAAAAAACGCAAAGTTTGGCCTATCTAGGACGCGTATTTTAGGAGATATTCGCATTTAAAGATTGGGTTCGATTTTCCTCGATGAATTTTTGTAATATGGTACAGATGGGCACACCGTTGGAAACAGGAGGTTTCCAGGATCACAATACTGAAATTTCAGCCTTCTAGGTGGTCGGGGTGCCGAGATATGCGTTGTCAAAAAACGCAAAGTTTGGCCTATCTAGGACGCGTATTTTAGGAGATATTCGCAGTTAAAGATTGGGTTCGATTTTCCTTGATGAATTTTTTTAATATGGTACAGATGGGCACACCGTTGGAAACAGGAGGTTTCCAGGATCACAATACTGAAATTTCAGCCTTCTAGGTGGTCGGGGTGCCGAGATATGCGTTGTCAAAAAACGCAAAGTTTGGCCTATCTAGGACGCGTATTTTAGGAGATATTCGCAGTTAAAGATTGGGTTCGATTTTCCTTGATGAATTTTTGTAATATGGTACAGATGGGCACACCGTTGGAAACATGAGGTTTCCAGGATCATAATACTGAAATTTGAGGCATCTAGGTGGTCGGGGTGCCGAGATATGCGTTGTCAAAAAACGCAAAGTGGTCGGGGTGCCGAGATATGCGTTGTCAAAAAACGCAAAGTTTGGCCTATCTAGGACGCGTATTTTAGGAGATATTCGCAGTTAAAGATTGGGTTCGATTTTCCTTGATGAATTTTTGTAATATGGTACAGATGGGCACACCGTTGGAAACAGGAGGTTTCCAGGATCACAATACTGAAATTTCAGCCTTCTAGGTGGTCGGGGTGCCGAGATATGCGTTGTCAAAAAACGCAAAGTTTGCCCTATCTAGTATACGTATTTTAGGAGATATTCGCATTTAAAGATTGGGTTCGATTTTCCTTGATGAATTTTTGTAATATGGTACAGATGGGCACACCGGTTGGAAACAGGAGGTTTCCAGGATCACAATACTGAAATTTCAGCCTTCTAGGTGGTCGGGGTGACGAGATATGCGTTGTCAAAAAACGCAAAGTTTGGCCTATCTAGGACGCGTATTTTAGGAGATATTCGCAGTTAAAGATTGGGTTCGATTTTCCTTGATGAATTTTTGTAATATGGTACAGATGGGCACACCGGTTGGAAACAGGAGGTTTCCAGGATCACAATACTGAAATTTCAGCCTTCTAGGTGGTCGGGGAGCCGAGATATGCGTTGTCAAAAAACGCAAAGTTTGGCCTATCTAGGACGCGTATTTTAGGAGATATTCGCATTTAAAGATTGGGTTCGATTTTCCTTGATAAATTTTTTTAATATGGTACATATGGGCACACCGTTGAAAAGAGTAGGTTTCCAGGATCACAATACTGAAATTTCAGCCTTCTAGGTGGTCGGGGAGCCGAGATATGCGTTGTCAAAAAACGCAAAGTTTGCCCTATCTAGGACGCGTATTTTAGGAGATATTCGCATTTAAAGATTGGGTTCGATTTTCCTTGATGAATTTTTGTAATATGGTACAGATGGGCACACCGGTTGGAAACAGGAGGTTTCCAGGATCACAATACTGAAATTTCAGCCTTCTAGGTGGTCGGGGTGACGAGATATGCGTTGTCAAAAAACGCAAAGTTTGCCCTATCTAGGACGCGTATTTTAGGAGATATTCGCATTTAAAGATTGGGTTCGATTTTCCTTGATGAATTTTTGTAATATGGTACAGATGGGCACACCGGTTGGAAACAGGAGGTTTCCAGGATCACAATACTGAAATTTCAGCCTTCTAGGTGGTCGGGGAGCCGAGATATGCGTTGTCAAAAAACGCAAAGTTTGCCCTATCTAGGACGCGTATTTTAGGAGATATTCGCATTTGAAGTTTGGGTTCGATTTTCCTTGATAAATTTTTTTAATATGGTAAAGTTGGGCACACCGTTGAAAAGAGTAGGTTTCCAGGATCACAATACTGAAATTTCAGCCTTCTAGGTGGTCGGGGAGCCGAGATATGCGTTGTCAAAAAACGCAAAGTTTGCCCTATCTAGGACGCGTATTTTAGGAGATATTCGCATTTAAAGATTGGGTTCGATTTTCCTTGATGAATTTTTGTAATATGGTACAGATGGGCACACCGGTTGGAAACAGGAGGTTTCCAGGATCACAATACTGAAATTTCAGCCTTCTAGGTGGTCGGGGAGCCGAGATATGCGTTGTCAAAAAACGCAAAGTTTGCCCTATCTAGGACGCGTATTTTAGGAGATATTCGCATTTAAAGATTGGGTTCGATTTTCCTTGATGAATTTTTGTAATATGGTACAGATGGGCACACCGGTTGGAAACAGGAGGTTTCCAGGATCACAATACTGAAATTTCAGCCTTCTAGGTGGTCGGGGAGCCGAGATATGCGTTGTCAAAAAACGCAAAGTTTGCCCTATCTAGGACGCGTATTTTAGGAGATATTCGCATTTGAAGTTTGGGTTCGATTTTCCTTGATAAATTTTTTTAATATGGTAAAGTTGGGCACACCGTTGAAAAGAGTAGGTTTCCAGGATCACAATACTGAAATTTCAGCCTTCTAGGTGGTCGGGGAGCCGAGATATGCGTTGTCAAAAAACGCAAAGTTTGCCCTATCTAGGACGCGTATTTTAGGAGATATTCGCATTTGAAGTTTGGGTTCGATTTTCCTTGATAAATTTTTTTAATATGGTAAAGTTGGGCACACCGTTGAAAAGAGTAGGTTTCCAGGATCACAATACTGAAATTTCAGCCTTCTAGGTGGTCGGGGAGCCGAGATATGCGTTGTCAAAAAACGCAAAGTTTGCCCTATCTAGGACGCGTATTTTAGGAGATATTCGCATTTAAAGATTGGGTTCGATTTTCCTTGATGAATTTTTGTAATATGGTACAGATGGGCACACCGGTTGGAAACAGGAGGTTTCCAGGATCACAATACTGAAATTTCAGCCTTCTAGGTGGTCGGGGAGCCGAGATATGCGTTGTAAAAAAACGCAAAGTTTGCCCTATCTAGGACGCGTATTTTAGGAGATATTCGCATTTGAAGTTTGGGTTCGATTTTCCTTGATAAATTTTTTTAATATGGTAAAGTTGGGCACACCGTTGAAAAGAGTAGGTTTCCAGGATCACAATACTGAAATTTCAGCCTTCTAGGTGGTCGGGGAGCCGAGATATGCGTTGTCAAAAAACGCAAAGTTTGCCCTATCTAGGACGCGTATTTTAGGAGATATTCGCATTTGAAGTTTGGGTTCGATTTTCCTTGATAAATTTTTTTAATATGGTAAAGTTGGGCACACCGTTGAAAAGAGTAGGTTTCCAGGATCACAATACTGAAATTTCAGCCTTCTAGGTGGTCGGGGAGCCGAGATATGCGTTGTCAAAAAACGCAAAGTTTGGCCTATCTAGGACGCGTATTTTAGGAGATATTCGCATTTGAAGTTTGGGTTCGATTTTCCTTGATAAATTTTTTTAATATGGTAAAGTTGGGCACACCGTTGAAAAGAGTAGGTTTCCAGGATCACAATACTGAAATTTCAGCCTTCTAGGTGGTCGGGGAGCCGAGATATGCGTTGTCAAAAAACGCAAAGTTTGCCCTATCTAGGACGCGTATTTTAGGAGATATTCGCATTTGAAGTTTGGGTTCGATTTTCCTTGATAAATTTTTTTAATATGGTAAAGTTGGGCACACCGTTGAAAAGAGTAGGTTTCCAGGATCACAATACTGAAATTTCAGCCTTCTAGGTGGTCGGGGAGCCGAGATATGCGTTGTCAAAAAACGCAAAGTTTGCCCTATCTAGGACGCGTATTTTAGGAGATATTCGCATTTAAAGATTGGGTTCGATTTTCCTTGATGAATTTTTGTAATATGGTACAGATGGGCACACCGGTTGGAAACAGGAGGTTTCCAGGATCACAATACTGAAATTTCAGCCTTCTAGGTGGTCGGGGAGCCGAGATATGCGTTGTCAAAAAACGCAAAGTTTGGCCTATCTAGGACGCGTATTTTAGGAGATATTCGCATTTAAAGATTGGGTTCGATTTTCCTTGATAAATTTTTTTAATATGGTAAAGTTGGGCACACCGTTGAAAAGAGTAGGTTTCCAGGATCACAATACTGAAATTTCAGCCTTCTAGGTGGTCGGAGAGCCGAGATATGCGTTGTCAAAAAACGCAAAGTTTGCCCTATCTAGGACGCGTATTTTAGGAGATATTCGCATTTAAAGATTGGGTTCGATTTTCCTTGATGAATTTTTTTAATATGGTACAGATGGGCACACCGGTTGGAAACAGGAGGTTTCCAGGATCACAATACTGAAATTTCAGCCTTCTAGGTGGTCGGGGAGCCGAGATATGCGTTGTCAAAAAACGCAAAGTTTGGCCTATCTAGGACGCGTATTTTAGGAGATATTCGCATTTGAAGTTTGGGTTCGATTTTCCTTGATAAATTTTTTTAATATGGTAAAGTTGGGCACACCGTTGAAAAGAGTAGGTTTCCAGGATCACAATACTGAAATTTCAGCCTTCTAGGTGGTCGGGGTGCCGAGATATGCGTTTTCAAAAAACGCAAAGTTTGGCCTATCTAGGACGCGTATTTTAGGAGATATTCGCATTTAAAGATTGGGTTCGATTTTCCTTGATGAATTTTTGTAATATGGTACAGATGGGCACACCGTTGGAAACATGAGGTTTCCAGGATCACAATACTGAAATTTCAGCCTTCTAGGTGGTCGGGGTGCCGAGATATGCGTTGTCAAAAAACGCAAAGTTTGGCCTCTCTAGGACGCGTATTTTAGGAGATATTCGCATTTAAAGATTGGGTTCGATTTTCCTTGATGAATTTTTGTAATATGGTACAGATGGGCACACCGTTGGAAACATGAGGTTTCCAGGATCATAACACTGAAATTTGAGGCATCTAGGTGGTCGGGGAGCCGAGATATGCGTTATCAAAAAACCTATCTAGGACGCGTACTTTAGGAAATATTCGCATTTAAAGATTGGGTTCGATTTTCCTTGATGAATTTTTGTAATATGGTACAGATGGGCACACCGTTGGAAACATGAGGTTTCCAGGATCATAACACTTAAATTTGAGGCATCTAGGTGGTCGGGGAGCCGAGATATGCGTTGTCAAAAAACGCAAAGTTTGGCCTCTCTAGGACGCGTATTTTAGGAGATATTCGCATTTAAAGATTGGGTTCGATTTTCCTTGATAAATTTTTGTAATATGGTAAAGGTGGGCACACCGTTGAAAAGAGGAGGTTTCCAGGATCACAATACTGAAATTTCAGCCTTCTAGGTGGTCGGGGTGCCGAGATATGCGTTGTCAAAAAACGCAAAGTTTGCCCTATCTAGGACGCGTATTTTAGGAGATATTCGCATTTGAAGTTTGGGTTCGATTTTCCTTGATGAATTTTTGTAATATGGTAAAGTTGGGCACACCGTTGAAAAGAGTAGGTTTCCAGGATCATAATACTTAAATTTGAGGCATCTAGGTGGTCGGGGTGCCGAGATATGCGTTGTCAAAAAACGCAAAGTTTGCCCTATCTAGGACGCGTATTTTAATAGATATTCGCAGTTAAAGATTGGGTTCGATTTTCCTCGATGAATTTTTGTAATATGGTACAGATGGGCACACCGTTGGAAACAGGAGGTTTCCAGGATCACAATACTGAAATTTCAGCCTTCTAGGTGGTCGGGGTGCCGAGATATGCGTTGTCAAAAAACGCAAAGTTTGGCCTATCTAGGACGCGTATTTTAGGAGATATTCGCATTTAAAGATTGGGTTCGATTTTCCTTGATGAATTTTTGTAATATGGTACAGATGGGCACACCGTTGGAAACAGGAGGTTTCCAGGATCACAATACTGAAATTTCAGCCTTCTAGGTGGTCGGGGTGCCGAGATATGCGTTGTCAAAAAACGCAAAGTTTGCCCTATCTAGGACGCGTATTTTAGGAGATATTCGCATTTAAAGATTGGTTTCGATTTTCCTTGATGAATTTTTGTAATATGGTACAGATGGGCACACCGTTGGAAACAGGAGGTTTCCAGGATCACAATACTGAAATTTCAGCCTTCTAGGTGGTCGGGGTGCCGAGATATGCGTTGTCAAAAAACGCAAAGTTTGCCCTATCTAGGACGCGTATTTTAGGAGATATTCGCATTTAAAGATTGGGTTCGATTTTCCTTGATGAATTTTTGTAATATGGTACAGATGGGCACACCGTTGGAAACAGGAGGTTTCCAGGATCACAATACTGAAATTTCAGCCTTCTAGGTGGTCGGGGTGCCGAGATATGCGTTGTCAAAAAACGCAAAGTTTGCCCTATCTAGGACGCGTATTTTAGGAGATATTCGCATTTAAAGATTGGGTTCGATTTTCCTTGATGAATTTTTGTGATATGGTACAGATGGGCACACCGTTGGAAACAGGAGGTTTCCAGGATCACAATACTGAAATTTCAGCCTTCTAGGTGGTCGGGGAGCCGAGATATGCGTTGTCAAAAAACGCAAAGTTTGCCCTATCTAGGAGGCGTACTTTAGGAGATATTCGCATTTGAAGTTTGGGTTCGATTTTCAATATTTTTTATATAATAACAGAGTGTTCGATAACATTATTTTATATCAAATTAAAGTTTATCATTTAGGCATTAAAATGGTGTAAGAAAAAGTATAGGTCATACCAAATAATGTTTTCGATATATCCCAAAGTAACTCTAAAAAACACTTTTCAAAAAAGTTGTTTGCAGATTTTGTCGAAGCATAAAAGGTAAAAAAGACAGTATTTGACATAGTATGAAAGATATTTTTGTTATCTTTCATTTGATATCAAAATATTTGTTCTACGTGCTATACTTTAGGATTTATGAGTAATTGTTTCTAAAAAAGGCTGTCTTTTATTATATCCAATATTCAATTTCAAGCTCAATTATCTCGAAATCACCAAAACCAAATTCGAAAATATTTTGCAGATAGATTAAGCTTAACATAAGCTTTCATTTGGGACTAGTCCCGTTAGTGTACGCTCGTGGCCCAAAAATGAAGGGTCATCTCCTTTATAGAAGTGCAAAGTCTTTTAGATGGGAAATTGTACATATACAAGTACGGGTAAAAAATAAACTTTTTCTTTTATATAAATTCCACCCTTTATTTTTATAAAAAAAAAATTGATTCAAACAGAATACATATTCAGCAAACATTTAAAAGAATTTATAATGTATTATTTGTTGGATGAACATAAGTGTCTGTAGATATCGTTTTAAATTTATAAAAGCCATTTACAGTGATGGCTGAAGTAATTTGTCATTATCAGAGAAAAATTTAACAAATAGATGGATAGATACTGATAATACAACAGGAAGTCTCCTCGATTTTTTTTTTTTTAAATCACCTATATATATCACCGACATACTGACTCACACATTTTCAGTAAGAAACGAATCCCAAAGTTGTCAGATAAACTGCCAGCCGTAAATTGTATAACTGTGACATAATTCGTTATGCCATCTCTGTAAATTTTTTGTGAATTAAGTACCCAAAGGACTGCTTCTCTGAATGGATTCAACACATGTCTCCATATTGTAAAACTGAAATACATACTCGTATATAAAATATAATCTTGTATATAATACAAAAAGCAACACTAAAGAAATACAATATTCCCATGGTCGTAGATCCACATAACGATTTTTTTTTTCCATGCACTGAAGAAAATCTTCACTGTACTGTACTGATTAATGATGATTGATGATGGTTGATGATGAAAACAGTAGAGTATAAAAAAATAATAATATGCCGGACAATTATTTCTCGCATTAAACTTTGACAGGAAATGGATGTATGTACATTGTATATATATTGTATAGGAAGCAAAGTTTGGTCTATATACGTAAACCTCCTCGCTAAAATACTTGGATAAATTACATTTGATTTCGTTTTGGAGATAATTTATACACATTACATTACTATATCAAATCTTCATCTCAGTTTTATTAAATTTGTTACATATTTGGGGAATACTCGTATTAAGTCTTTTACTATAAACTAAAACATATATTTCGATTAAATGTCATACCTTCCTTAAATTCTTAAGCTACATAATATTGCAACCATAACTAAGTTACTCGCCGAATAATCATTACACAAATTTATATTTTTTCATTCGAGCAAATTCTTCGATTCAATGAACATTGATAAATACGTTAATTGAACTCAACTGATAAAGATAATTAAAGTGTGTATAATTCCGTATACCAATATTATCTGGAATGTTTATGTATACATTTCATTTCTCAAAGTGTACAAACTACAGATTCTATATTTACTCATATTATCTGCAGTCAGTTGCATTTGGGTTGTGGGAGTGTTTTTGTTTATACAATATTTTGTTATCCTTTCGTCCTGGCACACTGCCGAGGCCGACTCATTAGTCTGCTCTCTGATGCTGGAGCAACAAATACGACGCTGTGCGCCGTAAATACATAAAAGAAAAAGAATCCAAGTCAATGAATGTAGAGTTCCCCCTTTATGCACAGCACTCTGTACAATACCCATGTACATTGTACATGTAGTGTACATAACTGTGGGGAGTTGATATCACATGGAGTTAAAACTAGTCCAAGGCAAACGCGAATTCTGATAAAAAAAAAAATTCGAATCCGTCCAACGTTTTTTTCATAGCTCTCAGATATGCGTGGAATTCCGCGAAACTATTTTTCCATTTCTTCGTTTCTGATTTATTTTTTTTTTCTTTCTTTTTGTCATTCTCGACTTTGTTTCTGCCAACAGTTAACATTTTTTGACATTCATTGCTGGGAGTTTTTGTGTTCTTTTTTTTTTTATCGCAAAGATTTTTGTTATAGATGAAGTCTATAATTGACAGTGAAATTTAGACAGAGCTAATCAAATTTTAAAATTATATCCGATTGTTAATAAAAAACGAACCCCCTTAGTTGAAGGAGTTAATTTAAAAAAGTTTGCTATAGAGATAATTTTTGCTAATGACAAGACTTTTGGTATATGCACCCATTATTTTAAATTACCTAGAAACTTTTTTCTAAATTCGGTACGAAGAAAAAGACATATGTATGTTTTTGCATCACTTTAAAATTTAAAGATCACATAGCCACCAATCACCATAATCTGCTGCTGTTAATCAAAGCTGATTTTGTTGCGGATGAACACTATGAGTTTTATTATAAAATAAGATGCTTAGTTAAGGGTGTTTTATTTAGACGTGTGGTTTTCAATCTGGCAATACTTTTTTCGGAGTTAGTCTTTTTGACAGCTGTCACTTGATTTATGCTCAGTTTGGTTTGTCATTTTATGCTAAATAGATTTACTCCTGAATAAGGTTTGCGAATTTTTTTTCATCGCGTACTATGTCCAATATGCGGTCGACATAATCGCCCAGCAGAGTCGGTAATTCGAACAACCATAGATCGGTTATGCACCATGTTTACTCTAGACACTAGACGCATCCTCAGAGACGCCGCCGCCCGTACAGTGCGCACCGAACACAATCCAACTTAAACAAGAATTGAAGCCGAACAACGATCCATAGCGTCAAAGGATCGGTGAACGAGTCCAAAACGAGGTGGCCAGATCTTCACAAGAATTCTTAGCCATTACATTAAATTATATACATTTTACTTTTTGTTGAAATCCATACGTCTAAAAAAACACCCTTTATTATAATATGTATTTGTCAAATTTGACTTCTTTGAAGGGACTCATTTTGACGTTTCATCATTTTATTCCGATCATTTTTAACAAAACTATGAAACCACCCTGTGAAAGCGAATTACGAATGCGATGAAAAGAAGTCAAAATGAGGAATTTCAACAGTCCAATCTGAACATTTTTGTCAAAGCTTACAGACTACAAAGTAAGCTTTACGTCGGTACCTGTCTTTACGACTTAAACCTCCGGCAGGCCTACCTGCTATCGGTCCCAAGAAAATCGTTGGAATACGCCCCAGATTGGTAGATTTATTTTGTGTACAGAAGTACTATATTCTTTATTTTACCGCCGCAGTACAATTAGTTAATGTATTTACGTAGGCACAAAAACCCCCCTTGCTCAAGGGCAAGGTCTATCTGCACCTCTTGCATCAATAACTAGGTGTTATTGTTATTGATACCATACGCTTCCGCATTTGGAATTACCACAACCACCACGAGTCCAACCAAAAAGATGGCTGCCATGAATCGTCTTGCGACTCTTCATGACAGGGCTGACCATCTCCCGTGGTACCCGTTGTTATAGCAATAGGTACTTGCTTCGCCCCAAATCTGTTTTGTGATATATAAGCCATCAGATAGAGACACTTGGCATTTGGGCACCTTAAAACTTCAGTTTTGCCCACCTTTTGCTGCCAATATACCTACCAAGCATTCCTTAAATCTTATTTATTGCAACTATGCTTATACTTTATTTGCTACGTTATCTTGGCCATAGATAGACCGTTTGCTTATGCAAACCCAGTTCTGCTTTCTTAACGACCAAATAAGGAATTGGTCGTTTTATATTATACAACATTAGCCTGCATTGTTAGCCTTCCTTCCCCGAAGGAGCTAGGCAGATTTTAAACTAAAAGGATAGAGTTTGACACCTGTCAAACAAGAAACAAGAACTTTATATTCACATATGTAATATTATAAATTTGAAAGTTTGGATGTTTGATGTTTAATGGCAACAGAACGGCTGAACGGATTTGGATGAAATTTGCACACAGAGATAAATTATACTCTGCTGGAATAGAACATAGACTACTTTTTTCCCCGGTAAATGTAAAAATGGATGGTTTCCATAGCATAGATTTCTTTTAAATTTTCTATTCCAGACATATTAGCTGAACGAACCGCTTTGAAATTTGGCACAGAGATATTATAAATAAACAGACTTTTGACTCACCTCAAAAACATCTATATTAATATTATTTGTTTTTTTTTTATTATTTTCTATCTATTCCGAAGCCGGGACGAGCCGCTAGTGTAATTATAGTAATACTATACTTATTATTTTGCATAGTAAATGTATACCTTTAAAGCTGTAAAAGATCAGACTCTCTTTGTATTGTATTTTTCCATGTACAATTGGCGTTTCAGCCAAAAATTATTATAACAGTATGTACAGAGTCCGACAGCGAGGTATGGAAGATTTGCAAAAATTACTACACACTCATTTTTTACCAAAACTTAAGTTTTATTTATGTGTGTATTCTTCAGATGCTGCTATCAAGCTTGCCAGATTGGGCTATTTATCGGAAATTGAGCTATCTTTTTCCAAAATTTCGGACAATAATTTCACTATGACAGCCCAATCATAAATGGGCTATAAATAGCCCAAATCTAATGTTTTTGATATATTTTTTCGTACAAATTAAATCATATCATATTCGCTCCCTAAACATACCTCTTACTCATTGCAATGGTTGGCATCACTGTTTGTTCGCTATCTCTGAATAATATACATAGTAGGTACTACTCTACTCTGGTTTTGACATTTCAAATCAACTGCAACAATCTTCACTCTAATTCCATTTATTCCGGAATTTCCTTTTAAAAAAAGCAAATACAACTTAAAATTAACTGTGACTATAACGAATTCGATTTCTCATTCCTCAATTCGAATTACTATAAATTTAACCGAAATATATACAAATATAAAGCCAATGACCACGATGATAACAATGACTCTGATGAAACTATAACAGTTTTTGAATGATTTTCAACAGTAGTTAAGTTACATAATATGTATGTGATAATATTTTTAACTCCTCTTTTTTATGAACAAAAAATGTTTATTTTTTTTTAATTTTTGTTTTTTTTTAATAAATTGTAATTGAAGTTATGAAAACTTTTTTTATTCGTATTGGGCTACTATTTGGGCTACTTTATCGGCTACGGTTTTGGACTACAAAAATTTCTAAATTGGGCTAACGAACTAGGTCAAGACATGGCAACCCTGGTTGCCATTATAAAACCAGTAAAAAAAAGAAAAAAAATAATTTTAATCACGTAACAAAAAATCACATGAGTCAAGTGCTGTCCATTATTGGCAAAACACTCCTGCACTTCGTTGTGAGAAGTTCTGCATTTTCACGAAAAAAAGTACGGACCAATAATGAAGTTTCGACTAATTGCCACACCAAACAGTGACCTTGGGACTGTGGAAAGGTCGTTCATGGAGCTCTTTTGGGTTTTCAGAGGCCCAATAACGGAAGTTTTATTTATTAACCACTCCTGAATCCTGATAAATGGAAGTGGGCTTCGTCGCTCATTATCAAAACAGTGTCATCCGTCAAGATTTCCAACATTGCTTCTGCAAACCTCATCCGTCTGCCGTGGCCGTTCTGCTGCTTTGCATTCTTTCCGTTCTTTGATTTTAAGTAGAATATTCAATTTTACACTATTTAATATATTTATGAGCTTAAATTATTTTTAGACACATTTTAAGCGAAAAATTTAAAGTTCGACATATGTACATACATATACATAGATAAAGATAATATGTACATTATGTTTCTTTAAAAGAGGTTAATTGTATACTGTTTTTATGAATTCCTGCGGAGCACAAGTAGGTTGTTGTTGTCTTGTCTTATCTCTTATATGTATTGTATATACATAAATAATGAACAAAAAGTTATGTGAGTTTCGAAAAACTCTGTGTTTATATTTAAGTTCAACTAAATAAACCGAATAATTCAAGAGTTTGTGTTAAACTTTACCAACAAATGGGTAGTCAAAAATCCTTCGACTTCTTCGTGAGAATATGATGAATACAGCTTAAGGGACATATGTCTATATGTATGTATGTATGTATGTATTAACATAGCACACACAAACAAAGTGTGTTACTATTCATCTTCTTTTTTTTTTTTTGAAATCTGAAAAATGGAAGATATATAAATCTATCAACATAAATAAATGTATATCCTATAGGGATGTAGAGTATACATACATACATATGTATGTATGTACATAAAGAAAGAAAAACTGCGAGTCTGAGAAAACTTTTTCGTTCTGCATTATTCCATGAAGTTTTCTCTTACATCACAATTCAAAAACATCCTTTTGTGCGGAGAAAATCTCTAGAGGAACAGGAACAAAACGGATGTTTATCCAAAATGAAGAACAAAACAAAAGATATTCACCAACAACAAAAGGGTTCAGTTCGGTTCGGTTCGGTCTTCAGTGTATCAAATGGCATCATGAATAAGACAAAAAAAAAATAAGAAAGGATCTCCGGCGTTGAACTTTTCTTTCGTGTATAGATAATAATAATAATAATAGGTAGGTTATAGGTACATATAGGTATGGTTGATTCTGTTATATCATATGCCTTGTATTTACCGGCTTAAATATCGGACTAGCTAGTTCGATGACTTTTCACTGCCAACCTTATGCAATTTTCGTACCCTAAGCCATACGGATTTAGTTCCATTAAAGCATGACCTGCAGCGGTAAAAGAGGAGTAGGAACAAGAAAAAAAGAGCGAAAAAGGAAGCTCTTTGTTGAACTGTTTCTTCAAACATTTTTTTTTGTTTTTTTTTTTTTTTTTTCTATTCATATACCACCATCGAGCAAAATCTGCATCCTTATCTTCTGTTATTTTGTATTCCTTCACATCCCGTATCATGTTCCACAAGGACTTCTATCATCATCCTACAAACTCGAAGCTTTATTAGCGTATGTGTGTGTGGGGTATTTCCGTTTTCGTATATACATATGTATGTATGTATTTGCTATTCTTTTGCTGAAAGTGAAGCTGAGAATTTCATCTCGCTCCGTGTATGGTTTTGTCGAAAAGTGTCCTTATTTCATCACAGACAAAAAATATATAAAAAAAAAAAAAAATGAAACGGAGAAGGAATCACATATTCTGTGTCACATCTGCATGCCCTGCATATGGATGAGCTTGGGAATGTAATTTAAAAGACATCGCGTGGTCTGGTGCTGGTGCTGGTGGGAAGGATGAAAGTTTTTCAAGGCAATTCGCCTGAAGGCAGAAGAGTATAGTGATTTTTTTTTTATTAGAAACGAGTTATATCCTACAAGGATCCAACATGGTTTGGAGGATAATTTGAGAAATTGAAATTATTCTTGATGACAAAAGGCTCATGAAATACAAAAATTGAAAAAAAAATACGGAGAAGGGAATGTAAAACCATACTCGTATATTTATGTAGTAGAAGCTTAAAAGCAATCTAAATCTGAATAAGAGGAATTCACTGGTTTTCTGGTATTCTGTTGAAGGATTAGAATTTCTAGATAAATTGAAAATGGTGAGAGGAAGTAAAATTTTGATTGTTTTCGAAAAAAAAGATGGTATGGTAATATGAGATTCTTATTTCATTACACATCACACAAGAAATGTCTGTTCATTATAAAAAGAATTCATCTTCTTAATGAGAGAACAATAATGCAAGATTTTACATTAAAACATGATTTTTTAGAAGCTTAGGTAAGACAAAAGGACATTTGTAGGATTTTCAATGGAAAATTGTTTTCAACACTTTAATTTTTATTTGTTAAGTTTATTTTTATTTTTAAACATTTTTTAATTATGAAAGAGCGCAGCACGGCCATTCGGCTTAAAGCCTACTCGCAGTGGATTAATAACGGCACTGGCCACTCAGATATTCTGAACTCATTCAGATCTCTACCTAACCTAGTAACGTCGATTACATGACCCCTCATCCTAGCTTCGATATAAACATTAAAGTGTATCCAGATCTTCATGGAAGAATGAGTAACTTTGGACAGGAGAAGCCATCCATTTCTACACAGATATAAAGCACCAGGAATACATACACATGTACGTTTTAAATATTATTGCAATAAACTTGGTTCCAAAACGAGTTATATATTATTTTTAATAATTTCCTCACTCCATCTTATGCCATTTTCATTTCAAATTAACATTTTTTTTTCAAAAGTTTAAATCAAACAATACAGAAAAAGGCAAATATGATTTTTTTGTCCTGAATTCGAATCTCAGTTTATATTTTTTCCATGACGTCAGGTTTTTTGAAATAAAACTCTTTACCATAATATCCATAATACGATATTTTTAAGTCTAAGGAAAAATACAACAAATTTCCTAACAATAAATTTTATGATGATTTTGTAAATCTTTGTCTTCGAGGTACAATTTATGTAAATCTTTTGAGTAGGTATCTCATTTAGTTTTTGAACAATATCATTAGTTTTGAATGGCTTATGAGTGTTCATTTGATTCTATATATAATGTTTTGAGAAACCCTGAGTCTTATGCTTTCATTTGTTATTTCTTGACTATGATTTTGAATCCGAACTTTGATCTTAGCTATCAGCTCAAATTTAAAAAATACCCGTTTTCAAAATTATTTTTATATTCAAAAACTTGATTTGATGAAAAATATTCAAGTTGAAATTCAGGACAAAAAAAATCACTTTAAGCCATTTTTGTCTTTTTCTGTTAAGAACCGTTTTAGCATATAGTTCAACGTTTCTTGAAAGTCAATGTGGGACAGGTGAAGACTACCAATTAATGAGAATTTTTCTAAAATTAAATGAGATACTGAAAATATTTAAACTGAACATTGAAGATGGGATTATAGATTTTGAATTTTAAAAAGTGATATTTCAAAAAACCTGACGTGATAGAGTGATTTTGAAGTCGGATTCAAATCCAGGCCAACAAAAAACCTTCGGGTGAATATAATTTTATTGTCAACTACAAAACCTTGCGACCAGTGTAATTTAAATATAATTTTTGAGGGGGGGCCGCAGACTGTTAAATTCGTTGCTAGGGGTCCGCACACTCTCAAAGGTTGAGAACCGTTGCTCTAGTGTGTTCCAGGCAGAACTTTTAGCCATCAAGGAAGTCCTTTCTTGGCTCAAAGAAAACCTGATATTGTCTATACTGATACACGCATCTTCTCCGAAAAGATGTCATAAAATCCTTAGAATTTGTCTCCTATACATAATTCAGTCTTAGCCCAAAATTGTCTATTAGCTCTGGTGGAGATTCCTTAATAATTTAACATTCACTTAATCTGGGTACCGGGTCAATGAGACATTCCAGGTTATTGCAAAGCTGACGAACCTGAAAAAAAAATGGAACAACATTACCCTTAGATATAAGATAACATTCTTTACATTACAGCTAGACAAAAAATTCAAAAACAAACTAGCCTACATATCAATACCTTACAATTAACTTACTAACCCTATGCGAGCGCTCTAAGTAATTCTATACTTAAATACTTAAATCTTTTGTCTTTCGACGCTAATGTAATGTTTTACTAAAAACTTATCTAATGTCATATATTTTTTTATAGATACCAAGAAAACTGGTGCCACCGAGCTGTTCCTACTTAATTCTAAAACCTAAACTATGTAAGTCGGCCAAGACTTATCTTACCAACTAACGTTATCATTAGCACTATTTAACCACCAAAACTGCTTCTCTTATTTTACTCTATCTCTTCGGTCCCGATCGGACACTGTCCTACTGAACCGAAGGCACTCAGCTAGCGTCTTGTCCAAGGACTTCCCGACTGTAGATAAGCGATATTGCCTCTCTATCCTGCACCAATCCTCAACTGTCTAAGTATAGAAGAGGATCGGGCGGAATGAAACTGCTCAAACGCACACTTTCATAATATCTGTTGTTAGGGAAATATGCCCCTAAAATTTAGCTATTGGTCGAAGACATCACTCTTGCAATGTGACTTCGAATCAGCTTTAGTAAAAAAATTATCAATTCTATTTAGGTTTGCTCCAGGTTGGAATAATAATGTTTGTATTCTAATTCCGGTGTTCGAAATAGTCCAAGACAGCGTCGAAGCCAGTGCCTTTCAAACGGTCGAATCTTTTCCATTTGTGACGTTAAACCACAACTGCCATCCATAAGCAATCATCGGCCGAATAAGGGCCATGTAGCAAATCACTTTCACCCTGCTGTCAAGCCCCGTGGCTAAAAAACAACCGTTTTAACAGGGCAAAAGCTCCCTTTACTCTTGTCAAAGCAGCACTTACTCGTACATGTCTATCGAAATATAAGAACTGATCCAACCAGATACCAAGGTTAGTACCACCACACTTTTGTTAGCCAATGGAAGCCTATGTGGCCCCACAATTACCAGCCAGCTTACGCCGGTGTTTTATCGTATCCATTGTGACTCGACGCAACGGAGTCCTAAACAATATGGTTTCTGATAGTTGATTTTCAACTTCCAGTCTTCACAAAATTGCTGTATTCTATCGAAGTCACGTTGCAAGATGATTCTTCTGACCTCCACTTTTAGAGCCATTCCGTACGCAATAAGATCATCGGCGGCGTACGCAATTGGTTGAACAAGACTACCTACCAGATCGCCGGTGCAAATATTGAAAAGGATTGGCGAGGTAATCGCTCCTTGTTGAATACCATTTTTGATGTCAAAAACTTTAGTAGAGGTTAAGTTGCCACTTTTGACCTACTTCTGCCGTTAAGCAAGTCATAAATTAAATATAAAAGTGGTTTTCTTATGGGGTTTAGGTACGAAGGCTTGATGCTAAACGCATACCTTTTTTTCATAATTTTGATAATTTCCATTAAAAAAAAAGCTCAATACCCAACTTACAGTCATCAAACATAGCAAAAAAGTTCAAGGTAGCAAAACCCTTATGATCAGTGGCACCGATAAAAGCTTTGTATTTTATCTACATATTTCCGCCTTCCAGAAAAGAATATTTATTCAACTTTTGGTTCTTTTAATTTTAATTCGGTCCCCTTTTTTCATTGATCAAATTTTGTGTTTGGTCTCTTTCCCCTCATCATTTCTTACAATTATCATTGTTATTATAAAATGCAATAACCAATGCAAAGATATTTATTCTTGTACTTTTATGTTTATATACTTTTTTAACCACTGTTTTTATTACCTCACAATTTTCTAAATTATGAAGGACTTCACAAAAAAAAAAACCTAAACATTTTGGGATTTTATCGCTTTTTTAACTCCATAATGATAATCTATCTTTCTCGGTCTATAAAGTTCATTTTTGTATTGTTTAAATCATTACGGTTCCATCATTTTTTACGACCCGCCACTGTAGGAAAATCCTTAGGTGGTCATGTCTGTAATAATTTTGTTGATTCTCCCTGCCACTTAAATAATTTATTTTAATAACAATTTATTTTTTTATTTATGTAGCTTACTGCAACTCTTACTAAAATAAATATAACCCAACAACAATAGCCTCTCTCATCTCCCTTGCATCGATGTAACGCTTTATTATTTATAGCTTTGATATGCGCCGTTGTCCTCCATTAAAAACGGCTGCATACAAATTAAATAAAAAAAAAAATAGCACGCACGTGATACACACAACCAAGTACATGTGTATGTAGGTATAAATAAAAAGTTGGTATTAACGAACAATTGGGTTTTGCAGTGATTTTTTTTTTTCAACGAGAATAACAATATTTTTTACGAAAAACACAACGAAAGAAAAACTCACCTTCCAAATAACATCACCAGCCACAGTTCTATACATACCAATAAAGAGGGTAAAAGAGAGGAAAACCCATACTCGATCCCAAACACACATTTGGTACGAGTATGGTACGTATAGTCGTCGTCGGATACCGGATCCGTCCAAATTCATGCATCGTTGAGTACTTTTAATGATAGGTAAACGTGCTTGCTATACGAAGGACTCCAAACTCCGAGTCAGAAAAGCCTATAACTACCTACACTACATATGTATGTATGTATGTATGTGTATACTACACACACACACATTTTCCCAGCGAATACCCTACAGAGTGAATAATTTTCCCTTTCGTTAGTCAGAATGACAAGCCAATTTTCCGTGAAAATTTTCCTCTCAATAAAATCTGCTTTAAAGGAGTCCCCTGGTCCTTGGGAGTTTCAGTCAGTTTATGATTGGGATACAGCCTTTTGAGATAAACAGGGTGGCTTGCATAAAAACAACCCAAGCTGTAAATGTGACAGGGGATCACACTTTAACAATACCTAAAAGGAAGCGAAACAATTTATATTATTTTCTTGTTACATAGTTAAAATTATTATGTTCAACTTTCTTTTTTTTTTAGTTTGAAGTATCTGTCAAATAATCGGAATTGAAATTTGACATTATTATTTATGTATACTGTGTTTTGAAAAAGTGATTAGTAATTTTATGTTTGCTCAAAAATTTGATTTTCACTTTTGAAATGTTATTTAGAAAAATCAATTTCCCACAATTTTTTTTTGACATTTCATTAAGAACTCACCCTATACATTTTCAAGTTTTGTTTCTTTATTCTCTACCACACTAGCAACTAGCACACTGATAACCTGGTTGGGTCACCTTGTTAATGACTTTTAAAACAACACCATAGTGGTCACATACCTTTAAAAAAAAAAAGAAAACCCAGGATAAACAACCACTGCTGGTCGGAACTCGGAACAGAGAACTGGAGACCCGGCTAAGTGATATTTGCTGGACATTATCAACCAAAAAGCAAGAAAATAGCGTTGGCGCATAAAAATAAACGTCAAAATGATTCAGATGCGGTGAGAAGTCGGGAGGTTGAGCTTAAATCAATGAATTTTAAGGCAGGCCACATTTAAGTGGGTTTCCCCTTTGGCGTGGTTCTACATGGATGTCCTGTCCATGTTCACTTCATATACAAATAAATATAGCATTAACTGGACATCTGCAATTTTTTTTTTTGGAATTTTTCAATGTTAAAAATTTAACTAGAGTGTTTTCTGTCGAAATTTTAATTTTGTGTGAATTAATGATAAGTATAATAGGAATATAACGGTATGGATGTAATGTAAGTGAAAAAAATATTAATTTAATTATATTTGAGTAATTTGTAAATGGAGTTTTAATAGAAGGGCGAATGGGATGGGGTCTGTATATAACTGTGTAACTATAAGCCCCGCAAATCTTTCGTACCTAATCTGAAAATTTTTTGTAAAATTAAGAATTTTCATTGACGAATGTTTTTATAACTTGGAGAGTCTTAATCCATGATTAGTTTTGTTTTATCATTTTATCCTGTAGGTTGTTCTTTTCTAAAACCTTGTTTAGTTATTTCCTTCCAATTCTGAATCCCCTGAGACCTGAGTGAATGATGAAAATTCAATATATGATATCACCTCCTCAGAAAGAATTTTTGTTTTGTGTATTGAAAGTGACAAATGTCGATTTTTTCGTACAGACAAAAAATCATTTAATTTATTTTAGTTACATTTATTAATAAAATAAATATTATTTTTTTTAATGTTAAAGGTTCCATTTCCTTGGCACAATTTTCTAGAGATTTGTCATCGATAATAATTTATATTTTTTATTCCGTACCACTATGTTTCGCCAAAACTTTAAAATCATTCATGAAGACAATGTACATATTTATTCGATTGAACACATTCGAACAAACAATGTCTTTTTTTGGAAAACAATAGGTGCGTTTTTTTTGAAAAATATCCGCAGTGAAGTAGGATTTTCCAAGAAAACGAATCCGCAGTTGTGAATAGCGCACAAAGTTGTTATTTTGTGTATTTGTTTTTTGACAGGCATCACAACAAAAGTCAAAGGGTCTGTTCACAGACTTTAGTTCGTTTTGGATTTCTCTACAGCATAAGAACGCTTAGTCGCGTTAGTTAACTCTTAATATATCGTCGGCTAAAGATGAAATCTCGTAAATCCCCTTTTTCCAAAATTGAGATTTTTGAAAATATATCAAGTAGGCAATGAAATCTAGGCCTGGATTTAAAATAAAGTTCATTATTGTTGTTTTAAATGCCGAAAACATACAAAAAAGAAAACAAGGTAGATCCACGTTGCCACTTTACATTGGGAAAACCACGTAAATCCAGAAGTGTGTTAATAAAACTCTATTTTATTCGTGAAAAAAAAACAGTTTCTTTTGGAATTTGGATGTTTTAATTGAAAAAGGTATGTATACATACATACATATGTATGTATGTTCATACATATGTAAAATTATTATATTCTGAGAAGATCGCGAGTAAGCGACTACGGTATTGATATCGTACACCAAGGCGTATACTTGTTTTTTTTTTTTTGGTATTTATGTAAGTTTTTTTGCATATACCTATATAATTCTAAGACTCAGCATTACGCCATATAAACAGTTAAGTATGTAGGGGGGACATGCTGCCTCCCTGCAACTCCCTGCTTGGCCTAACTATAGTATTTGGGGTGGGTGCAAGGCTTTTTAAATTAAAAAAAAAAAAAAAGTTTCTCAAAAACTAAGACATTTCTAATATGACCAGAATATTTATTACATTTTACAACTTTTAAGTCAAGAATAATGATGTCACGTGGATTGAAAATGCTTAAGCTTGCCTTGAAAAATGACAGAATATAGTATCCGAAGAACTTCCAAATGATGTCAATGAGTTTCAAAACAGAATTTTCGAAGCAGAAAATAATGTAATCGATATGCCAGAAGATTCGCACGAGAACAATTCAATCATGAGCAACCATGTTGAACTTGAAAGTTTGGTTGAAGTTGAACCTATTCCAACTGATGATACAACGGTAGTTATTCATAATTCAGAAAACCTTATTCAGAGTGATTTTGAAACTCAAGAATGTGTGAAAAATGCCCAAAACTATTAAAAAAAAAGATGCAACTGCAAAGGAAAGAACACTTCATTGATACGATACCATGAGTTTAATGATCAATTGATTCTTCAGATTTATAGTTAGCAACAGTAAATCCCTATTCAAATAACCTACAAACAAAATTTAATCTTCAAAAGGATTGCGTAAAAGATTTTGTAGATCCAGGTCATCAAAATTGTACTTTGAATCTATGTGGCAGAAAAAAACACAGCTCTATGATGAATATTCCAAAATTTGGTGTCCAGCACATAACAAGAAACTTTTCTCCATTACCTACAGCTTTTAATAAAGTCTTTCATGATATGACTCCAAGTCTTTTTCGTCCAAAAAAAGACAAGTGTGAGGTTTGTGTTGGATAAGAGACAGGACACAGTCTATTTTGAACATACATATAAGGCTCAAAGATTAAGCTCTAGAGGAAAAAATAGAGATAAATCAATCAAAACAATTATAAAACTTTTTTTTTGACTAATATTTCCATACCTACTACAATTTGTAATTTTTTTATAACTTTTAACTTATGTCTGAAATTTGCCTTTAACTAACTTATTTTTCATATTCTTTTACTTACATATCTTAAACTCTAAATTATAAAATATATTGTGTAACATTAACTGAAAGAAAACATCTTAAATCCTTTATATCTTTCGTTTTTTGAGGACGAAATTCTCGTAAGTACCTAAAGAATGGTAAGTAGTCAAATTTTAAAACTTTACTACAATAAGTCTAAAGAACAGAAAAAAATAATAAAAAACAATATCAGATTTGTCAAAGGTATAAAATTCGTAGTAAATTAAACATTTCAAAAAGCTCTCCTGAACAATTAACAAAAATGGACATACGAGGTTTGCATCTTTAGCCGACGATATGTTGCTGTAAAGTATGAAACCATGAGTTACTAAATGAAGACAGCTACAAAAAAGCGTTCGTTTAAGAATGATTACACAGCTTTCTATGACACCAACACAAAATGCATTGTTTTTCCATCCACACTATTTTCAATTTTGTCGCGTTTTTTGGTTTGCAGATAAAACATAAAGTCTCAAAAAGTGCGTCGAAGAGTTAAAGCGTAAACACTCAGTGACAGATGCAAAAAACACAACAAGAATTATAAATCGTACCAACATTTCTATTCGAGACTCGAGCAAACGTCAAAATTCTATCCGCAGTCAGAACAGAACCTACTTCTACTTTTATCGGCAGTAGTGAGGATGTTGTATGATGTACTTTCCGAAAATCAAAGGAATAGTCCTGCAAATTGTCGTGTTAAGAGCGTCAAAGTTGTGTTGACAATTCAATCAAATACAGTTCACTTGCTGTAGAGATATTTTATGGTAGCACCAGAAGCAGCCACTGATAAGATGAATTCCATGATGTTAGATTGGTCTTGTGTATGAGAAGTTAAAGTCTTCTAAACGAAGAACACTAAATAAATAAGGGGCCGCTACATTTGGTAGAGAAACAAGGCCTAGTGACTTACAACTCTCAACCATTCCTATCTTCGAGTAATGGCAGGGATGGAGGGGACCTACAGTTTTGTATAACGAATCCGAACTTATCCGAAATTACTCTTGAAGGTGTTGTCAATTCCTGGCTAGAGGCAGTACCTGTATATACAAACTTTCAGGTGGCACGAGCAAGGATTGAACCCAAACCTTTGGCATGAGAATCCTACGCACTAATCATCACTACACAGGTATTAATACTGTTTAAAATTAAAAAGTATACACACACCATTTATTTCAGGAACACAACAGTTTGAACTTAATTATATTATAATACACACATACCTTCAACACTAATTTATTGTTATGATTTAATCTTTTAGAAGCAGTATACTTACGTTTTTAAAAGACGTTGCAACTTCACGTTTACTTTACGTTCTTGTTACCTTTCTTAGAATGTTAAGGATCTTAATGAATGTCTTCAAGTGTTGAACTTTCCAAAATGTTTAATACATTTATACTGGCTGCTAAAATGTATCTTAGTTTTGGAGTAATTAAAATGTATTTTTTTTTTCCAAGAAAAGCAATGAAAAATTTAATGGGAGTTGTTTTTTTTTTTTAAGTGAGAGTAAACTCTTCCGGGAGTTAGTTCGTTGCTTTAATGGTTTATAGTTCTAGGGATAAATTAAATTAGTTTTCTAAATTAAGTCAGAAATGCTTACTGACAAAATGTCTTTTCCATACAAGTCAAGTTTCGTTTCGTAAAACTTTCAAACTATAAACTATTTATGATGGCCACCAAAGTGTATCCGCAAATTAGATATACCCGGTTAATTTTATTTAATACGTACATATATACTCTACAATTCTACATACATACAAATACATATACATAGGTTCGTTACACTTTTCAAGACAATATTTTTATAGCATTGTGAATGCTATTGTTTGAAATTGTCATTAAATAATACACTTGACTGTCATGCCATTGTATATTGTATATTGTTTAGAATGTTCTATTAATTTTTCTTCTGCTAAAATTTTCTTTTTTCTTCTTATTTAGTTTCCTTTCGAAACTATGTATGAAACTATCAGATGAACAATTTTTAAAAGCTAAAGAAACTTAAAAAAACACGAATGCCAAATTACAATTGTATTCTTATAGAAAAGAGAACAATGATTGAAATAAATGTACCTACACAGACATATATACATACATACATATAGTCAGCAAAAAACTTTTCTTTTCTACTACATACATATGAACATATGCATATACATATATGAATGAGTTGGTAACCTTTAAAAGCTAAATATATGTATGTACAATTGTACATACTTTCTTTGTATGCTAGCGTACTTTTGAATTACTTTCGTAAAATATTTTCCACCATACCATATAAGATATGTTCTGTATGTATGTGTGTGGGGATTTTAAGGAGGAATTAATCTTAGTTTTTTGTTTCATAGCAACTGTAAAGTGCAAAAAAAAAACTTAAGTAGATAATTGTATCCACCCATATGCACTTGAATGCTTTGTTTTTGTCTTAGCATGTAACCTTAATGTGTTGTCGGAGTCTTTACTTTTCACGTTTAGAAATTAAAATCTAAATACTTTATGGACTGAGAATAAATGCCAGAACAATTCTCTGTTACTTAAGTTTTCTAACTAAGTGACATTAAATTGTCAACCATAGATAAAGATAATAATAGGTGTGATTTTCGGGCAAAGATATCTATAGTGAAATGGGATTAAAAAAAAAAACGTATCTACCCAAAGTAGTGCCATTTTTCAACTTCAAAATTGGTAATATTGACTAGTTGTTAAATATATTTATAATTAAAAAAAAAAACACAACCAATAACTTTTTTCCAGGAATAAGAAGAACAAGAAAGTTTTCACCTTATTTAATTAATGTTATAATACCAAAGTTCTAAAAATCAGAAATTGTTTTGTATATTTCTTTTTTGACAAAAAAATGGGTCAATGGGTCAATTCGCAGACTTTGGTTAATTTTGGATTTAAACTGAGTGATTTTGCGATTGGTTCCCGAAGACGAACGTGAAATATTCGATGCGACAGCAAAGCACAATTATTTTACCAACGATAGGTGACAGTACCCATCACACTAAACACTAACGGAATCCAACGCGCTATAGTATATGAACTGATATCCGAAACCAACCCGGTTTATGTAGCAACGACAAAAAATCTAATCTTATGTGATTTCATACACTCACTCGAAAACTACAGAGCAAACGCTGCCCCTGCAATAGTGTTTACAAAAAAAAAAAAAAAACGTTTTTCATGTTAATTGCTCAGCGGCTTATGAGATTTTAAACACAAATTCAACGAAAAAGCGCACCAATTTTCTTAGAAAAATATTGTCCATAGATACAAAAATGGTTTTACGTGAAAAATACTGTTTTTTGTCGCGTTATAAAAACCTTTATAACTAAAATAAAACAACTTAATGACCTTACGTTGCTGCTATACAAAAACGCGTTGGTTTAGAAAATATTAAACAGCTTTCTATCACACCAACACGATACAAAATGCAACGTTTTTCTATCGAAAGCGTTTTCAATTTTGTCGCAGTTTTGTTTTGCCTTAGTTTGATTGCATACATATATAGAACATGAATTCTCAAAAAGTACATGAAACGGTAAAAGGATTAAACTCTCAATGCCAATTAAAATCCTTAATAACAAACATGCATTCAGTGCCCCCGCCAAGTCGAGCGCGAAGCAAACACTTCATGCCGTACCATCCTTTACTGGAACTATTTCACCGCATTTTCAGGCCCCTATTTTAGAACCTCTGGATAAGACCAGAATGCATTCGTCATCTAATAAGCTATACTCTCATACTTAAAATCGAAAATTTCAAGTCTGTAGGTCCTTTAGTTCCGAAGTTAAGCGAAATCAAAGTTTCGCATTTATGACACTCACTCATGATCATAAAAATAGAACTAGTACTTCCCATAAACTCATAGAGCTAAAATTTGGTATAGAGTTATGGTTTAATGGCCACATTAGGGGAAAACTATAAATACTAGGATAATCGAAGATCTGGAGTACCTGGAGTACCTGATTAGAAAACACAAGAGCCCAACCAAACCATTGAAGATACATACATATATCTATATGGTTATGCCCCCTTCTTCTATTGGTACCGACTTAAAATAATCGATTGTCATTGTAAAAATCATCACACTTCTTCTAATTGAAATTTAATCTAGCCTATAGCATCCCACTTCTGGGCGAATGCCCCTGATTCTGCTTTTAATACGCATAAGTAGTGACCACTACTAACCCCATCTAGGAGAGAGTATAACTACTATACCACAAAGGAGGTGACCACTACTATACTAACGCCATCCAGAAGCGCGTAGATTTACTACACTGGGCAATACGGAAAACTGTTGCTTATGTACAAGAATCAGAACCGGAAAAAAAAGAAAAATTTTTAATTATAAAAAAACTACTCCTAAAAAGAAAAAAACTGTGCCAAAAAGAAAATCTAATAAAATAAATCAATAAGCCCAAGTTTCTACAAAAAGAAGTGAAATCCCATCAAAAACATTCTGTAAAAAACTAGACAAGTTTATCTCTAAAAAGTAATGAAATCTAGACAAAGTCATGCCAAGTCTAAGGTACCTTACTGCGATTTCTTTATTATATTCGTATATTTTAAATAATGTTAATGAATAAAAATGAAAGATATTAATGATTTTTGAAACATTAATGAGTAGGTACTTAATGAGGATGCTCAGCACTTTATGTATGTATGTACGGGAAACTGAAATGCCTTTAACGGGGGCGGCTTCAAAAATTACTCTTAGTTTATCTGTGGGAGGCGACCCACCTTAGAAGCTTTTACCTTGAAGGAAAGTTCGATGAAAAAAAAAAAAAACTTCTAATTAATTTAATACCTACTTCCCTCATGTACTCCTAGTTACAAACTATCCCACCTGCAATGGACAGAAAATAATTAACAAACTCCATTCTAAGTATTCTTTGTTTATTCATTGAATGGCTATGGCGGGCATTCAAAGAGCTTCCTTTTTTCGAAGAACTCAATCTTGTATATATTATGTAGGTATAGTTACAGTTGGCTCTAACCCTTTGTATACATAAAATCAATCACTTGCTAGCAACGAATCCACCCCCTGCACTTACGATGCACTGCACTGTTTTAAGTTTGCCACATTATTTGAAAATTTATTGACCTCCCAATTGGTGCTAGTCACTGCAACTCGATTCAAGAAGAAAATCTCCCCCATGGGTAGACGACCGACGACCGACGGTAGTGCCGGTCTCCCACTCATCATTTACTAACTAACATAGCTCACCTGTAAGAGACAGCAGCCACTTTATGTAGCAGTTCCGTTTTTACTTTTTCTAAAAAATCAAAGTACCTACAACTCGTAGCAGAAAACGGGCAACGGACTCGACTCGGCTCCCAAAGGAAGTTTATTGAATGACTCCCCAAAGAAGCCTGCATCCTTTTTGCAGATTGCTGCTCGTAAATTTAATCATTTACCAATTAAGAAGGAGTTTATCTTTTTCTTCTGTCCTTGCCATTTTCCTTGGTTTTCTTAAAGTATAATTTCAACATATGTTGGCGACATAAAATTTAAGAACTTCTCTTTCGCAATATTTAACATATAACAGAGAGAACAAAAAATAAAAAATAAAAAAAAATAAAAAAACTTAAATGTACACTTACATAAGAAAACTATAAAAGAATGTAGAAAATGCACCCAAGTGTCCTGTAAGAATATGTAAATGAAATTGCTTTGGTGTATGCAAACTTTAGTCTCTCATCCGCACAAACACATTTTTTACACTCACCATTACACGATTGATGCCAAATTCCTGAAAAAAAATTCTTTTATCTGGGCACTATTTCATAAACATTTACAAGTGACAAGTCAACAAATTTGTCGCTTTTATCTGACAGATTTTCATTGCATAACGTTTTGACAAGTGACATTATTGTCAGTTAAATACAACAAACATTTTTTTGTTACAATTTTGTCACTGTCAGACTATGACAAATTTGTCGTTACTTCCGAGCCACAATTTGGGTCGGTCTTAGCATAGATGGCTGTACTTTTGAAGACGTGAAATTTTAGATTAAATTGAAAATCACTCAATCCAGCAAAGTCATTTTGACCCACTTTACAGGAACCGATTTAATTTAAACCTTTTACACATATCAAAAAACGGTTACAATGCAATAATAATTATAAGTTTATGTCATTATCCTTATCAGGATCACTAGGATTAAATATTTTACTCCACAGTTTCTGTTCCTCCCTGCTTTCTCGAGCACTCAGCTATTAGTATTAATAAACTATTACACTATAAAATAGTGCCGTGGCCGAATGGGCTAACCCCCGGGTTCGAGTATTTTTGGAAAATAATTTTTAAATTAAATAATAAATTTAAATATTACTATTTATGTATGTATGTATTTTTGTTCACTATTGTTTTCAGCTTAATTTAAAAATTATTTTTCATTTTTTTAGTTTGATGTGCTAAGAGTGTCTTATTAGTTTTTTTTTTAAACTATGTATTGAATTTAAATTCTTCACCACTTTCACTTGAAAATATAATCTTAGAATTTTTTTTTACCGAAATTGTCACTTCACGATAGAGACTCAATTGCCTATCACATTGTAAATTGTAAGGGAATTTGTGACAATTTTCAAAAAATCAATTCATTGTCATGCCGATTTTTTGATGATTCAAAGTCTTGACAATTGTGGAAAATTCCCCGACAATTGTACAAAATTATCAATATTTGTATGGGACAGAATTTAGACAATTGTCAAGTTTGTCATTTACAAATTGTCATCGGTCGCAATGTTTATGTTAGTAGATTTCCAAAAAAAAAAATATTTGTATTTATTTATTTTTTCTTATCAATAATACATATATTTAAAATATACTATTAATAAATGATAGATGAGTCCAAGAAAATAAAACTTTAAAATGGATTTTTTCAAGAAATGGTAAATCTTAGAAAAAAAAGTATTATTACCATTTTTGTAGATAATTTACTGATCTACAATTTTAACCTAAGCTATTAAAACTTACCGTTTGTACAAAATATCCGTGACCTTTGAGATGACTTCGGATCTATGTGGAACTTTTGACAAATTGTTTGTGATAGTGTTTCCAACAATTTATGCCAAACTCGCCAAAGCAGAAAGTAGCCATCTATTGTCCTATTTGTAAACTATCGAGTTTACCAAAACTCTTCGAGAAAATCGTACCGATGTGAAAAGTTATCATTTCTTCTTAAGGAGCATATTTTACCGTTTCGACATGGCTTTGTTGAAGGAAGATCTACAAATACTAATCTTTCCATCTTTTCCAATTTCATTTTGAATAAATTCGAAGAAGGGTACCAAATTGATGTTATTTATACCGATTTTGCTAAGGCTTTTGATAGAGTTAGTCATTGACAAATTAAAACTATTTGGTTTTCACTCAAATATGTTAAAATGGATGGAATCCTATCTAAGGGGCCGTATACAGTTCGTTTGTATTGATCAAGTGCTGTCAAGTGCAATTATGGTTACCTCGAGTGTCCCCCAAGGAAGCCATCTTGGTCCACTTCTTTTTTTGATCTTTATAAATGACTTGGCTGATATCTTCTTGAACTCTAGTCGACTTCTATTTGCTGATGATTTGAAGTTTTTCAAATGCATTAAATCTATAAATGATTGTAATCTTTTACAAAATAATCTCCTAAAATTATCCTTAATTGTTAATAAATGTCAAATTTTTCCTTTTGTTGCAATTTTTCAAAAATTAATTTTGATTACAAAGTTAATACCTTTGTTCTTGACCGAGTTTTGGAGCAAAAAGACCTTGCTGTATTTTTTGATTCCAAACTAAACTTTATCAAGCACATGGAATATATTGTAGCTGAATCTAATTCCATGCTAGGGTTTATTGAACGTAATACCAATGACTTCAAGGACCATTTTACCCTTAAATCTCAATATAATGCCTATGACAAACTAAGAATGATTTGAAGTCCTTACTACAATATTTATTCAAACAGAATAGAAATGATCCAAACAGAATTGTACAAGGTTTACAATCCAGAAATTAGGTAGTATTCCACTAGAATCAAGCTTCTTGGAATTCAGTCACTTGAAAATAGAAGAAAAATGCTGTCTGTAATGTTTTAATTTCAAATTATATTGAAAATATAAAAACAAATTGGTTGGTTTGGTAGCAAATATCTCAAAAATGGATAGTGCCATTGACTTCAAATAAATTTTATTATACACATTGCAATGTGATACAGGTTTGGTATCATTTTTGACAATTTTCAACTTACCGCGAAAATATATGTACAATGAAGGAAAAATGATATTATCTTCAAAACTATTTTCTATTATGTGAAACGTTGTTTTTTACATATGTTGAAAGTTTGAAAAAAATTCAATTGACAGTCTTTTTATAAAAATTAAAAAGCTTAATCAAAAATTTACCAAAAAATGTCAAAAGTAGTTTCTATTTTATTTTTTTCATAATAAAATTTTGAACATATGGTACTTTTTTGACAAATATCGAATTGGCAGTTTTTTTACGAAAAATAAAAAACCAAAACTGAAATTTACCGAAAAGTGTAAAAAATTGTTATTTTGCTTAAATATCATCCCAACAAGTAATGCTATTGACTTCAAATGTTTTTTATTTTAATATAATGCATTTGTCAATACCTGAAAAATGATAAAATATTGACGAATATCAAATTGACATTTGATAAAAGTTAAGAAAATTTTTTTAAATATTTTTTTTACGCTTTAACATCTCTGACAATTTTTTTGTTAATAAAATTGTTATTAAATCAGCATCAAAAGTAAATCGATTAATATCAGAAACACCAAGTTTTCAAATTATGCATAATGGGAAGTTATCAGTGTGGGTCGCACCCAGCCTCTTTTTTCTTTTTTCTTTAGAAATGATTATTTATTTCTCGACCTTTTTTGAAGTCTAATTGTAGATGTAATGATCTCTAATTGATGTAAATAAATAAATAAATCTAGAACCTTCTGATTACTGATGACTCTCTCACCTAATCTGCATGATCAGTCCATGTAACAGACTTTTACTATAGTTTACAAGAACTAGGGCATCCATAGATCAATCAATCTAATCTAAACATTATTTCACTCAAATTGCTAAAATGTAAAAAAGCACTATTAATAAAAGGAGATTAATAATTTCCCCGTATATACAGGAACACCCTTTTTATAAAAAGAAGAATCGCAACGTTTTTCGTGAGAAATCGTTTTAAAACTCAGAATAAGATAAAAAGATAAATTCTTGCTACAAAAATGTAATACTTTCGGAGTCTTGAGTTGTTTAAATTCATTAAAAAATATCTAATATGATCTAATATGATTCTGAAAATATCGATTTTAGAGATTTTACGATTCGATTTTGACGAGACTACAATAATAAACTAGAAACGAATTGTAAATACAAAAATAATATGTTCAATAAAACAAATTTTGAATTAAGGTCAACTTAAATGAACCGGAGTGTGTATAACATTGAGAACAGAATCTTTCGACTTTCTTGTGAATTTTTGAGTAATCCTTATGAAAAACTTGTGCGATAACACGAAAAGGGGGGGTTTGTCACTTTAAAAAAGAAAAAAAAAAAACTTGAATAAAAACAGTTTGCCGCAGTGAACATAGACTTACAGCCAAAGATGCACAAAATCAAAAGAAAAAAAAGCTCATGTGAATTTTGTATATTTTTATTTTACAAAATCAGAGATTATATCTGGTAGTTGATGTTCATGTTTATGTGTTTTTCTTATATTCAATTGAATGCACTTTGAGATAGTTCAACTTTTCAAAATGCAAGTGCATTGAAGTGTTTTTATCCAGTTTTTTTATATATGTATATAAGTACGAGTATTTATCCTTCACAAGTGTAATCCTAAAAGTTTACTTCCTTACAAAAGCCGATTAAATAAGACTTACTGATACACGTGTAACATATTTATATATATATTCTTTTAAATTTATCCCATTCAATTGATATAAATAAATACAATTGATTATTGATATAGTGCATTTTTTGTTTTCCGAATTTTGATGAATCATTGGAAACATATTGCAGCTTTTGATATTAAAAACACTTTACGAAAGTTTCTATAAGTGGATATATTATCCTGGGTAAGGGTAAGCCTTTCCACAACCAGTGAACTTACTCTTGAAAAACGTGCTCTGGATAAGGGGATGTATGTCACAAATCCAGAAATCCTTTTCGCATCGAGTAAGCCTTTTTTGATTTTTATACATTTCGCTGCGACGACATAAGGGTTATCATAATCATTGAGTTCCAGGAAATTATAAAAAACTGAAGTTTTGGAGAAAACAAAATAGAAGAAATTAAAGATTTCCGATAAAGCAGCCGATACAAAATTACTTGTAAAGATTCCCAAGCCAATATTTAAATGAGTAAAATTCTTTGTTTTTGTTTTATTTTTTTTAAACAAGTACCGTTTATTTTATAGGTAGTGTAGTTTTATGTTTCATATATTTTATTTTTTATTTTATTTTATTTTATTTTATTTTATTTGATTCATTTATTCATCAATTAGAGTTTACAGTAACTCTTACAGACTAGCGAAATACAAAATTTGTCTTAACATAAATTTTAGTTAATTAACCAGAAAAAATAGGCTAAGCATAATATTTTTTAAATGTATCCCTACTCAAATGAAATTATTATTAATAAAATCAGATATTTGGTTAATTTCTCTGACACAACGAGATATTGGCTCGTTAACAGCATAATTTACTCTATGAAGTACCTCATGGTATAAATAACGATCGATTTCTAAGCACTCGAATTGGGACATGCAAATTTATAAGAGACAATAAAAACGGACAGTCAATATGATAGGATAAAATATCTTTAATAAACATTATGGAAAACATTTTGCGGCGGTTTTCTGAAGTCTGAATGCCAAGAAGTTATAAATAACTATTCTTGTAAATTTTCTTTGAATTTTTTCAATTCTAACAGAATGAGTTTTGTAAAACGGATTCCATACCACACATCAGCAGTAGGTACTCCAGAACTGATCTAACATAAGCAATGTAAAGCATTTTTAGGGTATAGGGATCACTTAGATTAGACCTTTAGAGTTGCGGAAAACAAATCCAAGCATAGAGTTGGCCTTATTAACTATGAATTCTAAATGATTAGCGAATTTGAATTAAGAGTCAAAAATGACTCCCAGAACTTTTTTGGTTGGGACTCTATCGAGAACTTTATTCTCAATATGATAATCATATACAAAAAGAGACGAGCGGCGCCGGGAAAATGAAAAACATTGTCATTAAGATATTATGTTCAGGTTTGATTTGTTAATTTTACACCATGTTGATAAGCTTTGAAGTACACATTCAACGGGATCCTTAATGCATCTCAGAAATTTAAAATCATCGGCAAACATCAAGGAAAAGGAATTTAAGAGAAAATCAGTTCATGATCATTTATGAATTTAAAAAACAAAAGTGGTCCAAGATGGCTACCTTGCGGAACACCCGAGGAAATATCTATTGGACTTGAGACGATCGAATCAATATGGACATATTATTGAATGCGTCCTGTAAGATATGAACGCAACTAATTTAGCACGTTAGAATGTACACCTAGTTTTTCCAGTTTATGAATTAAAATGTTATGGTGGCTTTGGCAAAATCCGTATATATATATGACATCGACTTGATATCCTTTTTTCTAGATTATTTTTTTGACAAAGTTAGAGAAAATTGTAAGATTTGTAGAAGTTGATCCCCCGGATACAAATCCGTGTTGAAATGGGGATATAGTCTCTTTTAATAAAAACGAAAGCTTATCGCAAACAATTTTTTCAAAAAGTTTTGGTATTACGGATAACTTGCGAATCGAGCGATAGTTAGATAGATATGTCCTGTTTTGGACCACTTTTATGAATATGAGTTATAAAAGATGTTTTCCATTCGGAAAGAAATACACATTTCTCAAGTGATCAGTTAAAAATAAAACATAGTATTCGAGACAGGGAAGGCGCACAATTCTTTAAAATAATCGGCGGAATTTCGTCTGGACCGGCATTCTTATCGTCATTCATGCTCGATAAAACTTTCTCAACCTCAGTTATATTAAAACTTAACTGACCAATGTTAACCGTATTATTAGATGGTGCCAAAGAGACACCATTAATGTTATTTGAAAGTAAATAATTAGATTTGAAAAATTTGGCAAAATTATTGCAAATGTTATTTATAGGTTAGGTATGTTAGAAATTCCATTTAAAATTAATCATTAACCCCCAGTTTCACAGTGATGGGCGTTTAAACTTCAGTTCAGCTGAACCTTAAACGGCGTTCAAGATTTTTAGTTCAACTCGTTCGATTTCACAGTCAAATCTAAACTTTAGTTTACTTAAACTTCGTTCAAATGCGTAATGTGACGTAACGTGTTCAGACATCACTTTTATGAAGTTTTTTAACTATCTATCCTTGTCTTTTCTATCATTCTTTCCTCATCTCGAGGTAAACAAATAAGGATAAATAAGAAATGTTTTTTTTTATAATCTTGAGAGATTTTTTTTAGTTCATTTAAAATCACTACGCGATAAAATTTTTAATGCACAAATTAATTTTAAATAAATATTTTCTGAAAAAAACTGATATTTCGCGACGTTCTAAAAAGTATTTCCCCACAAACCCCCTTCAATTAAATTGAAATGTCAGTTTTGTTTGCTGATCTGGAGTTTAAACGGCAGAATACCCTCGGTTAACTTGAACTGCGAAATAAACTGAGTTTACAGTTTAAACAAAACTGTGAAACTGAATAAATTCTTAAACTAAAGTTTAAACTACCACTGTGAAACTGGGGGTACCTAAGTAATATTTTTTCCTGATTATGATGACCTTATCCATTCTCTTAAAATTAAATATATACTATTTAAAGCAAGAACATATTATACACTTCTATGATTTATTGTTTTTTATTTATGAATTCAAGTTTAAGATATCGTTTAAAGTATACAAATATTCCAATATGTATATAGATATAGAGAAACTGTGTTAAATGCATATGCTTAATCACTCAACTATGAATAGCTTATAAATGGTAGATAACATTCTTACTCATTTACAATCATTCCTTATAATATCTATAACTAACTCATATTCTCCTCATATTGTAAAGGATCTCTCGAATTTTACTTTGTAAGCTCTTTATTTTAGAAGCTTGTATAACAGATTGTATGTATATCTATTCATTTTGTTAGTAAACCTATTTTGGAATTTATCTCTTAATTTTGCTTTTAATTTATAAATTATTTAGTCCCATCACGAATTGCATCGTAATCAGAAACTTTTACAAATATATAGAATAAATTTTCACGAAATCTATATACGTAATGGAAATTGTATCATATTTTCCATTTCAATGGATTTAGGAGTATAGGGTATAATTTCCTGGAACACATTTTCTTTTAGAATAACATAATACACAGCGTACAGAAATACTTATACACAGTTTCTTATACGAAGAAACTTTTAATGATCTTAAAATTCTTATAGGTTTATCTTTGAGCCGAAGACGAAGATATGATAGTATGTTAGATTGTTAATTAAAATAAAAAAAGAGGCTGGGTGCGACCCACACTGATAACTTCCCATTATGCATAATTTGAAAACTTGGCTTTGCTGATATTAATCGATTTACATACTTTTGATGCTGATTGTTAACAATTTTACTAACAAAAAAATTGTCAGAGATGTTAAAGCGGGAAAACAATATTTACAATTTTTTCATAACTGTTTGTAGTTTTGTATTTGTTGTAAAAAAATGTCAATTATTTTATCATTTTTTAGGTATTGACAAATGCATTATGTTAAAAATAAAATACATTTTAAGTCAATAGCATTGCTTGTTGTGATGATATTTAAGCAGAAAAACAATTTTTGACACTTTTCGGTAAATTTCAGTTTTGGTTTTTTATTTTTCGTAAAAAAACTGCCAATTCGATATGTGTCAAAAAAGTACCATCTGTCAAAAGTCTATTACGCAATAAATGAAATAGATTCGAAGTTAAAATGATTGACCATTTTGGACATATTCAAGTCAAGAAACTACTTTTGACATTTTTTGGTAAATTTTTGATTAAGTTTTTTATTTTTGTAAAAAGACTGTGAATTCGATATTTGTCAAAATTGTAGCATATATTAATAATTGTATTGTGTATAAATATAAATAAGTTTGAAGTCAATATCGGTGCTCATTCTCGAGATATTCAAGTCAAAAAACACTTTTTACCAACTTTTGGAAGAATTTTTTGTACTTTTTTATTTTTTGTAAAAAAACTGTCAAATGAATTTTTTTCAAACTTTCACCAGATGTAAAGAACACCGTTTCAGATAATAGAAAATAGTTTTGAATAGAATATCATTTTTCCTTCATTGTATATTTTCGCGTCAAACATTTTTTTTTTTAGTTTTTCTATTTTTAAAAAATAACGGTAAGTTGGAAATTTTTAAAATTTGTATCAAATCTGTATCACATTACAATGTATACAATAAAATTTATTTGAAGTCAATGGCACTAACCATTCCTGAGATATTTGCTTCCAACCAAAATTTTCACTTTTTTTAAAAACTGCTATAGTGAAAAAACTGCTTGACCAATTTCTATAAAAGTCCTTTCTGCATCTTTCGAAGTTATAACCTGTCGAACAAAATTTAATTGGAGTCGATATCTCTACTCGTTCTTGAGATACCGTGGACGAAAAAGGGTATCTCGAACGTACGAACGTACAAACGTACGAACGTACGAACGTACGAACGTACGAACGTACGAACGTACGAACATACGAACGTACGTACACACGCACACACAGACATCTCTCTACAAATGACGGATCTAGATTCTAGGAACCTTGAAACGTCCAGATTTGTCAAAAATTTCAATTTGACAAATCGGACCCATTACAATAACTCCCTATGGGAAGTTAATAAAGGCTATTGTACATGTCCAAAAGTGCCTTCAATAATTTGTGTTTTATTCACTGCTGCACATAACTTAACTATTGCAACATTCAAGTGAATAAAACAATCAAACACATTCCTTATACGAGTACGAGTACATCAACAGCACAGCTGCCATTTTTTTTTCCTGGCTTCTTTTTTGCCAGTAGGTAATATCAAATTGTTGTTGTTTGCCGAATGAAGTGATACTGCTCTATCTATTCAGCAGTGAATAAAACACAGCTTATATGATGTTTAAATTTTAAAGAGTTAATAATTATTTTATTTGGTGTTCATGTTAAAACAAAAGTTAAAAATAGGAAAAGTTAGTATGTATCATAATAATAAAAAGCAAATACTGATTGTGTTTATTGGGCTTTTTTGAGAACTGTATAAAAAAAAACATATCTGTCTATCCCATCAGGATATAATAAAACTTTATTTCTTCTCGAATGTTAATGCATATTTTGTGTTTTTGTTTTTACTTTCATAAAACTTTTTCTCTCCTTTTATACATTGTCTATGGCGACAAAATTATACATGCATACATATGTTATGTACTGTACATATGTATGTATGTACTCTGTGTAAAATGTATAAATAGAAATAAACCGTATTAAAAGCAATAAAACAACTTGACACATATATTGCAGCAATTACACTTTAACACAGTTAATCTCTGTTAATTTGATGGCCGAATAAAATGAAAATGAAAATGAAAATGAAAATGAGAAAAATACAATCGCAGACAGTGTATGAGTATTTGATGTTCATCAGATAAAATAAAAATAAAAAAAAAAAACACTTTATTGTTGCTTGGTTTGGCTCGCCACAAACAACCAAGCCAACCAAATCGGTTGTGAATTCACACACAAAAGCCCGCCCACAGCATAAAACATCCAGGACATAATCATTTAACATCGTTTTGTCAATTTGTCACGGACTCATGATTCGGGCCAGGAATAGGGAGTACAAATAAATACCACACATACTCATAGTCACATGCGAGCTGTAACGGACATAATACACATGTATGGTATATACCTGTAGGTACATATGTATACTTCATTGGAATTGGAAACTTTAAATGTGTTGGAATAGTGCATCCTGGTATAATAATACACCACCTTCTCCTTCCACATAATATACACACCTTTATTGTGCGGGCTTATCCCGCCAACAATTGAGACTCATATGTAAATTCAATTATAATTTCCATATTCGAATATTGATAGAATCGTGTAAGTACACAAGTTTGTTTGTATGTATGTACATATATCGCAGCTATCGTGGCTTGCATTAAATTATGGCATATCAATTATACCAACGTAAATACATTTCGTATGACACCACCCCTACAATTGATAAAGACACACATACACTACACACCCACACCTAACACCACCATAATGTACATATTTGTGAATAAAAATCCAGGAATGATTAATGATTCCCCGATCTGATAAAATCGGATATCGTAATATCCATTCAATTCGTTTATCGTTCATGGCATAGTTTTACTCATGCATACAGTCAGTATCAAAAGAAAGTTGACATGTATCATATCAGTACAGTATCATTATGACTTTTGTTTATTGAATTGTTTTTTAAAATTATTTTATAAAATGAATTATTTTTTAGTTCCCATAGGCAGTTATTGTTATCAGTAGGATATGTCAAATTGAAATTTTTGACAAATTTGGACGTTTTAAAGTTCCTACTGCCTATAATCTAAATCCGTTGATTATAGGGAGATGTCTGTGTGTGCTTGTGAATGTTCCTTTTGTACGTTAGAACGTTCATACGTTCCTACGTTCGTACGTCAAGAAAGAATAAAGACATGGAATCCGTTATCTTTTAAAAATAGAAAAACTAAAAACTAAATAAATGTTTGGCTTTCCATTATACATACAATGATCTAGGTCAACGGTTCTCAACCTTTTAGAGTGTGCGGACCCCTAGCAACAAATTTAACAGACTGCGGCCCCCCCCCTCAAAAATTAAATTGAATGTATTATTGTATATAATCTTTAAATTACATTGGTCGGCAAGGTTTTGTAGCTGACAATAAAATTATATTTTCCCGAAGGTTTTTTGTTGGCCTGGATTTGAATCCGACTTCAAAACCACTCTATCACGTCAGGTTTTTGAAATATCACCTTTTAAAACTTGAAAAACACCTTAAATTAGGCTTTCTGAGGCTATGTGAATTCGTGAAGTACCTTTTTTTTAATAACATTTGTGATGATTTCTTAAAATCTATAATCCCATCTTCAATATTCAGTTTAAATATTTTCAGTACCTCATTTAATTTTAGAAAAATTCTCATTAATTGGTAGTCTTCACCATTCCCACATTGACTTTCTAGAAACGTTGAACCTTATGCTATAACGGGTTTTAACAGAAAAAGGCAAAAATGGTTTAAAATGATTTTTTGTCCTGAATTGAAATTTCAACTTTAATATCTTCCATCAAATCAAGTTTTCGAGTGTAAAAATAATTTTGAAAACGGGTATTTTTTAAATTTGAGCTGAGCGTAAGATTCAGCTAAGATCAAAGTTCGGATTCAAAATCCTAGCCAAAAAACAACTTTAAAACGTGTTTTTCAAACCCATGACAAAATCATAGCCAAAAAATAACTTTAAAACGTGTTTTTCAAACCCATGAAAGCGTAAGATTCAGGGTTTCTCAAAACTTCATATAGAATCAAATGAACACTCATAAGCCATTCAAAACTAATGATATTCTTCAAAAACTAAATGAGATACTCAAAAAATTTAAATTGTACCTCGAAGACAAAGATTTGCAAATTCATCATAAAATTTATTGTTAGGAACTGTGTTAGACTTAAAAATATCGTATTTTTGATTTTTTTTACATTTGTAAAGAGGTATATTTCAAAAAACCTGACGTGATGGAAAAAATATAAACTGAAATTCCAATTCAGAACAAAAAAAATCATTTTAAACCATTTTTTCCTTTTTCTCTATTTTTTGATTTAAACTTTTGAAAAAAATGTTAATTTGAAATGAAAATGGCATAAGATGGAGTGAGGAAATTATAAAAAATAATATATAACTCGTTTTGGAACCAAGTTCGTTGCAATAATATTTAAAACGTATGTACATATGTATTCCTGGTGCTTTATAGACAAACTTTCGCGGACCCCCTGAAATTCTCTGTAGATTTTATAGAAGAAGTTGTTTTACGTATTTTTTTTTTTTTGACAAATATCAAAACAAAAGTAAAGTAGTCTGTTCATCAGGCCTTGGATAGTTTTAAATTTCCACTAAGCCATTCTGCGATTGGTTCCTGAAGACGAACGTGAAATATTCGATGCAACAGCGAAAGGTTTACCTAACACAATTAATTTACAAACAATTGGTATGAGAGTATCCACACTAACGATATCCGAAACCAACCCCTTTATGTAGCAACGAAAAAAAATCTAAGCTGATGCGATTTCATACACTCACTCGAAAACTACTGCCCCTGCAATGGTGTTTAAACATAAAAAGAAGTTTTGCATGTTAATTGCTCAGTGGCTTATGAGATTTTGAACACTAATTCAATGAAAAAGCGCACCAATTTTCTTAGCAGCACATAAAAAGCCTGTTATATGAATAACACTTTTTTGTCGCGTTAGTGTATATATGAATACTCATAAAACCTTTTATAAATAAAATAAGACAGCTTAAAGACCTTTTGTTGGTGCTATACAAAAAAGCGTTGGTTTAAGAGAGATTAAACAGCTTTCTATGACACCAACACGATACAAAATGCAACGTTTTTTTATCGACAGCGTTTTCAATTTTGTCGCATTTTTGTTTCGCCTTAGTTTGGTTGCATATATTTAGAACATGAATTCTCAAAAAGTCTACACACACTCGGTGACAAATGAAAATTTAGCTCTATTCAACCACAGAATTTCTAGTATAGACTGTAGAGTAGTGTAGTGCAGTGCAGATTCATGAAAACTGTCAGAGCAAGTCCAAGCAAAAACGTCATGAGTCAGATGTTAAATTCAGCGCAATTAAAATGCTAGGGATTGTAATAAATTACTCAAAAAAAAAATAGTGGCCAACCAAAATGTTAGTGCAGAATATTCTGCACTATAGTGTACAATAGTTCATCTCATTGAACGCTAAATGAGTGCAAGTCAGTGACGAAATTTCTTCATTGAACACTAAAATCTTTTCTGCTCGGATTAGATTCGTGCAACTGGTTGAACACACTTATGGTAAACAAAAACTTCTTATCGTACTATACGAATATGCCTTCGCGAAACACAAGAGTTATCAATTGTACCAACATTTATATTCGAGACTCGAGCAAACGTCAATATCTTTGCCGAAAAAAAACACACACCAATTATCTTCACAACAATTTTCTACTATGTAAAATGACGTTCTTGACATATGGTAAGATTTTGGAAAAATTTAAACTGACAGTGTTGTTTTACAAAAAATTTAAAACTAATTTGTCTTTGTGTAATGGGAGATTTTCAGTGTCAATGATTAAAGAAGATTTAGTTGAATTATTATAAGTGGTATAGCCGTGTTTTATTGGTAATTGAAAATACTAGCTAGTAAAATTTTATATAAAAAACAACAACACCTCAAAAGTGAACAAAATTAAGCTACTGTTTATCCATAGTAATTTAGTGAAGATAGAGTTTCATCTAGTTAAATGTGGGGGCAGTCAAGAAGTTCAAAAAATATGCAAATGTTAGCAACATGAGGGTGTGTTCGGTAACAAATACACTTCTTTTACACTCCGCCTGCATTGAAAAGTGCAAGCGATCCACAAATTTCAAACCAAACATTTATTTGGGTTGAAATTATGAAAATGCAATTATTTCGTTAAAAAATTATTAAAATCAATACTTTACAAATTTTTTAAAACTTTTAGGAATTTTTTTTAGGATTAGTGTATTTCACCATCACATATTGTGGAAAATTTATTCAATTATGCTTGTTCTCATTAAAAAGCTGACAAAGGTTGCTTCCATAAATGCATGGTTGTGAAAGTCTGACGAATGCATACCTTTTTTAAATACACATGTTAAATGTCCGATTTTCTTAAAAGCAAAACTCAAATATTTGTTGAGCAAATGTGAAACTATAAAAAGTGACAAGCAAACATTTTTTTTTTTTTTTTGACTTTAATATGATTGCAATTGATCGCATGTTTACAATGCATGTATTTATAAAAACTCCCAAAGTTATATGTATACGGTATTGAGTAGAATAAAATGGTAATTTTGACTCTACAGGCAACCTGAAGTAACTTCTCATAGTTTTTATTAATTATTTCTTTATAATTTCATGTTGATTTTTGTTTTCTAATATCTTATTTATTGAATAAAAAGAATAAAAGAATGTTTACTATCCAAATAAATGGTCTGTGTAATAAATTCTATAATAATTTAAAGAAAATAGTGAACCACGATTATTCAACTGGTCTTTAAAGTTGCTGGAAACTTAGCTCCATATTTTTCGCTCTTCCATATAAACCAATAGAATTAAACAGGGAGTTGATAAAATGGTGAACTTTAATCCGTGGGTGATAAATATAACAAGAAAATCAATATATTTTCAAAGTTTTACTACAAATAAAAGTAAAACACATTCGAAACCAACTCGTTGTGCATTTCCATGCAAACTTCAACTCAACAACCGTTTTCATGCATTTTCCAACTCGACCCAATAATTTACACAATTGTACATTCTTCGAACGCGCCCAATGTAGAACAGCTTTTGTTTATTTTGATTTAAAACTCAAATTGGATTTTCAACTAAAATGTAAAGATGTTTGCCAAAAAATTTTTTAACAAGTGAGTTTGTATATTTCGAATTTTTATTTGTAATATGCATTTAATTCATGTGCACTTTTGCCTTTTATATTTTGTCCGTGATAGAAGATTTTGAAATTTTGACAACAATAATTTGACAAGTAATGTAGGGATACCAACTTTAAGAAGTCAAATGAAAAGTGAATATAGCGTTTTATTGGTACTCGAACACTATGTTATGAACCTTATGTTTAAAACCTGCAAAAAAATATTAACGTATGAATCAAGCTAAATGATAATCAATTTTCAATTCATAATAATCAGAAGTTGGTATAAGATCCGTAGACCATTGACATTATTTTCTTATTAAAGTATTCTACTGTGACATTTTGTAATATATTTTTTGCTTAACTCTAGAACGCCACCCTCTAGAATAATACGCTGTGTTAATTTTCATTCGTATTATATTTTTTTACCAAATGTCAGCACAACTTTATGTTCTCCAGTTTAAATAATAATAAATTAAAGTAATTAAAAAGAATTTTTCAGGCAGACCGCAGCTTGCCAAGTCCTTATATTCTATAATTTAAAAGAATGTAAAGCTTATGTATTGTAATAAAGAATTTTTAATATATTGTATATTGCAAACAAAAATAAATAAAATACTCAACGGCTTATAACTATGCAAATAACTTTTTGGTGTTTATAAAAATTATAAGTAGTTTCTGAATTTCAGCGTTTATAAATGCGTTTTTCTAGGTATTTAATTTTTTTTTTCACTTTTAAATATTATTTATCTTTTCATCATAACATTAAAAATATAAAAATTAATTGTTTTAATCTTTTTCTTACATTTGGGGTATTATATCGACACAATAACTTAAGTAATACTGTTGCGTCTAGAGTTCAGGAATTATTCACGTAAGCATTGTGTTTTACATAGCCCTAGAAAAAATCCAAGGATGTCAAATCAATGTTTTTAGCACTACGTTTATTGTAAATTTTTACAGTTTTTTGTAAAGCTAACTATTGACATAAATGGCAAACATTCAAATTATGTTATGACACTTCAAGTGCCAGCTGAATTTGACAGTTGTTAAATGCCAGCGGCGCTACCAACTTAAAAACCACGAAACGATTTTTTTCTTCTGCTTTCTTGACGCGTCATTTTTAAACGTTGCATTCTATATACTTAGTTAATCAATTTATGAGATGAAAACTTTTACCCCACCTTGGAAGCAACGATAAACTGTGAGAATTCCCCTATATACAAGATTACAAGTACATACATAACATACATATGTGTAGGGGGCCTAATGCTAGGTATACTAATTAATTTCGAACAAAAATTGAATGCTTTTAATGTTTCTACCTCTCCTTCTAATCTTCGCCCAATAGGTGGAAAATCGATAAGTTTGACAGTTTAACTACTTGAAACGCATCCATGTAGTTTGAACTGACATTTACCGGAACTTTTGTAAGTCTTGACAAACGAGATTTCAAATCTCAAGACAAAGAGCAATACAGGGCTCAGTTATAAGGAACCAATGCCGAGGCAAGACTGAACATTTTTCGTTTTTGATGAGTCACAAGACTGTCAAAAGTGTCGTCTGGTCTCTCCAGACTCCAGCCGAAGTAAAAAAATATGTACCTACATGTATGTCCTAAAAATAACTCTCTTTTTTAATACAAAATTTATAGTTTATTTTCTATTTAATATGTGAAATGTAAAAGTAGTAAAGAAAATTTCAAACATTAGTATCGGGTGATTCATCGTGAGGTTTGATTTAAAATAAAAAACAAATTTGAAAGTGAACTTAAAATTTTTATTATATGTAGTAAGAACAGCAATTCATTGCGTTTACTTTTTGGCAATGACATCATATGTATATGTTAATGTTGCTCCATAAGAAAGGTCCAATTTTGAGCAACTCATTTGATTTTAGCGACTAGTACCTTGCGAATAATACGAGTAAATGTATGCGTATGTTATTGCTGCTATAGTATCTTAACTACTTGTTGGATCTGGATGTGGTCTAACCACTGGTTTTAATTTTTCAACACTAAAGGCATTGTCGGACCAAGAAAGAATATGGTTGTGTTTTTCATTATTCACGAGGTTAAATTAGAAAGTCTTAAAATATTATTTTGAAGTTTTGTAACTCGCGCAATCTGTCAAAAAAATCCTATTGAAAATCAAACCTCATGATGAATCACCCGATATTTATACTTCCACTGGCACTGATAAGTAAACAAATCAATATTTATGAAAATTTATTACTAAAGTTTTAAGTGCTCTGGTGACTAAAGTTGTATAATTCAAATAAATGTTTGAGTTATGCGCCAGATAAGAGTTAAATAATTACGACCGCGTCTTGGCGTTTTTGAAATATAATCAAGTTTAATGAAAATTGTATCCTAAAATATTTACACAATATATACATATTCTATTGATACTCCGTCTATATAAATATACAAAGTTTGTTATGAATCACAGTTTGGTTATGGAACACAAATCCAATCGTGTGTAAGTATTTAAATTCTTAGGGTTAACTTTAACTCCCCCTATACTTCCAATACTATCGGTCGATTGCTCGAAGTCTATACTATTCGATTAGCTTTTGCAAATCCTCAACCAAAAGGATCAAACAAATTGCTGGTGGAGGGCTTATATATTTAATGTAGCTAAGAGGATAACCAAAGGAAGACGAAAAACTATGGTAAAGACGAGTCCTATATAAAACTTCAGTTAAAAAAAAAAGAAAAAAAAAGAATCCCATCCACGTCGATTATGTCGACTTTGCAATCAGTGTCGCAGAGATTTATGATATTGGCGTAAAACTATGAACAACAAAATCGGACAAAGGAAACTAATAAATTAGCTTCAAGTGAAGTTTATTCTTGTCAAAGATGTTCGTATTCTGATTTTTTTTATTTTTTTTTGTCATTCTTCCATCTCTGGACGACACTTTAGGATTTCTCAAGTTACTACTTGTTTCGTGTCAATAGCTTTACAGGGAGTTCAGGGTTTATCCTTATCCGTAAGGCGAATTATAAAAAGTTATCTGTGGGCAAATTAAAGTTTTCTTGTGTCTTTGTTGTACATTTTTGTGTGTTTGCATGTTTTTGTAAACATATACTAATAATTATTATCTTTATCTGTGTTTATTATGCTGATGAAAACAGAAAACAACATAAAAGTTTTGTTTGTTTTACGAAAATAAGTTGAAAAAGAAAATTCTAACTTATGTAAGACACTTCCACCGAAAACAAGGATTACTATATAAAACCTGGATTTCGTTAACTAAAAGTAACGAGTTCTTAAAAAAAATGGGAACTTACTTTGATTAATGCAAGAAGTTTCTTTTTATCGAAAATTTTGTGGATTAGGACTAAAATTATCTGTCAATTCAAATCGTGAATTAAAAATGTATATAATAAGTTTTTTTTTATTTAAATCAGTTCAATAATTTATAAGCAAGTAAAAACTGAAAATAATGAATAGAGAAAAGAATTATTTAAAAAACAATGACGCAAAATTTTAAACAACCTATTGTTAAGGACTTAACATTTTACTAACTAGCAATTTGCTAAATATTTAACAATTTACTAACGACTCCAAAATTTTAAACCCTTTTTTTCATTTTGCTAAATCAGTAAATTGCTAACTCCTTCTTATTAAAAAACGGGCATCCGAACATGTCCAAATAGTGACAGTTCATGAGAAATAGCAAAGCAAACATACTTAAACGGACCCATTAGTTGAAAATGTCCCAACTGTAAACTGGACAATCCCATGCAATTCAATAAGATTAAAATACACATGAACACAGGTTTATTCTCGTATTCCATCATCCTGATGTAAATTTCTCCCAAAAAAAGCATTTTTCTGTACAGTCTTCAAATATTTCGAAATCTTCGTCTTCCGATAACATTTTATTGATTAAAACAGTTTTTAATTTTTAAGCAAATAAAACTCATACTACAATGTCAACTTTGACATTTCTATCATAGTAAGGGGCCAGTTATACTCGTAGCTATCATTGGTTTTTATCATTGAAAAATTTGTTTGGAAATTTTAAGAGGATAGAGAAATTAAAACTTGTCATGTTTCATATCAAAATAAAGCTAATTAGTTGGAGAATTTTTTTAGTGAAAAAAATATTTATTTTAACCCAGAACTTTTCTGTAAGTTCATTTTTAATTTTTCAATGAACAGCTGTTTCGATTTGGAACAAAATCGTTCCAATGAAAGCATTCCATTCTCGTTGTATTCCCACCTGTCAGTTTTTCTTTCAATGATCATTTTTTCTTTCAATGATAAACTCTAATCTCAAATAGGTACTTGGAATGTTTGTTTATTTTTGTTTTCTTTTAAATTTTGCAGTTGTACGTAGTGTTTAAAAGAAATTTAAATAAATCTATCATTTATGCGATTGTTAGAATTTTAATTTGTTCTTTTTTCCAAACAGTAGAGGTTTTATTTCAATGATAGATATTTTCAATGACATATTTTTCAATGATAGCTATAACCAACTTGTCAAAAAAAAATTCCAATGATTGGTTTCAATGATGAAAACCAATGATAGCTACGAGTATAACTGGCCCCTAAAAATGTCAATAAAAAAAATCACTCAGAATCCATCCGATACGAATTAGTCTAATTTTTTAAAGTTGCGGCTTAAAGTTGTGCTGTTGTCAAATGTTTGATGCTAAATTGTCTCTTTTTTTTCTTTTTAGAGGATTAAAATTCAAAGAGATTTTTCATATCGTTTTGGTTTGACTTTCTTTTTGGATGAAAATATTGTAGGTAAATCTAATGCTTTTCGTTCTTTTTCTTTTGTGTTCTTTCGTTTCTGTTTCTTCTGTTCACCAATGTTGTCTGTCAACACAAAATGGGAATGTCTATTTGTCAATCATTAGAACCGTTTCTTGTGTAGCAATCTTTCATACACAACAAACACGAACAAATTGTAAAACAATAACAAAAACAATTTTGCTTATGTAAACAAAAATTTTGAGTTGTTTTAGTTTTTTTAGATATAGAAATTTTAATAAAAAAAAAACAATTTCGGAAAGAATTATTGTATTATTATTTCCCAGAAATAAGTTTATTAATTTGTTTTTTTTTTTCTTAAGAACTCGAGTTTATGAAAGTCAAACTAATCTGAGAGTAAGCCACGTTTGTATAAAAAGCCCTCAGTACAGTTACCTATATGCTATATCACATTTTAATCTTTAACGGTTGTATTAAAAAAAAAAAAACTAGAAACAGTGAGTTCACCTACTAGCACACAATTTATTGTACAAGTAGATAACATACATACATATACATACGTCTCTTAATCCCAGCTCAAATGCAAAAAGGAGCACAGATGTTTCTATCCAAATGGGAATAGAGAACAAAACCAACCAAAAGTGCAACTAAAGGACAATGAAAACATCCATCAAGGAGTCATCTCTTCCTGTTCCTGTCACTCATGTAAGAGAATTGCGCGTCTTCATACGAGTTTTTAGTTTTATATTTTGTATTTTTTTGTTGTTCTTTTCTTTTTTTTTTGTCAAGTGATTATCTCTAGTTTCCCACTCCCCCCACTCGAAAACACACATGTGTGTATAACCATTTTAGAGGACTCTGACAGTCAGTCCCCAACAAGATACACCGACGAAGATAGAACATTCTCTCGAGACATTGTGACAACTATGTGAACAAGGATAATAATTATTCATACAAAACTCCCAGCCATCATCAGTATTCATTGTTTCGCAATGCGAAGTGATCGCTTTTGTTCTTCTCTACCTCACTCGGCCTTATCTGTTATTTTAATGTCTCTTTGTGGGTTGGGTGTTGGTGTTGATGTTGGTATTGGAGATAGGGGGTGATGGGGGTGATGGTGATGCGGTGATGGTGCCTGTGGTGGTGGTTGAAAGAACTCTCTTGTCTCGGACCAGTTTGGAATCCTTTCTTTTTCTATTATTTGTAATGGTGGGTGAATTCTTCACAAAGTGACAATCAACAAACAACAGAAGCGCTGCAATCAGCTTACAAATATAAAGTACACAACTGCGTCGCACTTACTTGCATAAAATAAAGAAATATTAAAAACGGCTCTCGGAAATAACGCCAGAAATCTTTTTTTGTTTAGGATAGGAAAAGAAGTAGTTTTTTTTCGATAAAATAATCAAGAAATGTTGGAAATTAGAAAGAAATAGAAAAAGAATTGGAATTAGTTGCGGACATCTTTTGCTATCCAGGCATAAATAGTTGGTATGCGCTGTTTTAATGACATTAATAAAATGACATTAGCACAAAGGGGATGGATACGTTTCTGAACTGTCAACCTACAAGTTTCAAATTGTAGGTCGCTGGCATTTGTATTCCTCCAAAAACACCGATACAGAAACAGTTGAGAGTTGTAGTTTAGAAAAGTTTAAAGAAAATTTTAAACAACTAATAATATAAAAGGAAAAGTAAGGATTAAATTTTTTTTTACGAACGCAAAACCTAACATATAGTGTTTTTATGTATCACTCACAAATACAAAATGAACATGAAATAATGAAAAACAAGGACGAAGGGTGTGATATGCTACTACTCGAAGCTTAAAGAAAGGAATGGAATGTTTATAGGAAATCTGGATTGGATACAATACTATAGACAACAACACTACAACAAGTAAAACTTTAGATATGTATGTATATTAATGTATACCTACCTAATATTTTTCCTTTTTCTCTGTCATTTTCCTAGTTGTTTCCTGTGTGTTCCTATTGTTTTTATGAACAGATGCTAGATTTTCTGCTCCTGATTTTCAATTTTGCGTTTCGAATACAAATAAAAAAAAAAAGAAGATGAAAATTGTGTCAGAGCTGCAGGCGGTCGTAGCTCAAAGATTGGAAAATGCGATAGAATCAACCACAGATCAATTTTACAATTGAAATTCTTGAAATTGAGATTTTTTGGAATTTCAGAAAAACATTGACATATACAAAAATCTAGAAATGTGGTAGATTTTTAAATTTCAAGTTACTAATTGACTTTTTCTCTTATCTATCTATTTCTATTTAATTGACGTTTATTTTCCCAAAAATTACCAAATTTTATATTTCTTTCATCAAATGAGATGACAATATTTTGCGAAAAATTCAGTATCATCTCGGGTGTACTCTGGTTATTAAGTTTAAGCACACAAAATATTTATTTAGTTTAATTAACATCATCGATAAATATTTGATCGTCAAAATGTAAATCTGTTGTTAATAGTCTTAAGTCCCTTTTAGACGATCAGTTTTCAGTTCAGTTATCAGTTCATTTTCAGTTTAACTGTCAGTTGAGTTAAATGAAACTCAGTTCATCAACTGAACTAACAACTGATGGAAATTCCATCAGTTTCAGTTACAGATTCAGTTTCAATTTTTGTGTTTAGACATCAGTTTAACTAAAAGCTTAACTGATAGCTCAACTAGAACTGAAACTGAAGTGATCGTCTAAAAGGGGCTTTCAAAATATATTTTATTCTGACAACTAAAAATTTCTTCTTACTCCAAAAAACTTTGAATTGACATTTGGAAGGGAATATGTATATTTTGTACCTACATAATATCATAGTCTGATGCGTTGCTTTATATACATATATGTATGATTTCAAATGTCAAAGTCATTGAAGGATAGCTAGGAGACATTAGTATTTTTAGCTGGTTTGGTTTTGGCAACACTGGTTTTGACAGCTGACGTGTGTTTAGTACCTTGTGTCACTGTCGAACAGCTTCAGTTTGGTTTGCAATTCAACCGTGGATCGTCTTACAAATGAACAACGCTTGCAAATTATTGAATTTTACTATCAAAATTCGTGCTCGGTTCGAAATGTTCATCGCGCGCTGCTTCCATTTTATGGTCGGCATTCTCGACCTTCTGAGCAGTCTATTCGGAAGATTGTGACCAAATTTCGCACCAAATTTACTTTGTTGGACATTAAACCACCAACACGTTTACGTACTGTGCGTAGTGAAGAAAATATTGCGGCCGTATCAGCTAGTGTGACAGAAGACCGCGAAATGTCGATTCGGCGCCGTTCCCAGCAGTTAGGCCTTTGTTACAGCACTACGGGGAAAATTTTGCGGAAGGATTTGGGCGTAAAGCCTTTTAAGATACAGCTGGTGCAAGAACTAAAGCCAGCCGACCTACCACAACGCCGAATTTTTGGTGAATGGGCTCTTGGAAAGCTGGCCGAGGATCCGCTTTTTTATCGAAAAATTGTGTTCAGCGATGAGGCTCATTTTTGGTTGAATGGGTACGTAAATAAGCAAAATCGCCGCATTTGGAGTGAAGATCAGCCAGAAGCATTGGAACAGCTACCAATGCATCCCGAAAAAGCCACTGTTTGGTGCGGTTTATGGGCCGGCGGCATTATTGGGCCATATTTCTTCAAAGATGATGCGAATCGCAGCGTTACTGTCAATGGTGAACGCTACCGAGCGATGATAACAAACTTTTTTTTGCCCGAAATGGAAGTTCTTGAATTGCATGATATGTGGTTTCAACAAGACGGTGCCACATGCCACACAGCACGCGAAACAATGGCGCAATTGCGAGGCGAGTTTGGTGAACAGTTAATTTCACGTTTCGGGCCGGTCAATTGGCCGCCTAGATCGTGCGATTTGACACCATTAGACTATTTTTTGTGGGGGTATGTCAAAGCTAATGTCTATAGGGTCAAGCCCGCTTCGATTGACGCACTGGAAGCCAACATCCATGCATTCATTCGTGAGATACCGGCCGATATGTGTGAAAGAGTATGCCAAAATTGGACTCACAGATGGGCTACCTGAGACGCAGCCGCGGTCAACATTTGCATGAAATTATCTTTAAACATTAAATTGCAGGGTTCAAACTATCGATTCAAATAAATATTTCATTAATTTTTTCGAATTTTTTGTGTTTTTTTTTTTTTTTAAGTTCTAAACCTCTTAAAAAATCACCCATTACATAAACCGGGTCGAAACTGACATTTTTCGATTCTTACGAAAATTTCATCAGTTCTTGTTTCCTGGGCAACTCCATACATAAACTTTAAACTTCTTCATGATACATTAGCTTGAACCTTATGAATAAACACAATCCGTCAGTTGACTTTTCGTATTGGTAACTTAGTCAGCATGAAGATGATCGTGTTTTCAGAAACATGTGCTTGGGTCTTTCAAGTAAAGTTGCTTATTTTTGTGGCGGCGGCGCGGAGTTTCGACTAGGCTTATATAATTATATTCCACACCGTGAATTTGCTTCTGCAAAAATTAAGGGCTGTGTTTTCACTGATTTTTAATTAAAAAAATAAGTATGGTTGTTAACCTTTTCAATGTCATTAAATCTACAGCTTATCAACAACAACATCCTTAATAGTTCTTGTTTATCAATTTTTACCTTCACGAACTTACCTGTCTTTGATTCTAGATAGAAAGAATATTGGAGAAAATTAAATTTGTAAGTATGTATTGAAATAACTCAATATTTAAAAAATCTTTTTAGTACTCAAATAAAAGTACAATTATATATTGCATGTCTATTTCTGTAACTTAACGTCACGTACTTTCATTAAACTCACGTTATTTTGTTGCTGACGAATTTGAACTTTATCAAGAACAAATTAATTTATTCCATGTTAAAGGAAGACAGAGCCACCAAAAAAAAAAAAAAAAAAAAAAAAAGTGTTTTTCTCGAAGTCAAAAATTTAATAAATATTTTCTTCAACGCCTTTAACATATTTACATGTGGAGTGACATTTTCGCGTGTGATATTAATATGTCATCTGGAAAATCATACCTAATCAAATCACGAGCAGAAGTCGCAACGCAAGTTGACTTGACATCATTCTGACACTTTTATAAATCAAAGGGGTTGAATATGAGTTTATATTTATATAAGTGGAAGAAAACAGTGTTCGTGACACTCACAAAACGTAGCTTTCATCACCTACTGTTTTACATACTAAATAATATGATAAGCCCTTCAGTAAGGAGTCTTGAATTAGTCCTTATTATGTGTTTTAGAAATGCACGTTGGAGAGAACATTTGTATTTATGTGGATACTGTTAAAATTTGTTATTCTCACTTGCGTGATAAGTCATATTTTTTTCAGGAGAGGGAGGAGTGCAGTCATGCATCGAAACATTCTCATAATTTGAGAAAAGGCAATACTTCATTGGTAATAAAGGGTTTTCCAGTAATAATTGTTATTTTGAATATCCCGCAATTTCGGTAGACGTCACTTTTGAAGCTGTATAATTTTTTGACATTTGATAAGTAGATACACGCCATTAATAAAAATTGAACGATACACACTTTAAGAACGCATTTTGTCTTTGCTGATTGGGTCCTTGAAATGCATGAGATTGATCCGGAATCCTCCGAGATTTTATGTTTTAACAACTTGCGACTTCTTCTGTTGTTGCTCCTTGAAAGATAAGGTCTACGCTAACAGCCCAGTTCTGATTCAAGACCTCAAATATAAAAAAATTCATGAAATGGATACGATTCTGTAAGCGTAGCCGAGGCGGCCATTTGGCTGACATACCTTTCTCTTTACATTGAATTTATCTCAAAAACTGGCATTTTTATTTGAATATTAAAATAACACCTCGAATTGGAAAACACTTTATTATATGATTAATTTAAAAAAAAGGTTTGGTATACTCAGGCGTATACGCAATTTTTTCTTAATATATGTACTACATGCATCTTTATTTAGTATAATTATTATCTTATTGAATTATAATGATCGAATTTTCTGTGGAATGGAATAAAATAACAAATCAATTTAAATATAATTAAGATGTAATACTGATTGCCAACCCAATGATAAGTCCGAAACGGACGTCTGCCAGAATTTTTTATTTTAAATTTCTTATCCTACAAAAAAAAATGTAATTCTAAGAACTTATATCTAATCAATTGTATATGCTAATTCTCTTTTTTATTTTAAATTCAATGGGTCTTATTTTTTGATTAATTATAAATTGTTCTTGAGATTAAACAATACCACTAGAAACTAATCTCTTAGGTTATTTATAGACTAATTAATTGTTTGAAATTTTAATATAACATTTATCTTCTGTATCAATGCTTGGCTTATATTTTCAAAACAGGATCTAAATTGAGGAAGGAATGTTAATTCATATCCTTATTCACTTTTCTCCCATTAACCATTATAATGTGTTCAACAACTCAACATATCATGCAAATGGAATTTATTAAAATTTATTACCCACCACAAGCGCACACATATGGCTTTAGAAGCACATCTACCTGCATATTATGTTCTCATATACATACATATTATGTACATATGTATATGCGAATTTTACAAGTAGGCGGGTATATGTACATATGTATAAGGTCTTTTCACCGTTTTCGACTTCAAAAGTACAATCCCTCACTGAAAACATGGGTATTTCACATTTGTGTGCCAAGCAAGCGAATTGAACAGGCAGTGCCATAATAATAAGGCGACGACAAATTTATTGGGCATCAAGTAATATTTCCTCGAATGAATAATGAAATAGTCGTAAATCTGTCGAATTCGGAATAACACCATATAAGAATGACGAAGGACTGGGACAGGACTTTAGCTGGTGTATGTGGTGTCGGTGTGGTGTATGTATCTACCGTATTCTCCTGCGTTTGCTTTCGTTCTACGTCTGGTGTAGGTATACATATGGTCTGGCCATTCCAGTTGCGGAAATTTATGACATTCTCACACGCACGCATTCAGAAACCCAAAAGCCCACCATATAATTGTGTTTTGCGAGAGCAAGGATTCTTATAGAAATAAGAGAAATGCGAAATTAATGATGACGTGACGGATGACGACGTGGCGCTTAGGTATACTATAATGAAAATGGAAAGTGCATAAAGAATAATCAGAGTCGGGAATGTATTTCGTCTTTTGTCTGGATCATATGCAGGGACTATAATTAAAACTAGGTTATTTACGAAATAAATTCTCTGGGGATTATTACGCATCCTCATGTCATGTACATATTGACGCATACATAGATACATACATATTTACTCACTAACAATATGATGTTGGCTATTAGATATTCCTTGACCATGTCAAAATGCAAAGTTGCCAAACACATAGTATCGACCAAAATGATTGCAAGTGTCATCGTCTGATGATTTAACAGATTTTAAGGCAATGTTTTCTAAAAGGCTTGAGAACGGCTTAACCGATTTATCAATCTTTTTTTTATAAGTTTTCAAAAACATAAATATGTGAAAGGTTGTTACAAAAAAAAATATAAAAATAAAAGTTTTTTTTTTCTATATGTATAAAGCACTATTAATTATAAAATAACTAGAGAGCCCGGCAAACTTCGTCTTGCCCCGACTTAATGCAGAAACTCAACATATGGAAAAATATTGTTGTTGCTTATTTGATTTCCCATACTTATAGGACTTTTTCAAAAAGTGCCTATTTTGATCCCCTTTCTGAAATCGGGCGACTTTTTGACCCCATTCCTAGAAAACTTCTTTTTTCGGTTCCAACCTTCCTTTAACAGTCACAGAAGTTCAATCTGAAGAACGGAATCAAGTTGAAATGTATTTGGTTCGACTCGATGACCTAGGATTACCATCCGTCCGGATTTTCCCGGACATGTACTCTTTTTCACTGTGTGGGGAACGTCCCTCATAGTTTTTGTGAGTTGTCTCTTTTTATCCATCACCAATGTTCATTTAAGAAGTAAAATGTTCATTTAAATTAATATATATATTAACTTAATTAACACATAAGAAAAAAAGATGCTGGGTTCGACTCTAATTACTTCTCATTATACTTTGATAAGCTCCCATTTATTTAAGAAATCAAAGAAAATGTATCAGGTTTTAGTTTTTATGAATTTTTTAACTTTTGTAAAAAGTGTGTGTAGTCAAATTATTCTTGCTATTAATCGTTTGATATTGATTGATCTTACTAACAACAAAATTATCAGACGTATGAAATTTTTCGGGATATGATAGTAAAAAAACAATTTTTGGCACATTTGTAAAATACTCCCGACGAAACAAAATTTTTCACTTGACAATTTTTTTTTTGAAAATTTTGAATTTTTCTGCATATTTTGAAGTTATAACCTATCACAATATTAAATTGGAGTTGATATCTCTATTCTCCCTTGAGTTGAGATACCGCATGGAAGAAAAATGGTAACTCGAACGAACGTACGTTCATAACGCACACAAACATCTCTTTAGAAATGACGAATTTAGATTCTAGGAACATTAAAACGTCCTGATTTGTCAAACATTTCAATTTGACAAATCGGATGGTTGACAGTAACAAATAGAACTCTTACTCTGTCATTTCTGTCAAAAATAATTAATTTTCACTTCTTGAATGTACATTGTGAAGGTTAATTTGTTTGTTTGTTTATGCTTGTTGTTGGGCACGATGCCATTTTTTACACCTCACAAATGTTTTTTAACCTGAAAATGTGATTTTTATACTAAATCTTTGTTTTAATTTAAATTTTCATGCAATATTTTGGTTTTTTTTATAATAAAAATGTGTTCATCCTATCCTCGTTTTGTACTCTTTTTTCAATTCTCGTTTTTCCGGGAAAGTCCGGGTTATTGAAACTAGACTACTTGTTTTATCTAAACATATCTGGTAATCCTATGTATATATAATATGTTTGGTTTTATAACTAATAATTCTTCAAGTCGACTTTTTTTTTCTCGGGGCCCCTATTTTGCGACTTTTTCAAATATCTCAGCGGCAACACTGCACTCAGTGTACAAATTTGATTAAAATCGGTAAATTAGTTTAGGAGTCCATCGCGGACAAACAACGTCACATGTAATTTTTATATATTAGATAAAAAGAGTCGTGTACATTTTTTTTTATTATTTCATTTGAATTTGGGTTCCTATATAATGCCACATATCCTCATTTGATTAGTTGAAAGGATAAAACCGAATAAAATCGATGATGTGATATCAGGGGAAATTCCTGATGATAATAATGAAGATCCACTGTTATATTATGACGTTGTTACAAAAAATATGATTCATGGTCCCTGTGGAATATAAGATACAATTTCTCCGAGTATGGTTAACGGAAAGTGTTCAAAACGCAGAGATGATGGTTTTTGCAATTTATCGCCGCCGCCACCACCACCGATCCACTGATGACAATATGGAATGTCAATAATAGTCCGATTAAATCAACAGAACATTGAAGTTGATAATCGTTGAGATGTTCCTTTTTCGCACTTACAGTCTAAAGCACATACTGTACAATGTTATTATTTATGTTAATGTTGAATTTTGAAATTTCGTCAAATCTATTAAATACATTATGCAAGAACGTGAACAAAGATAGTATAACATGGCATTTGACTTTAAAGGGTTACAATTTCCAGTGGAGCTTGCAATTGCAATGTTAATAAATAATTCGCAAGGGTTTCCCACATGGCCTATTGGATGTACACTGTTCCCGTGTCGGAAAACCATCGGCATTATATATTTATTTACGCACCAGCTCCAATTCGAACTGAATATTAATTATACTTAAGACATGACAACGTCTCTCGGGTCAGCTAGTGTTTTATAATTTTTAGTTAGTTCTTGTTGGTTTTAATTTATTTCCATTGCAAGAAAGATGATTTTCATAAAGTCTCCATTTCAAACTTCTGTAAGTTTTTGTTATTTATCTGATTTTAAAGAAGGGAGTCAGTATTCAAGTCCAAAGTTGTTTTTATTGGTGAGAAGTGATGCACTGCGGACTGCTTTGATAGAAAGCGGAGGAATAAGATGGACTCTGATAACTTACCTTAAACATCTTCACTACGTACTCGTATGCATATGCTTTCTCATAGGATCATGGATATCCATAAAATGGCAACAGGAGTAGAGAGAGAAGCAACAATCGTGAAGCTAAAAATCATTACGGGAAAAACAAAGATGTTCAACCTCGAGAATTCTCAATCATCCGTTTCGATGAACATTACTCAACAACCAGTAGAGAAAATAGAGAGCTTCCAATAACTTGGAAGTATCATCTGTACTCAAAGGAGAAACCAAACTAGACATATCACTAGCCGTACAGAAAAGTAAAGGCTGGGTTCGGCATGCTGTCCAATGCTTGGATAAACAAATGTCGAATCAGTTCTGCTATATATGGATGCAGCACTTACGGGTTTTCTGGCCTAATCGTATCTCTAGGGAAGAGTTAAAGAAGCGAATAGGTCAGGAACCCATCGACACCATTATACATATACGAAGGCACAAGTGGCAGTGGATTGGACACACGCTTAGAAAATGTAATGGCAGCATTACAAGTCAGGCAATGCAGTGGAATCCTCTCGCATTAGAATTTGGGAAAGAGCATAAATACATCGCTGGTTTCATAGCGAAAAATCTTTAGAAATATAAGGTAAATTAATTTAATTAGGTAGAAAAAAATGAAAAAGGGATGTTAAATCAAAAATTTTGACTTATTGGTCAAGCACATCAACTTCAATACAATTATTACTCCATTGACAATTAAATTTGTCAATACCATTGTTCGACAATGGTGAAGCCACAGACTATTTTTCAATGATATACTTTATATACTACCGAGAAATTTCCTTTGATTATAATATATCAACATCAACAATATCCTTGAAGATGAATGTCCAGTCCAGACCATATACACAACACTATTAACATCTTTCGTGAGTATAGAATTGTCATCAAAGCCAAATGAATTGAGTCAAATGCACATGATGCCGATGCGATGATAAAATAGACTTGTGTGTGGAAATTATTGAAAATTGAATTAATCATTGAGGTGGCACCTGCAAGCTTAATGAGAGACCATATATATGTATTTGATGTCATTTATTATATAATTGCAGCCTTATAGAATTGAATAGATATAAAAGTATATTTAATACCTCAGATTAAAGCCTTAAAATGTAAAAGAAATTAATTTAACTTCCACAATTACTCAGAGATGCAAGGCATCTACAAATAAAAAGATTCAATTATAAGCTACTTACTAATCAGTAATTAACATTCGGCTCACCTTGAGACAATAATTATTATCCTTTGACTTTGTGTACTTAAAGTCATAATACATATGTTTAAATTTTTCTAAAAGGAGTGTTTAAAAGATTAACAAATTCTTTCTTATACAAATTTATTTTTGTATAACCTCACTTTCATTTATGATAAAAATTTAAATTGGATGAGTATTATATTTGCAAAAGTGAATGAATTGGTTATATGGAATAACATATTTAAAAACCTACATGAATAGCTAGTATCATGTTTTCATATAGGGCATTGACTCCAAATCTTCAACACATAAAGAGTCCAGGAAGCCAACTCCAAGAACCTCAAAACTCTTATTAGACAATTGAGTAATTTCCACAGTAATTGAGATAACGTCGTTGGTCGTCGTGAAAGTAGTACATTGACATTGATATTTTTTCCGTCTTCTGAAGTCTCATTAAGAGTGGGTCCTTAAAAACCTCTCTGTGTCCTCGTTTTCCAACTCGAGAGGCTCTTGGTTTTCATTTCTTTTCACCCTCATGAAAGTGCATCACAACTGAGGAAAATATTCTTCTTATTTATTTTTTTTTTCTGTAATATTTCACATTAAAATTAAATTTTCATTTCATAGGAGGCTCGGAGCAAATCGTTTTAAAGGATTTCCCTTGAGCGATGGAAATGCTTTCCCGCTTCCAGTAGTATTAAACGTGTTCGTATGAAAGTTTTTCATTATTTATGGATATCCAAGTGCATGCAATGACGTTCCAGCTGGGGCTGTTTATATATATGTAGTAGTGGAATGTGTGTGTGTGTGTGTAGCTGCTGCGTGCATCTTTTCTCGCAATGAGCCTCACGCTAAGTGCAATTTGAAAATGCTTTTAGCAAGGCTTTTCACTGGCGTTGCATGGCGGAGCGGCCGGCGGCGCGGCGGGCGGTATACGTTCGTATCGTATACTGGCAGTGGCATAAACACAGCCGCAACTCTACCGCCGAGTTGTGCAAGTGTATGGGGGCTTGATTTTAAAGCAAATGAAATGAGAAGTGATGAGCTTTTCATGTAAATGAGCAAACTTACGCATTCGATAGGAAAGGAATGAGGTTTATGCTTACCCGCATTTGGTTTGTTGGTCGTGATTTTGCATTTCGCAAAATTATCATTCTTTATTTAAAATGTTTTCATTCTAAAAATACGAGGAAAATTCTAATATTTACATATCTTGGATAATTTGTAGGAATACAACAATTATTCCAAAAGACCAAGTATTTGAAATATGCATGGGTTCAGATAAGATTTGTTACAAAGTATGATGTGCTCCATAAGGATTGGATTAGATTGAGTTTTGACCGGACCGCAACTATGCTCCAAAAACAAATTTGATGCCTGCTATATTCCTGCAATTAATAGCACACAGACAAGGTTTAAGTCGCTTGGCCTTCATTCTTTACAAGATTGTTCCTTAATAATACGGGTGATTTTTTAGCTTGTTTGGTTTTGGCAACACTGGTTTTGACAGCTGACGTGTGTTTAGTACCTTGTGTCACTGTCAAACAGCTTCAGTTTGGTTTGCAATTTAACCTTGGATCGTCTTACAAATGAACAACGCTTGCAAATTATTGAATTTTACTATCAAAATTCGTGCTCGGTTCGAAATGTTCATCGCGCGCTGCTTATCGAAAAATTGTGTTCAGCGATGAGGCTCATTTTTGGTTGAATGGGTACGTAAATAAGCAAAATTGCCGCATTTGGAGTGAAGATCAGCCAGAAGCATTGCAACAGCTACCAATGCATCCCGAAAAAGCCACTGTTTGGTGCGGTTTATGGGCCGGCGGCATTATTGGGCCATATTTCTTCAAAGATGATGCGAATCGCAGCGTTACTGTTAATGGTGAACGCTACCGGGCGATGATAACAAACTTTTTTTTGCCCGAAATGGAAGTTCTTGACTTGCATGATATGTGGTTTCAACAACACGGTGCCACATGCCACACAGCACACGAAACAATGGCGCAATTGCGAGGCGAGTTTGGTGAACAGTTAATTTCACGTTTCGGGCCGGTCAATTGGCCGCCTAGATCGTGCGATTTGACACCATTAGACTATTTTTTGTGGGGGTATGTCAAGGCTTATGTCTATAGGGACAAGCCCGCTTCGATTGACGCACTGGAAGCCAACATCCATGCATTCATTCGTGGGATACCGGCCGATATGTGTGAAAGAGTATGCCAAAATTGGACTCAGCGGATGGGCTACCTGAGACGCAGCCGCGGTTAACATTTGCATGAAATTATCTTTAAACATTAAATTGCAAGGTTCAAACTATCGATTCAAATAAATATTTCATTCATTTTTTCGAATTTTTTGTGTTTTTTTTTTAAAGTTCTAAACCTCTTAAAAAATCACCCATTATAAGCTAAGATAGGAAGAAGAAGATAAGCCAGAAAATTCAAATTCACACAAGTGATTCCTGAGATACAGCACTGTAAATATGGCAAAAACCGTTAGAAAGAATATTTCCTTGAAGACTGAATGCAGAAACATAATTTAAGAAAATAGTTTTTTTTTTTAATACTGTAATAGTCTAAGAGCACACAGTTATGAAAGTTAACCGAAAAAGAAGGGTTTGTATCAAATATAACGACAAAAATCCAAGTCTTGCCCTATTGACCTCCTGATCACAAAAAGGTGAGTTCAAGATAAATCCATGGCGGTCATATACACAATACACATCTGCTAGGCATTTTGAAAGACCCAAAAAACTATCAATGATATTACAAATGTTAAAAAAAAAAACTTCTTTTTATCATAAAAAAAAAATCACACCAAAATTTTGGTTTGAGATCAATTCCACAGGTAGGCGTTTTTGAGATATACCCAACAAATATTTTGCTTAATACTTTTATTAGAAAACGGAAAAACTTAACTATGTATGTATTATTCAATTCACATAAGGATAAGCTATGTACATATGTATGTAAATATTAAAGGATAGACAATTTAGCTTTCTAACGATATACCGTTTATATAAATAGAACTAAAATTATTAGGTTATAAATGATCGAAGTCGAACAAAAAAATCAATGAAATTAAAATTAATTTTCCATCACACACTTCGATTGACCCTTAATGCCACATCTTTAATCTTTAACCCCTTTCTAGAACATCAAATCATAATCAAAATTGTATTAAAATCCGTCCAACCGTTGGACCGTGAGTCCGCGATCAAAGCAAAAAAAAAAAAGTTTTTACTTAAATATTTCTAATCTTTTAGTGCGAAGAATCTAAAATAAAACTAAAATAAAGTAACTGTGCAAAGAACCGGAACAAGGATTCCGATGACGATGACGACGACGACGTCCTGACACAACAAACTTTGTTATTTGATGAGAGAGAATATTTAAGTAGGTTGGAGTTTCCGAATAGATTCTATTTAAAAAAAAAAAAAACAGGTGTGTTGTTGGGGAGCTTTAAAATCATTATTTATATTTTGACATCAATAGCCTAATAACATCACTTAAAAGTTTCCAAATCCAAGGATGTTCGGTTCAATATCACTAATTTAGCCGCAATCAATATTCCAGTCACTCCATATCTCATCCTTCCCCTCTTGGATCTCTATATCAAAAGTGATAAAGACAGTAGGTATATCCGAGCTTTGAAATTTTCCTGTATAAAATCGGTAAAACTTTCTCAAACAAACACTTAGAATACCATGACGGTAAACATAAGAGATCTGTGGGCCATGGTTGGTTGAAGGCAGCTGCTGTGGAGGCTTTTAAAAACTTTTCTTTTGCTCCATTTTGACCTAAAGTTCAGTCAAAACAACAACATTAGACATTTCATCCATGTTCTTCTTTTGCTCTGTGTATACTATAGACTATGGAATAAGTCTCCCTATTAATCAATATGTCCTTGAGCATTTACCTTGCTTCAAAATATAAAAATAAGCAGCTGGTTTTGTAGACATACTCGTAGGTAGGTATACAAAAAAAAAACCCTGAGGGAAGTGGAATTCTTTTAACAATAAACCAGACAGCAGAATGAGAACAAAACCAGCCAACTCAAATGTAGACACACAACGAAAACGAATATAGTTTCCTTAGATTCCCCGCCTCCGGAAGAGCCCGTATTTTATGCTAATCCGATGAACTAATTACGTTGCGTTGTTTTACTTGGAAACGACTACCTATACAAGTATACGAGGGCCATACCATATAACGTTCTTTTTGGAAAATCCATTTTTTGGTTCATAGTGGAAAAGTTTCCGATTAAAAGTTGTGTGCTTGGTTCCACTAGCTCTGGGCTGGCACCATTGCAATTCATTCTTTTCATGTCACCTGTTTGCCAAGAATAGAAGAGCCGTTGGAGTTGGAGTTAGAGTGGCACTGAAGAACCACCATGCCTAGCTTATTCCGGAAGAGCAATCTGTCACCTTTTAGTGCCTCTCTGGCTTAGAAGTTTTCCTGTTTTCCACTTTTCTTCCCTTTTTTTTTTGTGGTATTTTAAATTCTCACTTTGAGTGGTACTTGCATATACACTGTTCATACCACTTATATATATATATGTATTAGGCGGTATTTTTCACCCCAATTTAAAGAACAACTAAAAACACTACGAAAATATACCCATCTATTGGGAAAGATCTATACAATACCCTATTCATTTTTTCAAAATTATTTTGGCTGAATTTACTTGTCGTCGAAATTTATCATATAGTTTACAATTAAAAGTGCTTTTAGAATATTAGTCAAAATCAAAGATTTCCGATGACACAGGATTTTCTTATAGGTGCATAAAATTATCTTGCGTTAATTTTAACTTAAGCGTGGAACACTGTACCTACTTTTATAAGAATAAATTTAATATAAATCTGTACATAGTATTTTTATAATTGGTAAGAAAAATTCTTTGATTCAAGAAGTTTTTCAAGCAATGACCTTAAAGTCCGTCAATTCGGTATTTGTCGAAAATGTAGATACCATATGCAAACAGTTGTATTATGTATAGAATAAAATAAAAATGAGGTCGTTAGAGATATTCGAGCCAAAAAAAAAATTAAAATTTTTTGGTAGAATTTCTTGTACTTTTTCATTTTTTGCAAAATAAAACTTTCAATTGAATTTTTTTCCGAAATTTTACCAGATGTCAAAAAAGTCATTTTACATAGCAGAAAAATGTTTTGAAGATAATATCATTTTTCCTTAACTGTATATTTGAGCTCCAAAATTTTGTTTAGTTTTTCCTTTTTTTATAAAATTAACAGTATGTTGAAATTTTCCAGATTTAGACCATATCGGTATCACATTACAATGTACACAATTAAATTTATTTGAAGTCTATAACTTTATCCGTTACTTAAATATTTGCCACCAACCAAAATTTTCACTTTTTTTTAAAAACTGCAATACTGAAAAACCGCCCAACAATTTTTTATAAAAATCCTTTCTTCAGCTTTTGAATTTATAACCTGTCGAACAAAATTTAATTGGAATCGATTGGTGTATTCGTTCTCGAGATATCGCAGATTCAAAATGGTATCTCAAACGTACACACGCACACACATAAATCTCTATACAAATAACGGATTCAGATTCCAGTAACCTTAAAACGGCAAGATTTGTCAAAGGTGCTTATTTTGACATTCTCTTTCTTTCGAAAGTGAGTCGAATTCGTTGAAACTTGATTTTGAGACTCGGCTATTAGAATGTTAATCGCACAAATAGAATGTTCACCCAATCCATAGAAAGTTCATTCATGCGAAAGCTAATTCAATTTTGACATTCGAAAGAATTGAACTAAATGTGACTTTTGTGTCGTTTGAATTTTTCTGTCGAGTAAGAAACAAAACATGTAAGTTTTTAATTATTTCATGGAAAATATATTACTTTTATTAATTTTTTTGTTGTTTTATGTTTAAATATCGGATCCAACTGGACAAACCGCGAATAAAAGGAGAAATTAATTAAAATAATGGAAGAAAAACCCGGAGGTAGCAATGGGTTTGAAGCATCCGCTATCCTTCTCCTTTGAACTTCTTCAGCCCCATCTTCATTTATAAACAACACAAATGCCATATTTTCATTTTTTATTTAATTATTTTATGTTTTTATCAAAAAAATTAAATTATTAAACAATAAACAAAACAATTACAAATAAAAAGATTTCACTTTTTGGTTTTGACATTTCACAAACATTTCTTTTTTGTGTTTGATCTTTAGTGTGACCAAATGAGTACAAAAAAAATAAAAATTTAAAACGAGTCATGAACAACTTATTTTTTTTTAAGAATAGTTTCAAAACTGGGTTGACACAAAACATGTAATGAATATATATTTATTTATGGTTAAATATTACTTTATAATGAAAAAATGTATTATTTATTTTGTTTCTTGATTCTTTATCCAACATCTATAAAATGTTTAGGAACAAAAAAATGTAAAACGGTCATACTAATTCAAATAGAAACATAGGAAATGTCAAACAGCTGATACTGAAAATGAATCTTTTTTCAAGTTCATTTTATGCTATCTTTCGCAAATGAATGTTATTCGATTGAAACTCAAAATTAAGAAAGTTCATTTTAACGAATAGACTATTCATGAGAATGCCAAAATAAGCACCAAAAATTTCAATTTGACAAATCGAACCGATCACAATAACTCCCTATGGCAAGTTAATATTCACAATAACACATAAGTCTTTGGAATTGATTTTTACGAACAAATCCAATTTACCCTATTTATGTAGAAAAAAAAAACAATTTTACAGTTCAGTTATGTTTGTATGTATGTAGTTGGAGCTTGAGTACTGTTTGTCGTGTCGTGTGGCAACCCGCGTTAGTCGTTCTGAATGAATAATTAAAATTTTATTTTACAACGAAGTACCGTTAACAAATCGTCGTCTTTTGTGTTCTTTTTATGTTTTCATAAAATCACCTATGGATGGACAAGTTTCTTTTTAAATAGAAAAAAAAAGTATAACCCCGCAGCGGATATATGTATGTATGTATGTATATAAGTAGAAAAAGGATAAAGTTTTATGCTATGCTAATGTGGTTATTTGAGAAACTTTCTCAGAGTCTACGAGTTTTATTCCTGGGTACCGGTTTTTAACATCCTTGGGCATAGATATTGAAAAAGGTCATTTTTTATCGCGGCATTTTTACAAACAAAAGAAGTAAGTGGGTTTGAACTAAAGTTATGCGAAAGGGAATGTTTTGCGGTATAAGATAGGTACTCGTATTATGTATATCATTATCCGCGGGCTGTTTATCATATTAAAAATTATAATACTGTTTTTTTTTTTTTTTAATTTTGTATATTTGTTTTTTTTTTTAATATCATCAAAACTTTTGGGATATGTATGTTTGTAAATTTTGACTATTCGTGCGTAAAAGGTTAAACATGTAATATCTTCCTAAATACAACATTATACTCTTCTTGTATTGTATTTTCCAAAGTCCTTAAAAGAAGAAATCTTAAGCTTCCAAATATCTTCAAGTTTTTTTTTTTTTCAATAACACCATGGAGCTCATAATTTTAAAAATATACTTATTACTTTGGTCCACAAGATTCTTTCAATACATTCAATGAGATATCCATGGGTCTTCGGTAGACCTTAATCGACATGACTAGACTACCTACCTATACCTAATGAATTGTAGGTTCTATACCCTTGTCATGTGTTTGCAGATTATAGATTTAATTTGAAGAGATAGGACAGTTAATATTTCGTCATGAACCCATGTCATAGGTATTTTATTAAATCTTCAATCTCAAAGTACCAGGTGTTGAAAATTTTATTTGGTTTAGTTGCTATTAGATTGTTCTTGCTTTGATATACTTTTAAACAAAGTTTTTCCCCATATACCGACATGACGGACTTAAGTTATTTTAAATACCGTCTTATGTCATTTTAAACATGTCCCTTTCAAATACATACATAAAAGAAATAATTTACATATACATGACCTAATTGGATTTTCCAAAAAAAAATTTACACAAAAGCTTAAAAATCAAAAATAAAACATTTTAACCTTCACGCCATGTGTGCAATATTTGCCTTTAATTTCCTAATTCGAATGAATGGAAAACGGTAGATAAATGTGGGATCTTGTATATGATTCAAGGGAATGAAATCTGTTTCCCCATTCAAATAAAGTACATAGTTAATGGAGTATAATATTATCCCTATGAATGTTAACTATATATACATACAATAGATTCCATTTCTATACAAATTCTTTGGAAAAAGAAAAGAGATTATGTATACTCGTGCAGAACAATCTGAAGCATGTGACCAAGGATTGGAGTCAAAATCCCAACAATTTTCTCTACTGTATCCTAATTCATCTTTTTAAGTTTTTATTTTTTTTAGTTTGACTTAGGTGATTTATATCTATGTATGTGTATGCCTAGGTTTTTTAAGGAAAAGTAAAGGAATCGTAAGAAAAAATTCAAGTTATGCCAGCTCACATTTTTATTTCTAATTTAATTTTGATATTTTTTTACACTTTAAAATTGAGTTAGAAATTTTTGTAAAACCTGTTTTTGTGAAAAATATTCGTAGTTAAATATTACAAATACAACATCTTCATCACTGCTGATAAAAGTAAAAGTAGGATCGAACTGCTGATAGAATTTTGACGTTTGCTCGAGTCTCGAATATAAATTTTGGTACAGTTGATAATTCTTGTGTATCTCGAACACATGTTCGTTGTTAAGCATTTTCCATTTGTAACTGAGAGTTTACTCCTTTTACTCTTTCCTGCCATTTTTTGAGATTTCATATTTTATCTGCAACTAAATCAAAACAAAAACGGGACAAAATTGAAAATATAGTGTAGATGGAAAAACGTTGCATTTTGTATCGTATTGGTGTCATAGAAAGCAGTGTAATCTTTCCTAAACAAACGAGTTCCTGTAGCACCAACATAATGTCTTAGCTGTCTAATTTTAGTAACTCATGGTTTCATACTTAAGTAAAACAAGGAGATAATATGAGTTACTAACGCGACAAAACGTTCTTATGAAAAAATAACTAAAGTCTGCTAACAAACTCTTTGACTTTTGTTTTGATATCTGTCAAAACAAAAAATACGCAACAAAACAAATCGCATAACTGCGGATACGTTTTTTTGGGAAATCCTACTTCATTGTGGATTTTTTTTTTCATTCAGCTCACTTTGAGAAACAATTAAGCTTCTAGAGAAATCTTTTCTCCATCCTGGTATCTGGTACTGGTTAAATATTATGCACCAAAGTATATTGGTTGTTCTTTACTAAGGAAAAATAGTTAACAGAATTAAAAAAATATAATTAAAATATTTTATAATTATAATAATTAATATATTTAGGACTGTCATGACAAAGGTCTGGGTTCAATCCCTGCCTTTGCCACCTGCAAGTTTGTAAGGGTACTGCCTCTTGTGAGGAATTGACAAATCCTCCAAGAGTTGTTCTTGTAATGAAAAGTGCTTTCTCAAAAAATTTTGCCGTTAAGATTTAAGATTCGACATATGTATAAACTGTAGGCCCCCTCCATTGTACAAAGGAATGGTTGAGAGTTGTAAGTCACTATACTTCATCCAAATCGAATGTGCAGTACAGACCTTATGGGAGAGCTTTTTTTACCAGTGAGGTGCCTCACATTCGTACCGTACTGAATTCAAAAGTATCCTATATAAAAAGTTCTCACCCGCCTATGGATTCATGACTGCATCCGCTGCAAATCAACATGTCCTGTCAGCCGCAAAGCCACTGACAGTTGACACTGACACATTTTAAACTTCATTTTATATTTATGAGATACAGGGTTACCTTACCTTAAGTAACTTTTAACTTGTCTTTTCTTTAGGTTTTTGTAGAGGAGCTTTTGTTTTTAGAGCTTTTTAAAACTTTTCAAATGATATTGGGTTAACTTAGTGTTTGTTTTAAGTATTTGCATTGGAAATTGCGGGAAATCTTTTAAAATGTAGTTACAATAAATCATAGACGGCAATTCTTTTTATTTTCTGGAGAGCTTTTGCAATGTTATTATATGCACTACGGTAACGCTGACTAATTTTTTCTTTCACACAACTAAAGGGAATTCTTCAGAAGAGAGAGTGAGATAAAGGCTTCTTATCTTCATAGTACTGCCCATTCGATTTGGATGAAGTATAGGCCCTGGTTCTCTACGAGCTGTAGCGCCACCTAATTTAGTTTCCACACCAAGTCTATAAGCTCTGAGTTTGATGAACCATAGCAGGATAAATAATTCGTTAATTTTCCGTTGCATGGTATTTTTTTTATTCTATAAGCTTAATTCGATTTTTCATTTTATCCTCGAAAATCATTATGTATCACAGAATAACGAATATGAAAAATTAAACATTCTGTGATTTTATCACATAAAAAAAGACGACAGTAACAATCCAATCAATAATCGAAATTTATTAAATTTACAAATTCAATTTTCGTTAAATCAATTTGGTTGCATAAATGTAAGTTACGGCCACAAAGCTAGATACTAATAATATCAAACACTTGCGACCCAGTGACGGTAGGTACCGTCTTTAGATTTTTCATTTTATAGATATTTTTCCATTATCCCTGACAAAAAGAAAAGAGAATGTTTGTTTCCATTTCGGCTATCATATGTTCTTGTGTCAACTGTTTATTTAAGTTTTTATGTGTCAGGATTTTTTCCTTTCCATCCTTCTTGAAGAGGACACCCGTATATAAAGGAGCAAGGGAAATGAGAAATGATTGAGAAAAATGAACTCAGAGCCGCAATATAATACAAACTGAAGCAATTTTCGATTTCATCCTACTCTAGGGACGAGTTCAATCCGGTGAATAACAATTTTTTTTTTGTTTTGTGAAATACTCCTAGTTTTTGCCATCAATCTTAAATATAAAAAATCCAGAAGTACATAAGTATTCTAGTTTTGTTTTGGTTTTTTTTCTCGAATTAAGTTTTTATTTTTGTTTTTTCCCTTGACTTCCATTTGTAGAATTTTTATATACATATAAAAGAAAGTCGTGTTAGTTATCTACACTATTTATAACTGAAGAACGGCTGAACCGATTTGTCTGAAAATTGACACAGAGACAGATTATAGTTTGGATTACACATGAACCACGTTCTACACAAAAATTGAAGCAATCTGCGATTACTGTTTTAGGACATGAAATTTGATTGCCCTGCCGCTCGATCCATTTTTTAACAAACTTACAAAGTACACCGGGCCATTTAGAAACTATGAAAAATTTGCATGGAAAATCGAATAAGCAACAACAAAATTTTTAAATAGCTTGAATTTTTGAATTAAATTGGAGGCGAGACGAAGTTTGCCGGGCCCTCTAGTACCTACTATATAAAAGTGGTTAGTCTTGAAGTTAGGTCCGAAAATTTCGAAATTTCATGAAAAATAATCCTATTTATCTTAACGAGCGTCATAGTGACTTTTAGAATTAAGAGTGTTCAGAAAGATATGTGTACAATGTTCGATGCCATTATGTATGATGGAACTCGATTTATTTTGCATGGCCACCACGGGCACGCTTGCAGAAGTCCAGACGCTGAACACAATTTTTGACGGTCTTCAAGCATAAATCGGCCGATACTGCTGCAATTTTACGTTCGATATTCGTACGAAGTTCATCAATCGTCGCTGGCTTGTTGGCATAGATCATAGACTTGTAGTAGCCCCACAGGAAATAGGTTAACGGCGTCAATTCGCACGACCGAGGCGGCCAGGCGACTTGACCATTTCGTGAGATAACACGTTCTCCAAACTTGGTTTCCAATAAATTCATTTTGACAGTCGCTGTGTGGCTTGTGGCGCCCTGTTGGAACCACCTGTCCCCCAAGTCCATATCATCCAATTGGGGCCAAAAATATTCGGTTATCATTGAACTGTAGCGATTCTCATTCACAGCAGTAACGGGCCGGTCTTGATCATCACGGAGGAATTACGGCCCAATAACGCCACCTTGGCCGGCCCATATATACCACATTTTTTCGGGATGCAATGATGACTCATGGAGTACGTGTGGATTGCTGCCTGACCAATACCGCATATTTTGTTTATTGACGAAGTCATTCAGCCTAAAATGAGCCTCATCGCTGAAGATCATTTTCAAGTTGTTGCTCAGCCCAATTCACGAACATTCGACGATTCTGGTGGTCAAGCGGCTTCAGTTATTGCGTCAGTTTAACCTTGTAAGGATGTAGGCCAAGATCTTTTCGCAAAATTCTCCACAACGACGTTACAGAGAATCACACGCTTGAGAACGACGCGACGTGTGACGTGTGTGTGCCTAAGTATTTTAATCCTGACAGCTTCACATTGATTTTATTATCGGACCAACGAAGTACTAGGAAAACCAACCCCAAACCTTCGTGTTTGACGACAGACAAAACGTATTTTGGCTTAAAAGTTTTTCCTTTTGGCTTCCGATGGTGAAAAGATGATTTGCGATATGTTCTGTTCAGTGGCCAAAACGCACGTAACCTATATTTTGTCAATTAAAAACAAATATAGGCTATGAGAATGTAGTTTAACCCACAAGTCCCAACTAAAATTCTTTGAATTATAAAACCTTTTTTTGATGAAGTATGATTTATAAATATTATCCCTCATTGACAGCATCTTTAAAAAAAAAACAAGAAATTGTAGTTTAATTTTTGTCAGCTTTGTTCATATGTACAAAATGTCAACAAAAAAAATATTTAGAGTGTTAATAATGTGCATAATGTACATAGCATATTATATTATTTGTAAGTCAATTAATTAAAAACACATTATCTATGTACAACTGCTTCCTTTATACATTTTCTCTTGCCATCTAAATTATTCGAGCAAATTGAATTTTCTGTTTAAAATGTAAGAAAAACATTCTCCATTCGTACTTCACAGAACATGCAAACGAAACAGAAAATAGATTTTCTCAAAATTTATTTATTCATTATGAAAATCGGAGATGATGCAAAATTTTAGATCATGTACAGATACAGGGTGACAAGAGTATCTATATTTATTTAAAATAATTTAATAAGATTAAATCATCTGTGATTCGAAATTCGAAGTGAATTCAATCGGCATGTAAATGTTTTATTTGGACCTCGACTTTCAAAGCTCATTAGCAAATCAATATACGAAATTTAAATACGAAATACGAAAAAATATGTATGTAATGAGGCTAGAAATATTATGCAAGCTTTTCTTATATCATTGGATTGATATTTAATAAACATTAAAAAATTATAGCAGTTAATATTAATTAAATTTGGTTATAAAAAAATTGATTTTATAATGGAAGTATGTATATTGAATTATGCATATGTAATAATTGAGCAAGCATGGTCCATATCCTCCGGCTTCAAGTGCACCCTATGTTTTTTGGGAATCCTCAATTCTCCTATGATATGTAAATGTATGTATGTATGTATTTATATTGGGAAATTGAGATAGACGCACATTATTTCCGTTCTGATGCCAGCTCACGTACATTTTTGTCAATCTATTTTCTATGTCACTGGTTGTTATTTATGAAGGTATTAAAATAGCCCTTTTAGGCTCACTGGCTCACTCTAACTCTGTTTATCAATCGAAACCACTAAAAACTTGTCCTTCCATACGTTACGTACGTATACATATAAGTCGTAGGTAGAACTCACAAGCCTTTGACGTTCTAACCGTTCAACGAGTTTGTTGGTTTTTCGTTACCAAAACTAGAGGAAATTGAACGATAGATAATAAAAATACTGAAATGACCCATATATTTGTAGGCCCACCACCCCACCACATCGATTAACCACGATACACATTGCTCATATTTTGCCAACCTTATATCAAATATTCTGGTTGTGAAACTGATGACTTATGGAAATGAAATTAGAAATTGACAGTTGACAAAGTTTTATGGCCAAAGTCCATTTAAATTTCATTTGATTACTTATGTACATATGTATATGATGTGTGTGCATAAGAACATAGCTTTATATAGAAAGGATATTGTGTTGAAAAATAATTAGGAATGATACATACATATGTATGCGAGCACCAAAAGGATAGTAGAAAATATGTTTAACTCTGACATATTGAAAAAAAAAATATTGCAATCGAAACTTGATTAACACTGATCCAGATGACTACAACCGATGCGATGATCGATTTTATAATTTACCGCAAAAGTAGAAATCATATACATATGGCCTATCAATTTTCATCACAAATAATAAATTGATAGATATCATTCTATTTTCAATTTCAAATTAAGTTTCGATTGTTACACAATTATTCCTGAAAAAAAAAACTGCTCTAAATTTGACGTTTGAAACCGCACATGAATTTCACAAATTAAATTTTATCCGGGATTAGATGTCGACATTTCGAATTATAGAATTTAGTAAATTAACTTGGGATAAATTGAAATTTCGTTTTTTTTGGAGATAATAATTAAAAGTTAATTAGAGAGTTTAATCATTTTTAGTGGAGAAGGTTTCAGTGACCATAACTTTCATTCAGCAACTTAGGGGCTTACTAGACGTATACGTAATATTTTGAGTATTTTATTATGTTTCCAGGCCACCTTAACGAAACTTTGAGTATATTTTAAGGCATATTTCGCCCCATTGTCAAAAGTCAAATGTCAAACAAACAATTAGATGGAACAAAAAAACCAGGAAACAATAAAAAAAGTTTAATAGGTTATCAGTAGTATAACAAACATTATATTGAGATCATTTTAAATTCAAAGATATGATGTCAAATACACATAACCGATGCCCTACACGCCTCTGTAATGGAAAGATCAAGTGGAGAGTTCCTTTTTAGGAAGCGTCTTAGCCAGTGGATGCTTGTTTTTTTGTTTCTATCTAATGTTCTGACATATTTACTACAACTAGCAACCTCAATCTATGGAACATTATGGCCCACACCTGATCATCCTACCTACAAGACCAAAAATGCAACTTTCTTAAAAATTTATGACTCAATGTTTTTATGAAGATATAATGTTTGTATGTATGTATTTCCTATAATTGATATAAAAAAGCTGTTCACATTATAAGCTAGTCGTTTGTCATTCCAGTTACTTCCTAAAGGTAGCAGGATCCAAAAATCTTTTTTGGAACCAATCAAATTTCGCAGCAGTTTTTTTTTATATAGGATGTATAAGAGGTAATTCTTCTTCCCTATACTAAACACGGCAATCACTGCGTAGCCTTGCAGACATATATTCTTTGAAAATGTTAACATATCGGTATGCCACACCATTATTTTAAGCGCCTCTTTTACCACCATATCCACCACTTTTTTCTTTGCATTGGATGGAGTGTTCCCAAGGGAAAAACTTTCCATTGACATACCCATGAGAGTGTCTCACTATTTGTTTTTTTTTTTTTTCATTTTTTGTCATTTTATACGAAGATATAAAATAAAAGAGGCTAGTTGCGACTCACATTGATAACATATTGTAACATACTTTGAAAACTTGGCATTTATTGAAGTTTTTGTGTTACACTAAATTGCCAATTAAAAGAAAGGTTTCAAGTTTTCCCTTGCAGTGTTTAAACAGATCATAATTTTGTCAATTCTTGTGAATTTGTAAATTTTTATAAAAACTGCAATTTATTTTCGATATTAATCGATTTACTTTTGGATGCATACATACATAAATGGACATACATACGTAAGTTGATAATAGTTTTACTAACAGAAAAATTTATCAGACTTAACAATGTTCTAGTGGAAAAACAATTTCTACTTTTTGTTGATATTTGTCATCATTTTATCATTTTATCATTATGTTGAAAGTAAAATATATTGTGAAGATCTTTTAGTAGAAAAATAGGTAATTTTTGAGAGTTTTTGCTAGATTTTTGTTTCAGCTTTTTATTTTTTTGTAAGAAAAAAACTGTCATTTCGAAATGTATCAAAATTTTACCAAACAGTTCTATTATATACTAGCTGACCCCGCATACGTTGTTCAGCCCTGTTTTTCAAATTGTGTGACAGAAGTTGCTTTAAATCTTCATATCCAGGTTCTTATAAAGTTTTGGCATTCATAACTTAACCAATGAGCGCAATTTTTAATCTCAATTCAATTAATGACTTTTGAAAATCTGGAAACGCCATTAATTTTTTGTTTGCAAAATAAAAGCGTCTCCTAGATCTTTTCTCTTCACATACAGGACCATGAACAGTAGCAACTTATGTGATTAGATTTGTGGATTCAAAAAGCCTTTACAGAATAGAGATGGCATATCAATACCAGCTCCAATCTAGCATAAAAAGACTTTTAATTTCGAAAGCAATTTGATTTAAAATATTGAAGAACATTTTTTTTTTATATTTTTTTTGTTTTTGGACATAGTACAGTGTTCAATATTGCAAAGACAAAAATGAGCCATGGTGTATTAATTTTTTTTAATTATTATATTACACAAACTTTGTCCAAATAATAACGAATACATAAAACCAAGAATGATCAAATTTGGTGCAGTCGTTAGAAAGTTATGGGAGTACATACTTTCGGCAAACTTCGTCTCTATACCGCGGGAACCATACATATTACTGGGATAAAAAGTAGCCTGTAGACTTTTCCAGAGTATAAACTGTCTCTGGGCTAAATTTCAGCAAAATCGGTTCAGCCGTTCTTGAGTTATAAATAGTGTCACTAACACGACTTTCTTTTATATATGTATACATATGTATGTACATAGATGTATAAAATTTAATTAATTTGAAGTCAATATTGTTGCCCGTTCCCATAAGATATTCGAGTCGAAACACATTTTTAATCGATTTTTGGTAGAATTTTTGCACTTTAAATTTTGTGGAAAAAAACTGTCAATTTTTTCCTAAATTTTACCAGATGTCATAACATCATTCTACATACTAGAAAATTGTTATAATAATATGATTTTTCCTTCATTGTATATTTGAGCGCCAACATTTTTTTTTTTTTGTTTTCTTTGATAAGTATTCGCACTGTATCGCCATCATCGTCATCAGCTCGACAACTGGGATTCGGTCCTGGCCTCATTTAAGAAGTCTCTCCATTAATCCCGATCGGGAGCCGTCTACTAGTAAGTAGCTTCGGGAACTTCGACATCGTGAAATTTTTTTGTAGACTTATGTATAAAACAGGAACAATCCAACCAAACACTGTTTTGTTATATCTTCAACGGATACTTACAACAATAGGTCTGTTCCAAGTGTGTGAAATTCGCCGAAAATCACCGAAAAACTGTGAAAAGCTGTTCCATGCTACACATTTTTCGTAGTTTTTCACAGAAGAGAGAGCTCTTGAGAGAGCAACAAATTTCCCCACCCTGTGAATTTCAGCCACAAAAATGTCTGTGTACAGAAAATTGAAGACTGTCAAATTAAAAAAAAAAAACGTTTGATATGTCAGTTTTGCGTTAAAATAAACTATTTTTTTTTAAATTGTAATTTTTACTATGGAAAACACCAGTATTGAATTCCAAATCGGGTCGTCAGACTCTCTTGAGCACTCTATTAGTAACAATTTTAACAAATCCATTTTTTAATTAATTTTAAACAATTAGAAAATTTTCACGCGCTTTCGAATCAAATTTGTTGAAATGATTTTTTGTTGACATTTTTTTGACGCTTCGTAGAGTCTGTGATTTTCTGTGAAATGTTGTTCCACTTCATTGTACACAGTTTCTCTCTCGCTGAGAGAATTTTACCCCCACTCCCTAAAAAAATGTGCGCTGTGAATTTCTGTGCAAGAAATACTTGGAACAGACCTAATAATTATTGCCATATTTAAATCAATTTCCACAAAACCTAACAAATTCTATATACAACTAAACCTTTCTCAAGAACCACTCCATCACTGATGGAAGAAAATCGCATAAAAATCCGTTCAGCAGTTTTTGGGATTATCGCTTACATACATATATAGACAGATAAACAGACGTGGCGGCCGGCGGTGGAGAAATTTAATTATAATAATATGAATTTATGTACGAAAATTTCAATGAAGCACAAGCAAATTGATTTATTAACGACACAAGCGTGCACAGCACATACTCATAAACTCATATACCGATAGACAGATTATATATAACTAAACGAATTTCTTAAATGGTTAAATGCTTATCAGTGTTCCTGTTTCTCAAAATGTTGCTAACTTGGCCCACACCTGATCATCCTACCTACAGGACCAAAAACGCAATTTTCTTCAAAATTTATGACTCCATGTTTTAAGAAGATATAATGTATGTATGTATGTATTTCCTATAATTGATATAAAAAAGCTGTTCACATAATATATAAGCAAGTCGTTTGTCATTCCAGTTACTTCCTGAGGTAGAAAGGATCCAAAAAGGCAAAAATCACAGATAATAAGTCGTTTCTTTTTGGGAACTATTCAAAGTTCGAAACAATGAACGATACAGTTAATTTGATTTAATTTCGCTAGAGGTGGTAGTTCACTGTCATTGTTCATTCCATTTCAAATGGCATGCATTTCTTCTTATCTCTAATTAATCTATTACATAACTTTCAGGAATTTAAAAATGTTATTAACATTTTTTTGTCTGTCATATTAATACTTGCGATTGGATTCTGAAGAACGATTCTCCAGTTAAAATAATGCAAAGGCGAAGGCCTATAAATTAAGTTCTTGATTTATTTTAATTTTGAACTTCCATTCCAGATAATTGTCTTCTCTATTCGATTTTCATTCTCTTCCGTATGGTTTCAAACGATAATAATGATGATAATAACGTTATCCTTGAGTTTTGCTATTGCAAGAGTCTCACCATCTCATCATTGACATTTTCATTTTGCAGAGGCTGTGTTCCATGGTGATAAATTTTCAAATTCAATATTCGTTTTTCGTTATTCGTTGTTGTCACCGTTGTCTCTCGACTCTCGACTCTGAACTCTGGAGCTATTGAATTTCTTTTATCGATGATGGAAAATCCTTAAAATCACCAAAACGACTTAAGCTGAGAACTCAATAAAAAGCGAATAGGGATAGAGTATGCCTAAGTAATTTTCCAAAGGATTTCGTAGATTCGTATAGAGCACGGAATTGAGTCGGAATGAAGAAGTGCAAAGATTGTCTTTGTATTCAGTGATTCTAATTTATCGTGAAGGCTGATCTTAGGAAATATTTATGTAATGTATATTAAAAGACAGACAGAATTTGCAAAAAAGATATCATGGGGAAAATGAGGCTACTGCTTATTTAAAGTGGATAAAATCAATCAGGAATAAATTGAAATTTGAATTTAATTATTTTAGAATGTGTATACTTAAGATTACAATGAAGGTGTAGGGTGTAGATATGAGTGAAAATTGAAATATTAGCTGTGTTTTATTCACTGCTGCTGCGTAGCAAAATTTCTGTTGGCAAACAACAACAATTTGATTGCAAAAAATGACAACTGTCCTGGTGATATATGTTCACTTGAATGAATATGCAGCAGTGAATAAACACACAATTATCCTTAACCTTGATGTTTAATTATATCGATCAAAAGAATAATTAAATTAGCACAATTGCTATATATAATTGCTAACTAAGTTTATTTTAATAAAAATGCAACTTAATAGTAAAAAAGATTTTACAAATAAAACAAGGAAACCATTTTTTCCATCTATCTGATGGAGCTGAAAACTATTACAATAAAAGTGTTCATCTGAAACTGAAGTCTTTTAACCTTTTGACTTTTAAAATAAACTTAACTTTTATGTTCCCATTTTTTTAGATTTGAAAAATAGTTAAGTTACTCAACGGGTACAGACTGAAAAAAAAAATTAGACACGTCATTTGTTGACATAAGAGTTGGCAATAGAATTTGTCATTTTAGCGAGGGGAGAGTTTTAATATCGTTCAGTGATATACGAAGTACATGGAAAATCGAAAAAGCAACAGTAACTCACTTCTTAGTCACTAAGTTAGTGAACATGCCAAATCACTGCTAGAATTAGAATATCCATTTAAAATACATGATTAAATATTTTATTGTTTAAAATAATTCCAATTTTAGATGGGCACTTAGATTGTTTGCAAAATCGAATTATGTATGTATATGTTTCTCGATAGACAATCAAAAAATATTTCAAGTATTCTGTCTTTGACAATCTGTGTTCTGTGTAAAATAAGGAGACAGACATCAAGAGTATGGTTGAGTTTTGGTAGTCTAAACTCCAATTGAAAAATATTTATCCTTAGGTACATTTCCAGGAAACAGATCGATTCAATCGATGGAATTTTGAGTACAAGAAAATCTGTATATAGCTGTCTTGTTATTTGCCAGAAATGGACAGGGACATAGGATATGCATACGTTTATTTTGATGCTATCAACTCTCAATCACTTCAAGGATTCCTCTTCTCACCGAGTATTGCTGAAATTGATGAAACACGTAGAGCATTTCATACAGCATCGCACTCGTTCCATACTACAGAGACCACCAACGACTTTTATATACTAGAAAAGATAAATTACACGATATGCATACATTGTCCTCAGGATAGTCCATCGATAATATCGACCATGGCCATATACATACACCACACACAGCACCTTCAGATACTGTTGTCTGGAAGTGCATATGTATGTATGTAGATATGTTTGTATGTGTAAAAGCTCAAAAACAAATTCGTTTCCTTTGTTTTATAGCTGCAACGCAGTGATGTACCTACATTAGGGTGGTTAACTTTTGACCTGGGAAAATGCGAGCTTGAGCATTTTATATTAGTCATATTATGTTTCCTTAAGAAATCACTTTGCATAGTTGAAAAGTCCTTGCAGAAATTTGCTTAGTGCAAAGTGAGATTTCCAAAGAATATTGTGTTACAGAAACAGTTCTCACTTTGCCAGAAAATGCAACTTGGCAAGTGCAAAGTAAACAGTTGATACGTTTTTTTTTTTGTTATTAGTTTAAGATTATTGTAATGGTTGTATAGTAAACGAGTCGCTAAGCCTGTCTTAATTTGGAAAGTGTATCAAAAAAAAAAATTGATCTGTTGGCGTCCTTTTATGATTTGTTCTTGTTTTTAATCGAATTTTCATTTTCTGGTCCCGCCAAGAGTGACTGTGCTACCTTATTTGCTAATTTATTAATTTATTAGTCGGCTTTTATTATGGACCATCCAATCGGAACCAAGTTTGGTTTGGTTTCAAGTTCATGAAGCGGTTCCTTAGTTGGTTATATTGGGATCTGATACGGGAGCAGAGCTCCTTCAGTGCAGTCAGCAGTAGGGCTGTATCCGAACGGGACCGAAGTAATTGAGTGAAGCAGGAAAACCAGTTCATGTGGCTTCAATCTGATGCACGTAATAATGATTTGGGGTTTTGAGCCTTGGCCAACTTATTTACCTTTTCATAGTCTTACAGTCTTATTTATTAACTCGTATTATCTATAAGTCATTTTGACATTTCAAAAAAGAGTGTAAAAGAATTGTTTTTAAAATTTTGAGAAATGGAGAAGTACATATTTTGATTTTGTAAATGATGTAAATGAAGTGAACAATGAGAGATGGAAATTTCTGGTCTTTTATTTTCAATTATCCAAAACTTTTCTTTAATGAACTGCCTGAGAAGTATTTATGCACGTAAAAAATATAATTATTTTTAGGTGATGTAATCTGTAAATTATATGCATTGACTTACCTTCTATGTGATCTTTTTCTTTTATTTTGTTTATTCATTTTAATCGGCATTTGTTACCAAAAAATTCATTAAATCAATTAAAATGAATAGTTGTGCAAATCAGCTGGGGTTTGTTTACGTTTATAATAACCTGAGTTTTAGATGGGTCATTTTTCTAATACAAGATTTGACATAAGCAAGGAGTAACTAAAACGGGTAGGAAAATATTCTATAAATAATGATTTGTTTGACCTGGCGTAAAGACGGTTTAACTGATTGAACTAGTTTTAACTACTCCGAGGTTGAAACTAGTCTTAGTGAAATCTAATAAATAAGGTTGTTAGGGTTTAGTTTAAAGTAAAATAGGCACCAAACAAAGTATTCCAAAAAAATGATTTTCTAATGTAGTTTATGGGTAGAATAGGCAGTTTTATTTTAAGGACATAATTTCAAGTAGTTGGTACCTATGTATGTATGTAATTAAAATTAAAAAGGAAAGATATAAATATTAGATTTATTTAATTTAATGATAAAATAAAATACATACAAATTAATTTTAAAATAGGAAAAAAAAACGTAGTTTATAGGCCAAAAAGCATTAGTAATGTCTAATTAGTAAAATAGTTTAACTTAGAGTGCTGTGGTTAAGTTGACTCGTTTTATAAATTTGTGTCTTATTTAGATTTAAGATGTTTAAAAAGAATGTTGTAAATATATAAATTCTTTATTTTGATTTGAAAGACCCCTTTTTTAAACTATTAAAAATGAGATCTTAAAATACGATGGAAATAGTTTTTAGCGTAACGACCACCCTAGTAACTATTCATGGTATATGCATCTGCATACAGGATAAAGCAGTTTTAAAGTAACAAGTGGTATAGGTATCTTTGGTTTTAAACAAACAAACTTTAGAAAGAAATGAAGTTTCAGCAATCTCATTGAGTTAGAAAAGAGACTGGTATGGACGACATGGTGAGCGAAATATCCATTTTATAACGATACTTGATATGGGTATGTACATATGTACATATATACGAGTAAATTCAAATCGTATTCATTCGCTATTTAAACTTTTTCTCCGTTTACGAGTAAATACCCACATAGGTATAGAGTAGTAGTATGTAAATAGAAGTGCATATAATTTTGCACTTCTAACATAAACTAAATAGATTTTTTTTTGTAGATAAAATAGATGTAAAAAAAAGTATCGATCGATAAAGTAATCAAATTTTACTTTTCGGGATTTAAGTGCGAAGGACATTTTAAAGAAATTAATTTGAGTAAAATAATATGTACCTATGTACATATAAACGTTCTATGTTGAGTAAAAAAATCAAGGAAATTTAAATTCAAATGGAAAACTGTGATGGTTAAGAGCTACATACAAACATACCTACAAAAAAAAATTATTGAAATAGGCACTGTTGAAATTAATGCTTTTTGTCAATAATTGTAATCAATGATTCTGAATTGAGTTTATTGGTTATATGCATACTCATAATACAACATAGTAATAAAATACAAATAACATACATACATATGTAGGTATGTATATGTACATGTCAAATATTATTGTTTTTTTCGAATTCAAATCAATTCAACTTTATTAAGACATTTTTAAAACTTTTGTTTGACCTTAAGTCTAAATACAGTAGATTATGTATAATGTATATTATTTACATTACATTATGTACATTACATTATGTACATATGTACTAATAGATACTACGAATTTTATAAAAATATAACTTATACCTTAAACTTAAGCTAAAAAAAAAGAAATCTACGAAGACTTTCAAATTCATTAAAAAATATTTATGCAACATTCCAAGCAAATAGGGGAAACCGGGGCATAATGGGCCCCTTAAGTATTATTTTTAATAAAAACTCCAAAAAATTATGATGAATATTTGAAGATATTTGATGTCTCAAAAGTTTTTTTTTAGTATAATACGTAGTAAATAATACAGTTGATTAAAATCAAATAATTTATTATTTTTGTATAATTTTAAGGAATTATTAATTTTGCCCATTTTGCCCCGGTTCTGGGGCACAATGAGAATAGGTGGGTCATGATGGACATGGTCCTGAATTGGATAGCATCGTTAGCAAATATGTACAGATTCATCATCCACATCTTCCTACCCGCACAAGAACAATGGGCCACCTGGCACAAGATCTGCAGGAAACCCATCCTTCTGTGGATTTCGAGTATAAATACCCGTTTCTTTCTGCTTGTGTTTTTTACTTTCAATGTTTGTAACAACAATTGAAAGGTCGGAGTTTTGATCAGATTTTTTTTATAAATCTTTTCAAAGTGCTTCGAGGAATTTTATAGTTTGTAGCAGCATTCTTACAGTTAATTTTTTAGAGCTAACTTCTTGAACTGCTCGTAGTATACCTATTGGCCTTCCTCACATAATTTCGAACCATCTTAAATAATATAGAGTGCTGAAAGCATCACATAGGAAGGAAATTATATAAGTAGATACTAAACGGGTTATAATGGACATCCATCCCGTTGTGCCCCAAACATCTTTTTAAGGACACATTGAAAAAATAAACTACAAATGTCACCGTAATAAAAATACAAATTGGTTTATATAAACGATATGGACTTATGACTAGGTTTCCAAAAAGGACACTTTAAATCACCTCTAAGTAATAAAACTAACTGTCGCTTTGATTTAAAAAAAGGGTTTTCCGCGAATAGCGAGTGAAATATTTAAGCAGCTAGATTTAGTTTCAAAGCTGCCACTTTACTAGATATAGAAATACAAAGGGGCCCATTATGCCCCGCCTTCCCCTATTTATTTTTCACAATTCATACTTACACGAAAAACTACCAAAAAGGTCTGCAGCACCGCAGCCAAACTTTGAGGTTTTGATCGTTAATTTAAGAACCCTAATGTCACGACTCTACACCATTCCGTACAAAATAGTAACAGAAATAAGTTTTCGACTCTGTTTGGAGCTTTTGTAAGGCTCAATACCTTGGGTATTTTCTTAATTAATTTAAGTATTTACTCGCTTGGTGCAATCATGAACTTATTAAATACAAAAGTACTAAATAAACTAACTAATCTAAATACATAACATAAGTAATAATACAGATACAAATTAGGTCTGTTCCAAGTGTTTTGTGCACAGAAATTCACAGCACACATTTTTTTAAGGAGTGGGGGTAAAATTCTCTCAGCGAGAGAGAAACTGTGCACAACGAAGTGGAACGACATTTCACAGAAAATCACAGACTCTACGAAACGTCAAAAAAATGTCAACAAAAAATCATTTCAACAAATTTGATTCGAAAGCGCGTGAAAAGTTTCTAATTGTTTAAAATTAATTAAAAAATGGATTTGTTAAAATTGTTACTAATAGAGTGCTCAAGAAAGTCTGACGACCTGATTTGGAACTCAATACTGGTGTTTTCCATAATGACAATTAGAATTTAAAATTCAATTTAAAAAAAATAGTTTATTTTAACGGCAAAACTGAAATATCAAATGTTTTTTTTTTTAATTTGACAGTCTTCAAATTTCCACAGAAATTTTTGTGGCTAAAATTCGCAGGGTGGTGAAAAACTACGAAAAATGTGGAACAGCTTTTCACAGTTTTTCGGTGATTTTCGGCAAATTACACACACTTGGAACAGACCTATTGTATCTGATTTATTCAAATACAGGGAACTGTTAATTTTTTAACAAAAAAAAAAATTTTAAATCAGAAATTTGTTCTACTTTACTCAACAAATTGAATATATAGTTACATATTTATTAACCACGTTGTTTCCAATCTTTTTCCATTATAAACAAATCACACAGAATATAAAATCAAAATAAACCAAGATTTCAACTACAGCGTTCTTTCAGTTAAAAGTTCTGACAAGCCATAGACATATAGTCATTAATCTTTCCATTTTACTTAAAACAAAATACCAAAATCCACGTACAAATAAGCAATCAATTATCCGCGCCATACCTCTGGCCCCTTTTTGTGCCTCTCTTGAGTTTTAACCATAATATAATGAGAATCACGTTGCTTTATCTGACACAATTTAATAGAAAAACAATAGATTTCCAAGGTGTAACCCACAACCAACAACCAAGAAATCCACATCGTGGGAACACAATGACACTACGATATGTCTTGTACCATATCCTTGTTTTTGTAAATGTAATGAAAGTCTTTCTTTCAGTGAGTAATTCCTTTTTAGAATTACATATACAGTCTGAGTCGACTGATTGTTAGCATAATCAATCTTGAATCTTATTTTTTATAAATAACTAGAGGACCTAGCGAACTTTGTCTCAACTCCAATTGACTGAAATATAAAGCTTTGACAACTAACTGACAATCAGAATTATTTTTTTTATTTTGCCAGTAGAACAAATTGTATGGGAACATTTTGTCATTGCAATTTTTCCATATTTTTTCACTTTTAAAACCTTTCCTGAACTACGACAATAGCATTTCAAAAACAAAATCAGCCAAATTGGCCAAACCGTCCTCAAGTTTTCGCGAGACAAATTAACAGAAATTAGATTAGATTTAGTAACTTAAAAAATGTCAAACATATTAGGTTTCGAAAAATTATTGCTTCAATGTTCTGTTTTTTTTTTTTAAATAAAAATACCCGATTCTTCTAATACACGTGTAAAAATTTTTACTGCAAGATAATAATGTGTCATTCGTAACGTAACGAAAATCAAGAGCTTTGGTTTCTATACTGTACCCACTCATTAAGACTTCACTACAAATCAATCCAAGGACACGTAGTGTGGATAAAAAAGTATTTTTGCAGGATTCAGGTAAAACAAAATTGCAAGGAAAACGATAATTAATGACTTCTTCGTCAACGCATTTCAATATCTTCGAGGAGAACGAAACAAGGAACAACTGAAGAATTTCAATTAAATCAATCCCATCGCCATGGTTTTCTGCGCAAGAGGTATACCCCATCTAGAGCTGGAAATCTTTGCTAGCTGTCTGCCATTTCCTATTAGATTTATACCATTTTTTAGCCTTAATTTTTTTTTTCTAGAGAAGTAGCGCGCGGGGAACATAAAAAAAAAATAGAGAACAATTTTCTCGTGGTTTTTCATTTTAATTGCTTCGGCTCTTCGGTGGCGGTTTTCTTGTGGTGTTGGTCAGTCAGCTCAGCTCAGTTCAGTTCAGCTTTCTTTTTATTTTGCAATTACTTTGATTAATCTCGGTTTTGGTGCTGTATGAAACTACTCCTCCCCCCACGTTCTTCAGTTTTTAAGTTTGGTAAGAATGAGTTTTAAAACCGCGAATTGAAATGAAAGTTTTCCTGTTTAAGTATGATAGGCAAGATTTGGTTAGTTTAATTGAATTATAGATGAAGGATACCCCACTATCCAGTTCAGCAAACAAAAAATACGAAGAGAAGAGAAGAATAAAAAAAAAGCAAACTTAAGGATTTACGCGCAGGAAAATGAGGTCACTTTATTGTAAAGTCCAGAGGACTGCGAAAAAAAATCCTCCATCGTTGTCGTCGTCGTTCATGTCGTCCTTGTGGTTCGCCTTTTATTAAATTTCAAGAGGGATAACAAAATCGCTAAGCGAAAAGATTGTAGAAAGATTTTCGTTATGGAAAAGAATTTCTCTATTATTCGCGCTGTTCAAAATAAGATTTGAAAGGTTTTTTTTTGTTGTTGTTGTTGTTGTTGTTGAATCGGTTGCAAGTTGGACCTTCACTTTACTGTGAAGACGGATGGATGTCCAATAGGGATTTTGTCGGAAATGCGTTTTACAAAAAGAAACTGAACTAAGTGATTGTCTCACAGTCACTGCTTTACTTATTGCATTAGGTATTAGACTGAAAATCTTACGAGTTGAAATTTAATTTGGAAACAGATACAAAAATATATTATGTACCTACATAATGATTTATTCGTTGACTTCCTACAAATACTTGTACAGAATTCAATAATATTATTTTTAAAATGATACATAATTAATATGTACGTATAATAGTATGTTTTTATCTATTATTTTCTTTGCTATAAGAACATCAAAACTAAAATGACAAGTTATGATAAAATTCTTTTTGTTTTTTGTAAACATGAACATATATATATATATTTACATAGTAACTATGTACATATTCATAAATGTTAAAATACTAAAACATTCAAATTTAATATAACTTTAAAGTGTGATGTGCTGAATTTCACGTAAGTTTAGTTTTGGACGTACATTAGGCGGAGAAGAGTAAAAAACTTGTATGAAAGTTGTCCAATCTAAAAAGAAATAAAAAAAATATTACTTTTAATTTTTAAACGTAATCATTTTTTTCTAAATCAACATTATGTCAAGAAAAAAAAATAAAACATTTTATTTAATATGACCCAAACCGATATTGACTTATCATTGAAAAAAATCTGAATTTCTATCTTTCAAACAAACTAACAATGTGTAGTGCTTTATCAATCAAATAACAATATAAACATATACAATGTTAAAAAAATATATGATAAATAAATAAAAATAAAAAAAAGAGGCTGGGTGCGACCCACTGATAACTTTCCATTATGCATAATTTGAAAACTTGACGTTCCTGATAAATTGATTTACTTTTTATTTTAGTTGATAACAATTTTATTAACATAAAAAATATCAGAGATATTGAATCTAAAGACAATATTTACCAATTTTTCTTAGAAATTTTTGTAGTTTTGTATTTATTGTAAGAATAATTGATATCCGTCAATATTTTACCATTTTTTAGGTATTGACAAATGCCTTACGAGTAGGTTGAAAATAAAAACATTTGAAGTCAATAGTATTCCTTGTTGTGATTATATTTGAGCTGCAAAACAATTTATGACACTTTTCTGTTAATTTCAGTTTTAGTTTTTTATTTTGGTAAAAAAATTTCATTTCTACATTTGTCAAAAATATACCATAAGTTGAAATAAAATAAATTCGAAGTTAAAAAGAATTACCATTCTGGACATATTCAAGTCAAGAAACTACTTTTGACATTTTTCGACTAATTTTTGTTAAAGTTTTTATTTTTTTATAAAAAAAACGGTCAGTTCTATGTTTTTCAAAATTGTAGCGTATATTAATAATTGTATTTTGTTTAAGCTCAAATAAATTCCAAGCCAATATCGTTGCCCATTCTTGTGACATTTTTTACAAAATTTTGGTAGAATTTTTTGTACTTTTTTTAATTTTTGTAAAAAAAAAACTGTCAATTCAATTTTTTCAAAAAATTTACCAGATGTCAAAGATCACATTTCACATAATAAAAAATAGTTTTGAAGATGATATCATTTTTCCTTCATTGTATATTTCCGCGTCAAACACTTTTTTTTTTAGTTTTTACTTTTTTTTTAAAATAACTGTATGTTAAATTATTTTAAAATTTATACCAAACCTGTGTCACATTGCAATCTACACAATAAAATTTATTTGAAGTCAAAAACATTATTCGTTCCTGAGATATTTGCGACAAACTAAAATGTTCACTTTTTTTAAAAACTGCTATTGTGAAAAAATCGTTTGACAATTTTTTTTTTAAAGTACATACGTACGAACGTACATACGTACACACACACACAGACATCTCTCCACAAATGACGAATTTAGATTTTAGAAACCATAAAACGTCCAGATTTGTCAAAAATTTCAATTTGACAAATCGGACCGATTACAATAACTCCCTATGGGAAGTTAATAAAATACATAATACTAATGTATATAAAAGAAACTCGTGTTAGTTACACTATTTACAACTCAAGAATGGCTGAACCGATTTGGCTAAAATTTGGCACAGAGATACATATGTATGTAGATTATTGTCTGGAATAGCACAAAGGCTAAAATATATTGTTCCTGTGGGATGGATTTTATTTTATTTGGATGAAACATTGACCACGTTGTACACAAAAATTGAAGCAATCTGCTGTTATTGTTTTATTCAGCACAACGAAACAGATTGTTGCAACAACGAGGACATGAAATTCGTTTGTCCTGCCGCTCGATTCCCATTTTTATAAGCTTATGTTATTAAAATTTGTAACAGTAATAAAGTCAAGTTTGAAATTAAATTATTATCCGACAAAATGCAATATATCGCCCGCTTAATTTAGCAATTCTGGTTGTTCCAATTCTATATTTAAAATAGCTTGGAGTTTAGCTGTGGAGAAAGACCATTGAAGCTTAAGTATCATTTACTAAAATACTTAATCTAAAACAATATCCCTTACACACAAAAAACATTTCCTTAACCATAAAAAAAAAAAAAACAACAAAAATTTATTTCAAATCAAAGTCTGTTTGACATATTACAAATATTGAAGTTGTATACGTATTAAGAAAACTTACCTCTGTAAAAGTCCGCAATGAAATAGGCAAAGCTACAGTAGCCTTCAACTGTACCGGTTTCTGTGCCCTACTCATCATGAAAATCATTGTCTTTTTATAGGACGAACTTGCATTTTTGTACCATATCTGATTGTACAATCCAACAGCAATATTTTCACTCTAATTAAAATGAGAAAACAACTGTCCTTTAATGCTCACGAGTACGAGTACCTTCACTTGGAAACTAACGACTTACCGATAAAGTTATCTTTTGACCGTAATAACAAATAAGATAAACTTGAAACAATGATGATATGAGAAAAATCGTAAATTTCAATGACACTAAATTAAAAACTCCTGATGTTATTTGAACTCCAACAAAACAAATAATAAACGACGATGTTCCAAAGTTAAAAAGCAATGACACACCGAACGCTGAATTGACACCGTTGGTAAGGTGCAGTACCTTTTGGTGATATTCAACCATTCGATTTAGATATAATGAATCTTCTGGCCCCCCCTTCGGAGTGTATTCTGCAACTTTTCTATTTATATAATCAAAATGCATACAAATTTGTGTAACAATTGCACAGAGTAATAAATCCGAAGCTATAAATCCAGAAGCTGCTGTATAGCCGGCTATTATTTCAGTCGCATTAAGAACATAGTACCAAGGGGTATTGTGCCAATCCCAAGGCAAGTACACGTGATAAGGCAGGAATTGCTCAATTGGACTACCAACCGCCATCGCAATAGCATATTGTAATATAGCGAACAGATTAAAACTCCATATGAGAAGCATATACATAAATACGAAAAGATGCATAGCAAATTTAACTTGATGCAAATATTTCTGCAATTGATAATCCGCTTGGTGTTCCTTGGAAGTTGGATAAATTTCCTGCAGGGCTTCAATAACATTCGTAAGAACTTTCTTTTTGTACCAAACCGATAGCATTTTACAATCGGTTGTTATAATGAATCCGGAGTAAGAAGCCGTCTGAATGGCCTCTGTTAAATTTGTTCCAGTGGAAAGAGCAAAATATATGAACACCAATTCAAACACAAAATAGAAATTTAAATTAATTGATGTTACATAGAATAAGATTGCTAGAATAAAGGATTTTCGGGGTGTTTGACTTAAGTTTTTGTAAGGCTGAATGCCAACGCAAATATAAAAAAAATCTGCCATTTTTATGAACTCTTCAAAAGGTTCAGGCATTTTTCAAAGAGGAGGAAAATTGTTGTTTACAAGTAAAATTAATTCGTTCAACTGAATTGAAATCGGATTTTGAATATCCTGTTCAGTTACTGATATTTTTTCTATTGATTATATTATGTTTATACGTCGAATTTAATTTATCAATTATTCAAAAGTCTTTGCTCATGGTAATAGGCAGTGCATTTTGAATGTGTGGACATGTGTAAGCTTTTAACAATGTTTACTATATATTTATTTGGGTTAATTTACTTTTAAGAAATGGTTTTGAATGTAATAGAAACGTATTGTTGGTGAGTATATAATTATCAAAATTACATAAATGGAGTTTTTAAATATGATATTATGCTGATACAGATCATCAAGGGATAGGGTATATCTTGGCATCCTTTATATAGAAAATGTTTGGCACACATCCATATACAGACATGCATTGAAAATATGGTCACGTTAGATGATTAAGCAGTAAATTATGGGGTACCTACTTCACTAAGTGCACACAAAATTCCAAATTGATACAAATAATTCACATGTAAGCAATTTTTACCCGATTTTATTGACAAAATCTATGATTATTCATTCCTATAAATATGCCTCTTCTACTATACCCTATTTATAAAAAAAAATTAACGTTCATATGTACTTACAGTCATTCCGTCATTCTAAATAATTCATCCTTTATTGTATAAATATTCCACATATTTACTATAATTTTATCTTTTAAATGGCATTTTCTAAGTAACAATCAGTACAAAATCTTGTCGTCCAATTGCTTATACTTTTTATGTTTCCAAAAAAGCCAGAAAATAGGCAAGGAAAAGACTCACTCGAATTGAAAGAACACTCATATTCAACGACTTTTCATACATGAAATAAAGTCCTCGATTTTGTGCGCTTACCTGTTTCTTTTCTCCACTTCCATACACGCTTAGCAGACAATTTACACCAATTTTTTCAAAAAAAAAAAAAAAATCAAACAACCCAACTTGGATGCACCATAACAGTGATAGCTATACTGAAGGTTTTCGTCCTGCATCTGCATTACAAAACTGCATATCTACAAAGAATAAAACCAGGTGACTGCACAAGAACACGGAACATAAACGAACTGAATCCTTCTTCCGCTACTGGTTTCTTCCTACCTCGTTCGAAAAACTAATGTATAGTGTCACGTATTTAGCATTATTTTTGGAAAACGTGACAACTATTCCGGTTGCCCCCGACTTACCTGCAGGCGACAATAATGAGGAACATTATGTGTGGTGTGGTGGTGTTAAAAAATTCGTCGATGCGCTAGAAGGAGGATGTGCTTCCTTTCTCCGGAAGCCAACACTGTCTGCAAATTTTTCGTTGTTGTTGCTTTTTTCTCTATTTGCACACTAAATCGTTGTTTGAAATTGCCCCTGCGATCTTTACGTGCAAATAAAACGCACGTTTCTTTTTCACAAATTAGTTTCTTCTTTTCGTTATAAACATTATTTTGGAATAACTAGTTTTTTTTTTTCTTTCTATTTTTATCTACTTAATGAAATTTTTTTTTAACAGAAAACCATTATTGAGATGTGTTTAATTGTTTATATCTACACAGCGAACATATTTTCATTTTTTAATGTTACCTAATTAAACTTGTTTGTGTTTTTCTTTGAAAAAGTATTTTTTATTATTTTTTTATTTCTCAAAAACTAAGATACATTTTAGAATCCGGTGTTCTGTTGTTTCTTTTAAATAATATAGGAGCATTGAACTTTGGAAAAAATATAATTATTTTCACACAAATTTTGAGAACATTGATTTGATTTTTTTTATTTAAAAAGTGTGGCAATTGAGCTAATTGACTAAGTTCGAATGTAAGAATATATCGCTGATATACAAATTTATAAGGTCAGTTTATTATAAAATCGGTTACAAAATTTTTTGCGTAAGTTATGGTTCTTTAATAGTTTAAATAAGTAACGTCTTCAACCTTACAATCAGGTCGATAATCTCCCTTCTTCAACAATACCCAAATCTGTGCCGTAGCAATAATAATTAAACTGAAAATTCTCAGCAAAGGCTTGACAAACAAAAAATAAGAGAATAAAAAAAATGTCAACTTAGAAGTTTATCAACTAGTGTTTGACTAATTGTAAGTTAAGCAGTGTAGTGTGTGATGAACCCTTATAAAATATATTGGAAAAAGGTTAAGTATACGCCCCAAGTACAGTTTTCATTAATTTAATTTTTGACCGTAAATATAAATTTTGAATTTTGTTAGAATTGAAGAAAATAAGCCGAATTCCCAAGTTCAGTCAGTATTCATTTTTTTCGGTTTAATTCTTTTGAGAAAAAAATAAATTATATTGGCGAATTTAAACGAATTATGATCTATACATTTTGTGGTACCATTTTCTCAAAAAGTATTTGACCAATTTTCACAACTTTTATATGGGTGGAGAGCCACTATTGCAAAGTGCAGAATATACTTTTTTTTGCACTATGGAACACTGTACTATTTCTTAAAAAATAAAAACAATTTTCTTACTTCAACATTTTTGATGAAGTTGTTTGTGAGCAAAAATGTACAGAACGTGTGTCAAATTTGGACACAGGACTTTACTTCATAGTCATGATTCAACAGTAAGTAAGATAAAGAACTTATCAAGTAACGAAAAAGTACTAAAACTATCTTAAACCACCTCTGGAGCTGTGTGGAGTGGGGTCGACTTGTATTCTTCCATTAAAAAATATATTTCTGGATATACCTAGTAAAGACGAGAACCTTCTAGAAAAAGCTAAATCGAGACCCTTATTTCAACTAATAAAATCCCTCTTTTCTTTTTTACTTCAGAGCAGAGCCTGAACTGTCAACCAAAAAATTGTGTTTCTTTTTTAAATCTGAAATATGAAGGTTCAGAGCTTCCAATTTGTGTTTCTTTTTTTTTATATTCTGAACGTATTCTGAGCTTGTTCAGAGCACGCTCGATGAGCTCAGAATAAAATTACTGAGCAGACTGAGTTGAATGCTGAACACAAGCATTTGACAAGTGAAATTTAAAACACAAATCACAAATAATAATTAAAATTGAATGTTTGTTTGATTGCAAATGGTTTTTCCATTTTAATTTTAGTTTTTAATCTTATTTATCATTTTTGTAAAAGAAAATGATGAGGAAATAGACAAAATTGCAAATAGTGACAACTTAACCAGTCTTATTTAATAGAATCCGCTAAACAGATGAAGAGTTATCCAGTGTATAAGGATTTGTATAGGGTCTATTCAACGTTGCATGAATTCGTTTTTATTAAACATTTTCCTATAAATTATAGTAATGCAGTGCTTATGTCAAAAAAGGACCAAAATGGGAAATGTATTTCATATCATCGTAACGAAAAGAATGCGCTCTGCAAATTGTGATTCATCCGATGAGGTATCGTTTTACAGCCATAACTTGGAGATCTACGGAAATGTGGCTTCCTCGATTGTCGCTGCTAAGGTCCGACCGGACAATTTCAACTATTTGTTTCATATTTTCTTTCGAAAATCTGTATTTATTTTTCAATTCTCCATAGTCTCATGGAAAAATCAGAATGACATTTCGTCAATATAATTTCCTTATACAGGCTCTATTCAACCTCTAAACGCGTTTATAGCTTATTATGGGTCTATTCAACGTTGCATAAGTTTTATAAATAGGGAGGGAGTGTATAACTTTATTTTAGTTTTATTTGCGAACCCGTAATAAAATATAACATTGCTGTCAGAAGTGGGATAAAACTTATTTTATCGGTGTGATTAAAAAAACATGGGTAAAACAGTTATTCTTCCTACTATACATTCCTTTCGAGATTACCTGAAGAACAAGTAATTACTGGTGAAAATATATTGACTTTTCTCTTGCCAAATTCATATAACCACACAATGATCAAAAATTTGAACAAACTAAGCTTCTTGAAGAACTGGAAATACAAATGGACAATCAATGCAATGAGCAAAAGAACCTTCTACTTCTAGAGTACGGTGTTCCTGTTCACGCGCAAAACTGTGACGTGCGCTTTTAAAAGTGTGTTTATAGTAAAGTGAAATTATCACAATGTGATGTCAAAAAAACTCATGTTTAACGATACTTAGTGAATATTTCAAGTTACCAAACATGCATAAAAAGTCTTCTTCTGGAAAAATATTGTTTTAATCAGTGTTCTGCCAGACAACAGTTATCATAAAGCAATGACCAATGAGTTATTTGGGACATCGGCAATAAGTCCAACAACAACGTTTAGGCAGGAAGTGCGTTTACGTTCTGATTGGCGATTATAGGTCGTGGTCGACCCTGAAAGGAAGATTTTATTTATTTTGATATATATAACTGAGCCAACCATAACTGTAGCATTGAACGCAATATTATTTTCTTATGAAATACTTTACATTTTTACGGGAATGTATAATGACAGATACATTACATTGTTTACAGGTTTTTAATTTCTCCAACTTCAAACTTTTGTGTGACAGTTAGCAAATTTCGTCTTTGCCTATTCTGCTTACTAGGCTTTATGATAATCTCGCCAGACAGCGCGATTTTACAGAACCACAAATATGTCCAAAACTGTTTTTCTGTCACATTAAAAAAAAAGCCAATGGCAATACTGAACTCTTTAATTTTTGTTTTGTCATTTTGGCACGTTTGTGTCATCATATCCAATCCATAAGCCATATGTCTTTTTACTTTTTTAGCAAAATGTTCTGCTATGTTGTCAACAAATCGGAAATCGGTTTTGATAAAATAAATTTAAACTAATGAAAAAGAACATATTGAAAAGGAAAATGTCTCTGAAGATTACATCTGCAAATAGTTCGTTTATAGAAAAAACATGCAGAGCATGTTGTCGCTCTGATCCAGATAATTTCATGACTTTTCACCCCATTTTCGATTGTAGTAAAACGGGGGAACCTGAAGCTAGTGCTGAGTTCGCAAATGTTTTCAATGAGTTTTTTCTTTGGAATCTTGAGGTACTTATCACATCTTGAAAATTTGTATTTTTATTAGTTAACATTAACTTGAATACTTCATGCATCAGATTAAACCCAACGATGATTTGCCCCAACAAATGTGCACTGAATGCCTAGAAAGATTTGTACAGGTCAATGTTTTTCGCAAACAAGTAATCAATTCACAGGAACTTCTCCTGTCATTCATTGGCAGAGACAAAAGTGGAAATACAAACGTATCTACAAAAAATACTACTGAAGGAGACCTACCAACCTTCCTTGTTGGAGATGACCTCAAAAACTTTGATAAATTAGGATATGTTTCTCCTAGTAAACTTATCGAGTATGTTGGCTATGACGAGCCAGAGGATTTTTTTAATTCTAGTTCTGAAATTAATGCTTCACAAGCCGACAACTTCGAAACAAATGAAAGTGACTACTTGTTCAATCATCCAAACGAAATCGACGTCCATACAAGTAGTAATAATAATTTATTAATCGTCAATCCAAATGAATTTAATAAACAAACAAATTCTGTAGATTTTGTAGAAAAAGGTACTACACTATTGACTACTAATGACGTTCCAAATTCCAATAAATTAGAATCTGAAAAAAATACTACGTTTCAATGTGATGTGTGTATGAAATTTATACCATCTCTTTCAAAACTAAAACGTCACACACAACAATTTCATGTTCGAAAAGATTATGTTTGTTCAATATGTAATACAAAATTTGAACAAATCACTCAGAGAAAGTATTATAATCATATGAATACTCATCGCCCAAAAGAACACAAATGCTCATATTGCGATAAAGCATTTGTACAGAAGATTCATCTAGTGAACCATGAGAGAATACACACAAAAGAGCAGCCCTACGAATGTGATGAATGTGGAAAAAGTAAGTTGAACTATATATTGTTAAACCTTTGATGCAAACAAAACAGCTAAAAACGTTTAACACTGGTTAACGTATTCAAATTTTAGTTTTTGATATAATAAACGAAGAAAATACTTACAAAAGCCCAAAAGGCAGCAAAATATACATACAAAGCTCGTTTTACTATACTCAACAATTTTTAAAACTAAAAAATATTTGTAAATTCCGTTTATAAATCAAGTAAAAATATTCACATGTTTCTTGTTGCCTTTTGGGTCCTGAACCAAAGATGTTTTTTCCTCATCTATTATCTTAAAAGAAAAATATTTATAGGAAGTAAGGAGTGAATTGACCATGGTTTCAATTTATTTATTTTTTTAAGAGTACCGCCAAGAGATAACCTTACAAGAACACAAACTAAAACACAAAGATCCTTTTCCATGGAAATGTGAAATTTGTGGAAAAGGTGAGTTATTTTTACCTAGGTGTTTTTATTATTTAAAATATATTTGAACAATCGTGGGGTATTGTGAAAATCTTACACAAAATGTGGTCGGTATTTCTAATTATGTAAATATTAATAATCCAAATCCGTGCCAAGAATACATCCTATTTTTTACGATGATTTTTATACAACACAGTAAATTAATATTGATCAGGATTTTTAGTTTATTATTACTAACAAGATCCCATTGATAGGTCTCAAAGGTCGTTCCTGTCTGATAGCACATATGCGTTGCCACAGTGATGGTTATCAATGTGAAGTTTGCGGCACTAAATTTACTGACAAGCCCACCTTAAAAAAGCATATGTTGGAACATAGCGAACATGGTGACAATATCTATCAATGCAAATTCTGCTTTAAATCTTTTCGTAGACCTTTTCAATTGGGGAATCATTTTCATACCCACCACTTGGAAAATTCAAATGTAAAAAAATCCTATCGATGTACTGAATGTGATTTTAAATTTGAAACTGCATCTGATCTCATCGAACACCGAAGAACACATGAGACAGTTGAACGTCCGTTTATTTGTGGATCTTGCGGAAAGCGCTTTATGAAAAAGACCAATTTGATGACCCACATTGATATGGTGCACCATAAACAAAAATCCTTCTTATGTATACATTGTCATAAAAGTTTTTTTGACTTATCCGATTTGAACGCTCATTTAAAGATTCACAATAACCAAGGTATGTTTTATCTAAAAACCTTCCAAATAAACACTCATGAATGATAATATTTTGTATTTTCATATCTCTCAGATGGTGTCCAATATAAATGCAATGAATGTGAAAAAAAATTTTCCACCAAAAAAAGTCTAAACGCGCACCAATTTTCGCATTCCAATGAAAAATTATTTAAGTGCACTTTTTGCGAAGAATCGTTTAAAAACAGAAATAATCTTGGAGGTTAGTAGTTAATTTTGAATAAGGTGAACATGCTTTCCATATAATTTATGTTAACTTTGAATAAAACAGATCATGTATTAAGTCATTTCCTTGATGCAAATGACGAATCTATTCTTAAGGACGTTCGAATCGATAAGGACTTTGAAAACCATGCAGATGAGTTGGAACTTAATAATGATTACAAACTACTGGATTCAATAATCGAAGAATTTTAATGATCTCATTAAATAGTTATTTTTATTATTGCTTTTATAGCTTACATAAATTAAAAGTGATACAAACAGATTTGTTAATATTTAATTGTAGACTCCAAGAAATATTTGTTAAATTTTTTCCAACCGGCTCGTCGTTTAGGATCTTTGGCACTCCAAGCTGGTGTTAGGTTTGGCATCAAGCCTGCTTTTTGTGCCATTGTAACGAGTATTCCCATTTTCTTCTGTTGACGACGGCAAAGACCAGTAATACGGCGCGGAAGCATACAGCCATCCGATCGAACATATTGGCTGAGAATAAGAACATCGGTGTGTTTAACATCTAGCCCCAATGAGCATTCAGGGCAAAATTTGGGTTGACATGCTGCGCTGAGCATTTTATTGGCTCGTGGAGACACAGCATCGACTCCTTGCAGAACTAGGATATCATTTTCTTGGTTTGATTGGACTTGATGAAAGGACAAAATAGGTTATGACTGTGGATTCTTATTTAATTTTCGGAAATCATTGGCGCTTACTTTCTTTTAGCAATAATGATGCAGTGGTGGAAACATTTCTGGGTATTATGCTGGAGTTGACAACTACTTGTCGTCCCGAACGAAGTAAAGATATCATTGTTATAAATTTAATCCCCGATCTAGGTTCCAAAAGTTTTTAATAATTATTAACTTGCAGCTGCAAATTGAAGTATGGTGGAAGCTGTCAATTTTAATGTCAGATGTTATATGCCCGTTTGGTAACATGAGTTTCAAATATCACATTTTGATGTCATGTTTGCGAAGCTTGGTAACATTTTTTTAAGGCCTACTAAGCAAGAAGATTTCGCTCCTATAAAAAAATCTCTCAAAAATTTAGCCGGGCGACTTTCCAAAACAACTCGCTCGATTGTTATTTCACTATTTTCAGAATCTTGAAAACAGTATTTTGAAAGTGTTCAAATGTGAAAATAGGATATTTCCCTAAATTTATGTAAAATTTCCTCGCTCTTAGATTACGATAAATAATTTTTGTTAGTGGTTATCTATCCGCTTTTCATGTCCCAATCTCCACAAAAAAAATTAATAATACATATCAATTAAAAATACAACTTTGTTATGACATTGGCTTGTTTACAAATAAAAATTAACTCTCCATAATAGAATTTATTTCATAATAAGATCTATGGACTATAATTACCTACTCCCAAAACATAAACAAATACAGAAATTTATTAGTAAAATTTTAAGTCTTAAAAAAAAAAAAAAAAATAAAATCACATTTTTTTTTTAACAAAAAACCCAAAAGGATTGGGAACCGAACGCTGCCAAGTCTGTTTACTGCTTAAAAGTCTTTTCTACACTTGGTATGACATTCTCCAAATTTCTCCACGTACCAACATATATGTTTACGTTTTCTGTGTGACATTTGTTTAGCGTGGTAAAACAGATAAAATAAATTTCATTTTAAGTTTAATAAAAAAGTATGATAAATAGAGGCTATCTATTTACCCTGTTCAAGGCAGGTGAATTTTTAAAATGTCTAGGGTTTTTGAATTGTGTTTAATTTATTATAATAATATTATTAATTTTATATAGTTGTGGTTATTTTGTACTATACTATACACTAGTCACATGTTGGTTACAACTTACAAGTGTTCCATGTTCCTTTGGCTGAGCCTTTTTGTTGTCAATTAAAATCTTGGATTTATTAAAAAGTTAAATAAATATTTAAAATGCAAAAACGGTATAAAAATATACTAACCAAATTCTACAACCTGCATATATTATTATTATTATAAATAATAATAGTAGTAAACATTTTTTGCCCACAAACTTTTAAAATATACAAATATTTTACATTCCCTTGTACCTACTCTAACTACTAGGTTTAAAATTTTACAATTTGATATGTTTTAAATTTAATACCTGTGGTTTGCTTAATAGTCGTTTACCAAATTGGATTAATATTTATACATAAAATACTTATTTGTATGTGTTTCCTATAATTGTGTGTGGTTGTAGTCTAATTGCATATAAATACCTATATAGAATTACCCAGTCTAGCTTTCCATTTAGGGCATCCAACCTCAAACGTCCAACATATCGTTTATTTCCATTACAGCTTCTCCAAAGATTTTTCAAATTTAAAAACGAAATTTTAAATTAACCTCCAAAAAAGTATCTTGTCCCCAAGCTTGAAAGTTAGAAGTTATACTATTTGTAATCTAGGATACAAAAAGATACTCATGCGAAACCATATTTTCAGTCTGATTTAAATTTCGAGATTCTAATATTACCCTATAGGCTAAACTTCTTGCTACAAACTACTACTCTTATTCATTGATTTTTTTTTATCAACCAAAATTAACTTTTCAGAACGCATAACACGGTATACAAGCAATTTTGCAGCTGCAATGTCTGAAGCCATCGTTGCTTTTAACAAGAAGAAAGAAGAACAAAAACAAAATAAACTTGAACATAAATCACGTTGCATTAAAAAAAGACAATGGGTCGAAAATAAACATAGCGAAGAAGAAATTGCTGCTAAACGCGCCAACTTTGATCCGGCTGACAGAATTAAGAGAAAGAAATGTGCCCTTTTAATGGGTTACTCTGGTGCGGACTACTATGGTATGCAGAGAAATCCGGGTATGCGTACCATCGAAGAAGACCTCTTTACAGCCATGTTAAAGCATAAATGGATCACGGAGGAAGGATTTAATCAAGCCCAGCAGACACAGTTCCAGCGAGCTGCTCGGACTGACAAGGGCGTATCGGCAGCGCGACAAATATGTTCAATAAAGCTGCGTGAGTAGTCGAGATTTTAAGTAAATTTCCGTAAAAAAAAAATCAACTTGTATTCTTCTAGCTGATGATATTGACGTAGGAGCCTTAAATTCGGATCTTCCAGAAGTAATTCGGGTTTTTGCAGTAAAACGTGTAACGAAAGGTTTTAATGCAAAAGACAAGTGCAATGCAAGGACCTACACTTACACGCTTCCATCGATAGCCTTTGAAAATCATTCTAAAGAACTGAATATGGAAACATATCGAATATCCAATGAAGTCCTGGAAAGAATTCATTCAGTCCTGAAACTCTATGAAGGAACCAAAAACTACCATAATTTTACCAGTAAAAAGCAAGTTTTAAATAACTTCTATGTCTTCCGCTCAGTTGTGATTAATCAGATATTTTTCGTTTTTCTTTCAGAAATTTTCTAGACCCATCTTCTAAACGTTTTATGATTTCATTCACGTGTAGTGAACCATTTACAAGCCCTCAGAGTATTGAATTCCTCACTCTAAAGGTCAAAGGTCAGAGTTTTATGCTGCATCAAATTAGAAAAATGGTTGGAGTCGCCATATCTGTGGTCAGAGGGAATACGACCGAATCAACAATCACTCGAGCATTTACAGAGGAACGATTGGATCTACCAATGGCTCCTGGTTTAGGGTTAGTTCTTGACCAAGTGCACTATGATCGGTATAATGATCGTTATGGTGAAGATGGAATTCACCAGCCTTTAACGTGGGATGAACTCGAGCCGGAAATAGAGAAATTTGTTGAAAAATATATTTATTCAAATATTTACGAAACTGAATTTAAAGAAAAATCCATGCTTGAGTGGTTGGAGACGCTAAAACTACATTCGTATGATGTAAGAGACAATAAAGATGAATCCGTCGAGAGTAATGTTGCCACGGAATAAATATATATGAGTATACATACATATATGTAACTATGACAATTGAGTTTTTATACAATTTCCTTGCAGATACTAAATTCGAGGCAAGGTTTTTATTAAAGTGAAAGCATGAGCCTCTTTTAGTTTTCAAACAATAATTTTTTTATTTTATATGTGCTGTACATAACTATTTATGAATCAAATTTATGAATCTATGTGCTGACTTTTTTAAATTTTTACTTTAACAGACGTTTAATAACGGCATCTTCCCTAATGACAGTAAAATTGATTCAATTTTCTGCAAAACAGCTCGCACAGAGATCTTTTAAATTCAAGTAAACGTATGTACATGTACATGCATACATAATGTACGTACTTGAACTACAAAAATGGTAACGTATGACCAAATGCTCTTGGCATACAGGAAGTTATTTGGTTCTCGTATTAAGGAAGAGCTTTACTGTTATATGATTCTCCTTTCAAACTTTTGATTTGTCGAATCTTTTAAGATTATGTCGAGGATTTGACTTCTAAGGAATAGCCTTTTTAGGCCCGTTTTTACATAAGAGTTAAGAGTTTATATTATACATAAACAGTAAACACTTAAGTAGTACTAAGCATCCTTAATTGAAGATCATTAGAAGCGAGGAAAAGATGTTTTAGTTTCATTTGTTTTCAACTATTTTTACTATCGTGACCACCTTGTTATGATTTCTTAGTTAGGTAAAGTTGTTACTAAGAGAATAATTGAAATTTCTTTTATGTGTTTAGAAAATATTCATAAGTGTATTTTAGAAGAAGAAATACAAAAATGTATGTATGAATATAATATTAATGTTCCATTAAAAACAAAATAAATGCATTTTCCCAGCTTAATGCCTTCCCTTCTTCTTCTTATTGTGACCACCGCCTTTGCGATGCTGTTGGCGTGGTCCAGGAGTGGCTTCTTGATACACAGGGGTAACTGGTGAATTTTTGCTCAAATTCTGAGTTTTCGACATATCGCTATAGGAAAAGGACAATTCATTAAAAAAAGTTCTCATACATCTGGGGTAAAAATCACTCACTATTGATCTGCAGCTCCGGTTGACATACCCTGTGAGCCTTTTATGATGTCCTTGGCTCTGCGATCCCTCTTCTTACGGAAACCAGTCCTTTCATATTTAGGAAGCCATCTCTCAGGGTCTGGCCCAACTTCAACATTGTAGTTCTTCGGCATTTTGCCAACTCTTTTGCGATTGGCTTTCTTTTTCTTTTGAACATCTCCGGGGGTACTGGGTGATTGTTCGATTTTTGCATTCGCCGACTTTTTGGCCGCTTTGGTGCTCATAACCCAATTGGCTGCTTCGAGAGCATCAATTTCAGATGCTGTGGTCAATGTTTCAAGGGCAGGCAATTTTTTACTGACATCAAGAGCCTTTTTGGGGTTGATCTGAGCGTAGGCTATAACCAGCTGCGCAATGACCTTTATGTCATTTGGCTTTAACTTAAGAAGTTCCTCGAGTGAACTTGCAGCTGTCTCAGTTGCACCACCTCGAAGATGAAACTCAGCAGCCTGGCGCCACATATCGGACAAATCAGCGCTACTGACCTGCAATTTGGATTAACATTAGTAATGAAAAACTTATTTGCTTTATTGTCAAAATTATTTACGTTATTCTTCTTGTACCATTCGACGGCGGACTTCAAAAGTGCGGACGCCGCTTGTTTATTGTCGGTCCCGAGATAAAGAGTTACCAAAGCTGAAACAATGCCAGGTTTGTATCTGTACTCTCCGAGAGAAAGAAGAACTTCAATGGCTTCCTTTCGATTGCCCTGCAGCAATAAAAGCTGTATGATAGCAAATTTGCTGGCAAATGAGTTCTTTTCATTGGCAGAGGCATATTTAGTTAAAATTTCGACAGCTTCTTTGTATTTCTTATCCTTAGCAAGTTGACTGCATTTTATTAGGACTGCCTCAAACTCTATATCGGGATTGGATTGTATTAATTTATTGCACAAACTTTGACAATCATTGGCATTAGTAAACAATGCAAGTAAGCAATTATTTAAAGCAATGATTTTCTTTTGACGCGAAGTTAATTTGTGGTCACAAGAATCGGCCATTGCCGAGCGAATCTTTTTCTTAGAGTCGAAGACATTTTGATCCTTGTTAATGACCACTGAATTATTGCTTGCCACAGCGACAAGTGCAGGATCCTTGGGCTTGTTTTTAAGACAATCAGCGTATATGATACCAGATTCCTTAACCTTGCCTTGCATCTGAAGACAATATGCTATTTGAACCCTTAATTATATAAATATACTTTTAGTAAAAATAGATTATAGTAAAAACATGAGTAGAAATTCTTACCGGATTACGTCGATTTCTTCTCTAATTTCATCTTCGGAAGCTCCGTCCTCCTCGAGTGTATCACGACAAAGTTTCTCTGCAGCTCTAAGTTTTTTCTCTGCTTCTAGGTATTTACCGCGGTTGGCAAGAGCACATGCTCCATTGAAACACATTTCGTAAGTATCTTCGGGAAGATTTGGCATTTCTCTTTTCTTTAAAAATAATAAAAAAAAGTTTGTTAAATGAATTAAAAATTGTTCTAATTTTTTAATTTACTTCATCCAACGCTAAATTTGCAGCTACGGCGCTCAAATTGGTCCTCCTTTCATCCTCGTAATCATCGGTAGTGTTTTTAATTATTTCCTTATAAGATTCATAGCATTCTTCGAATCTCTCCAATCTATACAGAACTTGAGTTCGGAGTTCCTTCAGATTGGGCGGAAGAGGGATAGTATCGCTGCCATCAATTGTCTTTAAGGCCTTTTCAGGTTGATTCAAACGATATTCACAATAAGCTTTCTCAAAGACTAACCAAGTCAATTTATTCTTCTCGATGAATTTATAAGCTTCTTCAAGTTTAGAAACTTGAATCAAGCAAATAACCTTACAATGAAGTGCAGTTTGGTCATCAGGTGCAATACCAAGAACTAGAAAGATATTAAAAATTAATACAAAACCAGATATTAGATTACTGAATATCTTGACTTCTATTGACTGCCTTTACTGCCTTTTCAAACTCTCCATTCTGCCCAAATTTATTAACATCAGCATAAGCTGCTTTTATAATAGATTCTTTTTGATTTCCACTGTCTTTAGACATGTTTTTGGGATTTTATTTTCTAATTTTTAGAAATTTTTCAGCATTCCACTTGCCAGTCACACGTCGACGTTGTGGGAAAAATTAACTTTTGACAGTTCGTTAAACTGGACAACTCACCAATTCACCATCACCAATGTGGTGCGGTAACATGTATAATTTAAGGTGGAACTTCCATCAAAAAAGGTGGTTAAAAACAATAGACGCGTTCTTCGTACGATAACACGATGTCTTACGAGACAGGCTCACAAAAGTGCGAAAAAGAAAGCAGACTTGAGGAAAAGAAATACAAAAACATTTCCCACTAAATAGTGGACTGATATTAAGTACATAGTCTCCTTTTAACGTTTCCTTTTTCTCATATTCTTTTATGTTGTGTTCTTTTCATTCAATTTTCTTGTTGATGGGTTGAACATCACATCCATGAAAAGAAATTGGCTTCAGGTAAACAGCAATAAATTTTCTTCATACATTTTCAAAATTTAAATCAATTTTATTTAACTTATTTAACTAAACAAAACAAACAACAACGATCAAATTTAAGACATGAACCCAAATTCAATGAATAAAATTATCAAAAGTTGAAATGAATTGAAAAGATTTTTTGAAACATCAGAGTTCATCTTGATTTTTTAAATGACGTCAAGGTGTTTTGGATGTTGGATGCAACTCTACGATCACAACCGTCAATGCTCAAGAATGTAACGACTAAGACTGAAAATCTCGAAAATAGGTTTCGATACTCGAATTAAAGTCTATCTACAGCAGGATTTCACTTTAACTTTTAACGGCAGTGATTTTTATGCGGATATTGTTCACTTTATATTTGTTTAAACTGTACTAAAGATGACTGTTCCCAAATTCACTGCTAATGAATAATGATACAAAAATATCTAGTTGTCTAAAAGAATAAAAAGAGTTTAATTGTTATACCCTAAAATCTACGTATTTGAAAATATTTATTTTTTATAAATAATAATTTAATAGTAGGTATTCATGCTACGCTAAATAATATAATTTTATCGTATTCTTTAATTATTTTTATGCAGATGTAAACCAACTTAATCAAACAGCAAACAAACTACGTCTTGGGCTTAAAATTAAAAAAAAAATTATACATGGCAATACCCTAAACACCATTTCTGTCAACAAAACTGTCAACTATTTTTAAACGTCAAATTTTTTTTGTTAACTTTCATATCATACAAAATTTGTTAAAAAGTATTCGAATTCTGCAAAAAAAAATTCCTTTGATCTCACTCTTGATCATCAGCACTATGCTAGAAAAACAAACATCAAGTTTATTTCTCATTATAATATCAATTACAACAGGTAAATAATCAATAACAAAATGGAAAGTTCATTGTTACAACATCCGCCTACTTTTCTCTTTCTATTGCCTACAAAAACGCCTTTCTTTACAAAAAATGAAAATCTGTAAAATTAAAATTAATAATCCAGCGAAAGCATTTGAAGTTGATATCAAATTTACGGGGTCATCGGTATCAGGGGCCTACGTTAATTTCACAGCAACTCTGTACCAAGATGGGAAAATTGCTAGAGATGGAAAATACGCATACAACTGGAATGACAATGCCAATCCACCACACTCGGCGGTGAGTAATCCTTTGTTATTATAAACATTAACAAAATTAAAATGCAAAATAGAAACATTCATCAAAAACAAAAACAAAACAAAAAACATGCAAACATCTTTTGTCAATCAATGGTGATGCTGTCGTTAGAGCGGAATAAAAATGCGATAATATGTATAATTAATTGATTGCGTTTTATGAAATGCATACACTTATAGCGACAATAATATTTTAATCGACATTTGTGTCAGTAGGTAATACTAGAACTATTGATAACATGAACGAACATCACTCTTAAGTGTAAAGAAGAGAGAAATGCGATGGTTTGAAGAATTTCACTTTTATTGTTTGTTTCTATCAAGAAATAATCAAAACATTCTTCTACTTCTCGTTCGAGAAATATCTACTTAATAAAACAAACAATGGGTCCAATTATTCGCTTGTTAACTTCAATTCACTTATACCTTTAGATATGTATTTCAACTAAGAGAATTATGTATTAACAATTGCATTTACTACCCATCTTATTAACAAAGAAGACCTGTTTTTTAAATTTCGGTAAACATTGTCCAAATACATTTGTTTACTTAAAACCACGTCGCAAAAACGTTTTGTTAAACAACTTAACTTGAAAAAAAAAAGAAATATAGGTAATCTTTAGATTACCAATTTAGATTACCTATGAAAATTCTTTGAAGAGTTAAGTTGTTAAGTAATACAAATGTTTACCATGATTATAGCCAATCAAAAAGTTTGGTTGTTGCAATAAACATACTTGGAAGGCATAAAAGTCCCGATGTTTTTTTTTATAAAACGAAACTTCATTTTACTAGATTTACTTTTCAGTTATTTAATAAATTGAATTGATTATTGATAATAATTATTGACACGCGCTTAGCGTTTTCTAAAAAGTTAAAATTCCTTAAACGCTGGAAGCGGATTATATGTGAATATTGTCTCTTAAGAATTTTATAACAACTTAATCATTTAATAACATAAAAGTAAGAAATATATTTAAAAAGGCCAATTTTGGCATTCGGTTAAGCCCATGTAATTTATTATGCTCTTAAGCTTTCTTTTACAAAAAACAATAAATTAAATTGTAGAACAAAAACAGTTTTTTTTTTTTAATTTTATACTTTTGGTGTTAGTACTTTTATCAGTAAATTTATCCATAATTTGACACTAATATCATAACCATGAACTAAATGGTTCAAAAATAAAAGAAATGTATTGGTACTAATAGTGTAACAAAATTATACAAATAATTTATTAAAAAACTCTTTATTACGTTATTTTCAAATCAAAAAATGAAAATATTTTAAAATATTTATTGCTTAATGGCCAATGGTACAATATAATTTTGTATTTCCGTACTAATTGGGCGTGACCCTATAAATAAAAGAGCTTGAAAAAATGTATGTACGTCTGCAATTCTACGGGAAGAAAATGAACCCGATCCGCTCTAAAAGTTTAAAAAATATAATTATTATCAGGCATAATGCATGAAACTATTTTTATTGTTTTTTTCCTGAGTTTTTTTAAATACATACATTATTTAAAAACTTACTTTAATTTTCAGGTTTTCAAAATTGATCAGCCTTATAGTAACTGGAGTATTGAATACCCAAAAGGAACAAAACCCAGTCTATATGAAGTTAATTTAAACGTTGAACGATTTAATATGATTTTTTGGTTCTCGATAGCACAAAAAAGCGTTCACTTTAAGGTTACTGAACTTTTAAATGGAAATATGTCATTAACACAAAATGGAACTATCAGAGAGGAACAGTATGTCTCCTTCAAAGAGGCGGTTAATCATACAATTGCACTTAAAGAAAGTGACATAGAATTTCTGGAAAAAAATGCAACCTATATCCAAACATTTTGGTTTGAAAATTGCACTTACCTTGGAGTTACTGATGGATTCAGTTATATTAATCGATATCCACATATTGGTTCTACATTTGATATCGAAGCACTAGTTGTTGCCTCATTTGATAACTTACCAACTCCCACACCAAGCACAACATCGACAACCACTACTACGACAACAACAACAACTACAACAACGACAACAACAACAACCACCACTACCACTCCAAAGACCACGACTACTCCAAGTACAACAACCTCCACAACAATTCCTCCTAATAATACGACCACTACATTAATAACTCCACATGCGAGAGCTAGACGGGATACAGCTGCATTGATTGCCAATTTCAATAATCTCACTGCGTCAGCGAATGCGAAACTTTTAGGAATCGATTTGGCATCATTAAATGAACAACACTCAGCTGGCGATGACTATTTAACACCGACAACCACGAACCCTTTGAATTTTCCATTGCCTTTGCCTTATATTTGTTTCAATAAGTCAATGGTTGCAGCCGATCCAAAGAAGACATATGGATATTTCAATAGGAGAGTTGTATCCCTGAGTGAGTTTACTTTATTTAAAAAAAAAAAATACTTTTGTAACATAATGACGTATTTATCTCCAGTGCCTGTTGGAGAATTTTCATCAAGTGGCAAAAACTGGTTACAACATGGAGATGTTTTGAATTTGGATTTATCTTGTAAAGGATCATCTCCCCTCGAGTATTGCTACAGAGTCTATAATGGTATGTATGGGTGCTTTCATAAATGCATGGTTGCGAAAGTCTGAAGAATGCATAACTTTCATAAATGCAAATGATAAATGTCAGATTTTCCTAAAAGAAAAAACGCAAATATTTGCAGCGCAAATGTGCAACTATAAAAGCTCACATGCAAAAATATTTTGTATTACTTTAATACGATTGCAATTGATCGCATGTAAACAAAGCAACCATGCATTTATGAAAACATCCTATAAATATATTTTTTTTTTTGAGTAAAAATTATCTTAAGGTTGTGATTGCAGCTCCGTATAATTTAACTGGGAATGAAACCTGCTCAACTTGGATTCCAATAAGCAGTTGTTCATTTAAGCTCCGACGATGGTTTGCAGAAAGCAAAACAATTTTATTTTTCGTCAGGAATCCAATTACTACCTCAATTAATCAAGTCACTATCAACTTTTATGAAGGTGAGTAATATTTAAAATAATAATAATTTACAGTTCTCGATATTTAGTCACTTCATTGTTATAAGATTTCTTAAAAATTGTATCAATGTATGGTTTTTCTAAAAAAAAGTAACAAAAAAAGGAATGTGTAATTGAGAAATCGAATGCAAAGAAGTCATTCTCGGAATTTTGATGGCAAAACGAAAACTTAAAAATGTTTCTTTAGCTTTAAAGTACGATTATAATTTATCCTAGCAATATTTTTTTCTATCGCATGGTTCGTTGTACAATATGCTATATCGTCATCTTTTTTTAAATATCAATGCATGTGTCGTTGTCGCTTTGCAGTATTGTGAAACCAAATTTTACAAGCAAAAAATGCAATTTCTCATTTCATTGGGAACCTGACTTCTTAAAGTCAACTCCGCCACATTTGGCCACAAACCTGACCTTATAACGCTCCACAGAACCTTTTTTATCTCACTTCAGATTAAAAGGATTCACATGAATTACTTATTGCTTTTCGAGTTTAAACTCTCATTATAATATTTATGAAAAGCTAACTTGATATTTGTTTTTTGCTTAGGTTTCTAATATTGGGGATTTTAAAAAAGTTCATATTTGTATAGACTTAAGAGCAATCGATTATATTTAGAGCTAACTTCCATTAAAATATTTATTGTTCCTCGATTTGAGCATTATTTCTTAAAATTAACTTCAAATGGTGTTTTTTTTATTTTTACAGCGAAAAAACAATCACAACTTTCGGTCATTGTGGTTCCAGTGTCATTCAGTTTGATCGCAGTAATCTTAATAGTATTTGGTGTATCCTACTATATTCAAAGTAGGAATCGGTAAGTTCGAACTTGTAATTTTATTTATAATAAAAAGTAATATTTTTGAATGTTATTAAACAGCTTCAATGTAGAAGTGGCTGATTTTAATTTTGGAGAAACACAATCCGTCGATATGGAATATAAAACATTCCAGCAGCGTCTAATTGAAAGTCTTTGTGATGCAATTCCACATAGGAGGCGCAGTGACAGCAGTGAATTCCTTCCTGACTCTAGTCCAACAGGAAGTGAGGGTGGTAGTCCAATGCGATATAATACGATGACATAAGTGAATTATGTACGTTTTTTAGTGTTTATATATATATATACGTATTTAAGATAAAAGAATTCTCCCATTTTTATTCATTATTATTTCGAGTAGAGGACATACAGAATGTCTTCAAAGCTCTTCATGTTTATTTTGGCATTTGTTTTATTATTTTCATCTACACACTGGGAATGTTTGAACTTTTAAAATGGACTAACATACATATGAATGTATTCCAAATGAGGAAAAACATCTTATTATATTTTTGATCTAAAATAATACTATTAGGCTGACTTAAATTTATTCCAAAGACTGGATTGTTGAAGAAATTTAAATAAAAAAAAGAAGATATTTAAGCAAAACTTAAGTAACCAATCACAAAACAAAAATTTTAATTAACGCTTTTTTAGACTAGTTAAGTAATTTAAAAAAAAAATTATCGTAACACGAATGCATAGATTTTCTGACAAAAACAGGAAAAGTTTCAAAAAGATAAAATCTTTCAGATGTCAATTTTTTCTGTGCTCGATTATAAGTTTTCTAAAATTTAAACGAAGAAAAAGTTTAAGGAAATAACTACAACTTTAATTTTCTGACCACTTCTCTGCTTTGAAATTCGAAGTATTCGTATTTATAGAAATTTTCATTAGCTAAAAACATTTCAAATTCTACCTTTTAATTAAAAAGTTCTAATTGACTTTTTGAATGAGGCCAGAACCGAATCTCTGTTGTCGAGCCGATAAGAATGATATTGATAAAATCTCTGAAATCATAATTTTAGTCACATAAAAAAATGTTTAATTAGTCAGAAAAATTAAATCTAATTATAATTTTATCATGAAAACATACAAATGCTCTTATGTATGTATGTAACACTTAAATGACCTGTAATTTTTTTTTAAATTAATTATTTATTACCCGGTTTTTGGTTTTCATTTTCGATTTTATCGTAATCCTGCAGACCAATTATTACAAAAAAAAAGGATTTTGAGCAAAATAAAAGTACTAAGTAAAATGAAGAATTTAGAAATATTAATTGAGTTCACTAAATTTCGATTTTACATCTATGTTTCAGGATTCTAAACTAAAAAAAAGCGCTGATAAATGTAATTTATAACCCAACCTTATTCCACGCCTGTGCGTCGTAATGCATTCGTACTACGAACCCCGAAAATGTTCTCCGGTTCCGTTCGGGGCTTGTGAAGTGAATTTGTTCGTATTCGTAGCGTAACAAATCGTTCGGAATTTTTCTACAGGGACTCTGGAATAGGGATGAACATGGGTCATCTGAGTTTTTATTTATATTATTAAATTTGTTATATCGAGGAAAATATAACCCCCAGCCAGGCAAGGAAAAAACTTGATCTCAGACACACAAACATATAAAATTATTTAAAATTTGTAAGCTCCAATTGGTTTCATTGAACTTTACAAAAAAAAAAAAACTCCAGATTCATATTATGGTATCACCATGGGCCTACAATTGGCTATGGTGTGCATTCTTTTATTCCTGAAAGACACTTTAACTTAAGTTAACCATTGAAGGAAGATAATTCTAGACATTTCAAGATTTTGAATGTTTAATCATTGAAAAACATTAAAACCTTTTTAAATTATCATGCCTAGATCATTGTTTCTTATAATCAAAAATTAAGTATTTTCAGCCGCTGAGAATTTTATGAAAAGATTTGAATTTTTTGATAAATACGTTTATCTAATTTTTTCATTTTGTATATTGGATTTTTTGTTCGTTTATAAAGTTTTTGAGTATGGGTAAAACACAAGATGGCTAATTTGCATTTTGTCCAAAGATTTGAAATGTTTTCGTCACTAACAATTAAATCATATAATCGTATATTTCAGTGTTTGTGCAGAATTATGAAACATGAAAATCAATTCTTTAAGAAAATATTCCGATGATAGCATCAGGCCTCACCTACCCTAAATTGTTTCCTCTTTGTGATGAAATTTTAAAATTCTTTATTTTTTCTACAATCTATTTTGATCATGTTTTTTTTTTACAAAATTCCATTCGCACAGTAACCACATTTTATGTACATATATTATGTAAGTCTTTGTTTAAAAACCATTCTAATTATTTTTTATAAAAATTCGATTAAAATATATATTCGCTTGTGATAAAAAAATAAAGAGTTATGTATTTGTGTTGATTAGTATTTTTTTTTTTGATTAATAACACTTGTTGAATCAGCAGTAAAAACAAAAAAGGGACTACGAAGTGACTAAAGTAAAAAATGAAAATTTGTTTACTTTTTTTTTTATAAATACACACCTTGAAAATAATATATTTTTACACAACTTTCTTAATATTAAGTTACTTTATTGTTTAATAATATCTTATCAGTCATCTGATATATACATTTTGACGAAGGGTGGTTGGTACTTTATGTTAATTAACTTTGGCTACAAGTCAAAAAAAAATATATGATTTTTATATTACTAAATAATTTTACATGTGAAACAAGTTCTTACTCAAATTATTTAAAATATAAAACTAAACTAAAATGCATGCTTATATGCAAATTTAAATTTTGATCCGATAAATATATTTAAAATGTAAACAAAAACTTGTGAGGAATAAACATTGATATTCATTGCTATGTACATAGACTAAAAATAAAACAAAAGTAAAACAATTGAAAAAATCTTATGTGCTTTTAAATTATAGTTTAAATGGGAATAGTAAATAGTCCATATTTAATACAACACGAATTATGTTTACATGTAAATATGTAAACATGTGTATACAGCATGTTTATGGTAAGGCTTGAAATTCCGTTTCCAAAGAAATTAAAATTCGTCAAATGGTTGTCTTATTTGCATTAACATAATAAAAAACGAATTGACAGACAAATAGAAATATCGGTTCAGTTTCAAGAAATAATTTCAAGTAAATAACTGAAAACAGATTGTCACATGCTTTAAAGAAAATCTTGGCCATATGATGAAGAACAATCGGAATCAAAAATTTGTTCTATGCGATCATTTAGAATGAACTTACAAATCTCCCAACAAACTCTTCGCTTGTCTTCTTTTCAAGCCTATTAAATTCGTTTGAATGCTAAAATTTAAACATCTAAAAATTCCCGACTTTTGGTGTGATAATGATTATGCCTTACCTACATTTTTTTCTTAACTATATTGTTGATTTGGTTGATTTGCACAAATCAATCAATCAAATTAACGAAAGCAGGTACACCTCAAAAAATTTAAATGCATTTATTTACTTTAACATAATTTTTTTATTTTCAGGAATTCTTTCGAAATTTTAATTAATTCTTTGGTTGGTTATATAAAACTTTACTCATTCAGTATAAATGTCGTTGTTGGTTTTGTTTTTTTTTTTTTACTAATAACGAAAATTACAACTAAAACAATTCGCCTATCGAAATGTATACAGATTTACACATAAAATTAATGTTCTAGTTTTCAAATATATTAAAAACAAAGAAAAAGAAAAGCAAACAATACATAAATTATGTTTTCACCAAATGTATTTCTTAAAGATATCGCTTCGGAATATTCATCTAACTCTGTTTCCACTTTTTTCTTTTTAATAAGTTAAAATTGCCGTATGTGGTGTGGTTATCGGTCAAGAATGGTATATAAAACGCACGAAGTAGCCGATGTGATTTCTCTTGTATTAAAAATGGCAAACTTTTCAGCACTGTCCATTCTCGAAGTCTTGCTGCATAGTTCGGTTCAAGTTCGGTGTATTTGCTTTCGTCTAAATCGATAAGAAAGTGGCATTTATTATAGTCGAAGTACATGTGATAATTTTCCTGATTCATATCATTGAAGTAGGAATGTGCAATAGTCGTAGCATTTTCGCCTCCTTCATAGTAAGCAGGAAGAATTCCTTTAAATTCAGACTTTAGGAATCGTATGCGGAAATTTGTAGATGGTAAGAAAAAGCTACCCGGAAATCTATACCAATCTTTACCAACGCAGACATTGTAGATTTTATCGGCACTGTACTCTGGAGCAGTTTTAACCTGGTTCAATTCAATAAGCAAATCCATTGGGGCGTGGTAATTACGATAGAGTGAGAAAACTCTTGACATTCCCAAAATGGTGCTTACTAGCATAAAGATTATTGGAATAAACATGGTATGGTCGAGGTAGTGTGCACCAGCTGTAAGTTTTGAAAACATCGTTTTCAGCCGGAAGAAGAGTCGTTGAAAAACATCGACTGTTATGGCACCACAGAGACTAATCATAGGATAGATAGGGAATAAGAATCGTTCTTCTTTATGGGGCTGAAGCATGAATACGGCCAACCATAGGAAGAATGGAGCCAAACTGACATAGTGAGGCAGATGTAAGGTACTCTTTGATCTAGCTGGTATAAAGAAGTAGTCGATGAGTAGCATTAGAGGTGTGATAATAGCTGCAATCTAAACGAAAAGTAAGAATTAAAAATAATCACATGAATATAAAAAACGATACTCACCCAGACGACGTTAAAGTTTAAAAAACCATTGATTAGATAATAACTAAAAGGCTCAGTTCCATAGAGATTAGGTCCGTGAGTGGTGAAAACATTATACATGATAATATTTAACGGAGCAAAAACTACTCGTCCAAAATAACTAGAATCGATAACAATCATAGGAATGCCAATGGTGGCACCAGAAATTAGTGCCCATAGGAGGAACGATTTGTACATTCGCTGTCTGATAAGCATGTCAAATGCAATCGGAATTCCAATAAGAACCGCGAATGGCCAACCTAAGAGAGTTGAAATTGCTGTGAGGAAAACAGCTAAATTGTAGCTCTGCTGCCACCACGCTGCTAAGGCAGCACACCCAAAATACATAGAGAACGAGCTTGGTAACAAAGCTGTGCTTGAGACGAACATTCCAACACTGAATAACTGGAATATGAGCCATAATCTACCAATATGTATACCGAATTCTCGACAAATAGCCCTAATAAATTTTAAAATGGTAATCATAATCTTAATAGAAGATAGTTCACTGTTCTTACTTGTACAGATATCGTTCCATTACGGCACAACCAAATCCTAGAATGCACCGAATCATATAGAATATCAAGACTGGCGATGGTTGAAATAGCTTTTGATAAATCCAACCGGGCACGCCCTGAAGGAGCAGGTATGTATACGAACGCAGTGCAAATTGAGGACTGTACTCCCATGTTTGCAGGCCATGACCATTGATGATATAGTGCAGGGGCTCCCAATAGTTAAATGTTTCATCACAATCCGAGATGTATGACCAAATTGCACTACAAAGTCGAGCGCTTACAAATGTTTTGAAAGCGGTGTCAACACCGGGGACGATTGCGTTCGCTTTTGTGGACGATACTGGTGCCTGACTGGATTTATGCTTGTAATAAAAACAATTTTCATTGCAAATTAGCATTAATACTTACGATTTGTCTTTATTTTTCGATTCTTTAGGTTCTTTCACTATTTTTCGTAAAGCTTTTTTGGAAAAGGAAGCATGATTATCAGATTTATTTACATTATATCGATGTCGAGCGGCCGGCGGCGCCATTATTGATATTTTTATTTTTGAGATGGAAAAAGTCCACGAAACATGTTTATGGGACTTCGACTTGGGACATTTTACATTACAGGTGTATTTTGACAGCATATAGGGTTGGGTGGGAATACTCGCATGGTTTGTGTATTCAATATACAGGGTGCTTAATATGTTTTCTTCTTCAGTTAGGCTCTAATCACAATTAATGGGGATTAGGGATACACCATTTTAGATCAAGATTTATTAAAATTGAAAAAAATTAATTTTTGTTACAAGTGTAAGAAAATAAAACTTATTTACTTTGTAACATTTAATATTAGAATAGAATGACCTAAGAAACATCAAACAAATGTAAAGAATAACTGATTAATGCGAAGTGACATGCTGGTGTATTTCTTTTACACACTAGCAAACCAAAATGAAGTTAAATTAAACATACTTTTTTTAAATTTAAAATGCATAGCATTTGCATTTTTGTGTTTATATTTAACTAATAACAAATATATTGTGTTTTATTAGCTAGATACTAGTAATAAATGTACGCTCTATTTCAGTTCCGTTTTCATTATATTATTTATATTTAGTCAGCCTTTCGTCGAATTTGAGAAAAAATTGCATATGCTCCTTCAAATTCTCCACTTTTTTTCAACAGGGCTTTTGATTTTTGATTTGACAGCCGGATTGATGTCAAACAAATAAAAGTCACACGGGCGATCGCGGTTGTTTAAAACAACAAGCAACAAGCGTTTCAAAATATCCAAATCTAACGAGGAGACACACTTTTTTAGAAGACAATAGATAATATATATAATATATAAGAACATTAAAATAGTTTGATTTTTATAAAATAAATTATGTCTAAGGATGATAAAGATAAGCCCCAAGTGGACAAAGAGCTCGACCTTTCAAATGCGGGTCGTGGCGTTTGGTTAGTGAAAGTGCCCAAGTACATTGCCAACAAATGGGAAAAGGCCCCTTCAAACATGGATGTTGGCAAGTTGCGAATTAGCAAAACTCCCGGACAGAAAGCACAAGTATCCCTTTCGCTCACTCAAGCTGTTGTAAATCTAGATCCAGAAGAAAAAATTCCAACCGAACACATCTTAGACGTGTCGGTGGTGACCAAACAGACACTTGGAGTTTTCTCGCATGCGGTGCCTAAAGAATCATCCAAAGACGATGTTATACCCGAAGCTGAGAAATTATATATGGAAGGTAGAATCGTCCAGAAACTCGAATGTCGCCCCATTGCTGATAATTGTTACATGAAACTGAAACTGGAATCGATTCGAAAGGCTTCGGTGCCACAGCGTCGTGTTCAAGCAATTGATAAAATTGTTCAGAACTTTAAGCCTGTCAAGGATCACAAACATAATGTATGGAATACAAGTTTTTACTCTATATTTTATACAATGTTCTAGTTAATTTATTTTTTATATATCTTACAGATTGAATACAGAGAAAGAAAGAAAGCTGAAGGCAAAAAGGCTCGTGACGATAAAAATGCCGTTCTGGACATGTTATTCAATGCATTCGAAAAGCATCAATACTATAATATCAAGGATTTGGTGAAGATAACCAAACAACCTATTGGTTACCTAAAAGAAATACTTAAAGAAGTCTGTGATTATAACATGAAAAATCCCCACAAGAACATGTGGGAATTAAAGAAGGAATATCGTCATTACAAAACCGATGAAGAGAAAAAAGACGAGAAATCACCTACCGATAGTGACTCGGACTAGTCATACACGTAAATTTTGTTTTGATATCCAATCAAGACCCCGTAGGTTTCTTGTAAATATAGAAAAATTGAAATAATGTTAATTTTGTGTTGATAAATGTGTGAATAATTTAATCTCTTTTATTTTCCAAAATACATGCATAAAAAGTCGCAAAAATTCATTGAAATTCAATCCTTTGTTAAATGTTTATGAATGTGTTTCATACACAAATAGCTTATTGTTGAATATCCAAAATCTTAGAAATCAACGTCGAGTATGATTGCAGTTAAAAAAGAAAAGTAATGTAATAAAAAAGGAGATCTCATTTCAAAACACTTGAATTGAACTTAATATTTTTTCTTTGGGTACTATTTCTACTATTTTTTTTATATCACAATATTTTTCACACTTAAAAGTGTTGAAGTAGCGTTATGGCCCGAAACCAAGAAGCTGTTCCGTCTAAAATACCTTAACTTAATTTCAATAACTTAAATGCAAAATGTCTAAATTGCTTAGCATAATTTGCACAAGTTTTGTATTTAGGAATTTGGCCAAAGACCTATGTAAATATATAGTATACTATATAAATACATATAACTTAGAAATACATACATATAAATATACATACATATGTATAACTAAGAAATGAGATGGTTTCAAAAAAGGCTAAAATTGCGATTTAACATTAAAAACATAGTATATAGTGGAATGTCCAAGTTAAATTAGTTTTTTTCTTTTATGATGAATGTTCTTGATTTTAAATATTCAATATGCACGCGCAAAGTAGTTTGAAGAGTTTTTAAATTTTCTTGAAGGATCATACTAGAATAACATGAACAGATATTTTATGAAATTTCAAATTGGAAGCAATATCCAATGTCCTTCAACTGTTTTAATAAACATACATTTTTGGAATCTCATCTCCATTTATGTACATAAAAAAACAGAATAACAATTGTCAGGCTAGGTTGTATTAAAAGGAAATAAAAGATATCTGTATTTGAAATTTACATACATACATATACATAATATGTACATATGTATGTATGTACATACATTATCTTTGAATGTGGACCTGTGCAAAATACAAAAAGTCAAACATTTTGTTTATATTTATTTTTTAGACTTGCATATCACATTTCTTAAAAATGCTTTATACAATTAAAACTATATTATTTTTTGTGTCTGCTAAAGGTTTTATAAAGACAACAGCAGTTGATTTTCAATATTTTTTTCTGATTAGACATGTACATATGTATGTATTGTTTTTATGTACATACATACATATAAAATCTATTTAAAACCAAAAGAACGATTCTATGTCTATCAACAAAGTGTTAGCAGCTAACATTCTGTTATATTTTATTTTAATGTTTGACAAATAAAAAATTTAAAAAAGACAACATTGAAAGATTATGATGCACAATGACAGGTGGTTTATTTCCGAGGTTCAAGTGAACATAGAATACAAAAACCAAAAATCAAATCTTGTTTCTGTGTTTTCTTTTTTGTTATCACCTACTTACATACATAAGTGTTTGCTACTAATTTTATGTAAATAAAGAAAACATACATTATTTATACTTAAAAAACTTACGAAATGGAGTTTAGTGGATTTTATTTCGGAAGCAGCTTTATTATTATCTTAATATATTCTATTATTTTTTCAATAATAAATTAAATGTAAAAAAACACTCACTCTACCTTAAAAACTAACGACGTGCAATACTTTTTACAAAAAAATGAGATCCTATATGAAGGAGAGTATTTTACAGGTATAACAAATGTAACATACATTTTTATTTATTAATTTTAAAAATAAACTGTTAAATTATTCTCCGATGAACCCATATCTTCAGTGGCTGATAATAAATTCGAATTGTGCGTCTCCCACGCTGTCTTCTTGCTGCCATTCTCTGGTATTTTGTGTTCTACAGTCTCGTGGATTGAGATCGAATGTCGCTCCATTTCTCCATCGTAGAGTTGGCCGTTAGCGGACGCCCTAGATACAATACCTTAATAAAAAATTTTGGACGAAAATAATTACAGGAGAGTTTTAAAAACTTCAATATTTAAAATCTAACTTCTCACTGTTGCAGCGTAATTATCACGCTCGCGCTGCCGCTCCCGTTCACGTTGCGCTTCTCTTTCAAGACTAGCAGCTAGAATTGTTGAAGCTCCAGCACTGAGACTGCTCCCTGATCCACCATGACCGTTGGTAATGGGATTTGTAAGAGTAACATTGCCACCAGCAGTAGTTTTCACCCTAGGAAGACCATTATGGGGAGGAACTTTTGGTCGAGTCATGAGATTTGCCGAAGATACAGCTCCTTGACTGTGAACTCTGTTTCGAGATTTTGCTGATTTGGTCTTTGTTTTTGAACGGATTATGTAGCACGTAAGGACCAGTATTATTAAAACAAAGATGCCAACGAGAACTCCAAACATTCCGAGAATACTGGAAGCCCATGATGTCTGAGCCAATGCCACACCTTTCATTGTCACCGTTATTGGAACTGATGTACTTCGCGGTGGTACTCCAGAATCTGTAGCAATGGCAACGATGTTAATTGTCGATTCATTCAAAAGCATCTCTGGACGAATGAAGAGATTTCCGGATGAATCAATTTCAAAAAGCCCTGCGTGTTGACCTCGAAGAGAAAGCTCAATCTTGTCATTCCGATCTCCATCGGCGGCTTCAATTTTTCCTATCATTACTCCATCGAAACCTTCCGCTCTTGATTGAAGGCTCTGTGATAGATAAAATTAAAAAATATAATTGTTATAATTACTTAAGAATATTTTTAAAAGAAACGGTTATACTTACACTCTTTGGAACAACAAATTCATAATGGGTTTCCCTAAATCTGGGTTCCCAGTCGTTAACGTCGATGACTTCTAAGCTTACTTCTGCAGTTGCGTTGGCAACGCCATCTGTCGCAACTACTGTAAAGTCATGATGTGTAGCTTGCTCGTAGTCCAGAGGTTTTTGTAGAATTACTTCTCCCAGCGGTCCGATGTTGAAATTTTGCGATTGCATTGGATCTGGAATGTAATATCTCAAATGTTTGCCAGGTTTATTTGTCGGCAAAGCTAGAATTCTATTTCCTACTATCATATCCTCTCGAATCCGCATGAAAAATCGTTTTTGAACAAATGCCAATGTAGTCATGTCGCTGTGAGTCCCTGGCCGTGACAATGTAACAGTTGTCAAAGCATACCTATCTGGATTGTCTATTTGGGTTGCTTTTACAACTAAAGTGGCACCGTTAACAAGATCGGAGTAGCCAATAGGAGCTAAAAGTGTAATTGCACCAGTGTTGGGGTGAATTCGAAAGTACTTGGTATCCTGGGACTGAACAATAGAATATTGTATTGGGGCACAAATGCCCTCATCTTGATCAACAGCCTTTATTGTCTCGGGACGAATTTTCAATTCTCCTGGTCGACCATCAGTTGGAAGTTCTCCTTTATATGATTCTCGTATGAACTTTGGATTTTGATCATCGGCATCAGTAATCACAAGCCGAAGTATGGTATCCGTAAATTTAGGAGGAGTTCCTTGATCTTGTGCTCTTAGCTTAAGAGTCAAATTATGCATTACTTCATAGTCTAAAGGCTTCTTTAAAACCAGAGTTCCTTCGAGTGGATTTAAAAATTGCACATAATCCGAAAATGGTCCTGGAAGCACCATATATTCAACTGTTGAAAACGGACCTTGTTGATCAATGTCTGCTGCCCGAGCACTCTGTAAGATCCTTGTACCTGGTACTGTAACCTCTGACAGTGTTAACGTGTATGGTGTACCAATCCATTGGGGTGCATTATCATTGACGTCTATTACTCGAACATTCACCGGAATGACGAAACTCTATAAAGAAGAAACAAAAAACTTACATATAAGGCTTCATTTTTTTTTTCAGAGCTTGGGTATCATGTAAATGGAGTAAAGATCAAAAACGAAGTAAAATACAAAAATGTATAAACCAAATTAACTGAGTCAATGACCTTTCATTTCCTGTACATCAACACCAATAGAAGAAACTTTCTGCTTTACTTCGATGTACCTATTGGACGTTTAAAAAAGCAGGAAGAACTAAATAATATTGAAAGTGCAAAGGGGTGAAATATTAGTCAACTTAAAAGAAAGAAATGCAATTGGAGTAGGTAAGGTACCTTATCTTTAAAATTATGTTTCTCTTTTTCTTTTGTGTAAGTATAATGGGCTTAGAGAAATGAGGTTACCAGAGTTTTACGGGTATTAATGGTAATGGAATAATTTGTTGGCGGGATATAATTTGTTTGATAAATTGTGTGTACGTATGAATATAACATACCTACAGTGTATGTAAGTAAATAAGATTGTAAGTTTGATTTGTTTATAGGTACATATTAAATGATGTTATAGTCATTCCCGGTTCGCCCAAAATGGTTTATGAAATAAAACTGCTAACATAATAATTAACTTTAAACAAACATGTCACTAATATTTTTGTTTTTAATTATTCTATTATTGAATTATTTAAGCAAAAAAAAAAAGAAATCCTTTACTAACATTATAAATGTGAAAGTTTGGATGCATGGATGTTGGTTGCTCAATAACACAAGAACGACTGAACGGATTTGAATGAAATTTGGCACAGACAAAGATTATTGTCTCAATTTGTCGTTAATTTTAGTAAACTTAGTTAATAATATAAATTAATTGTTAATTAATAATATAATTAATTGTATTTGTTGTTTATGTTTGTGGGTTGAAGGAATAAAGTAAGGCATGAGTGCTACTAAGTTTTCTGTGTTCATACATATGTACATATGTACATATATGTGTAAACATAAATTTTTCATTAATGGTGAATTAAATAAAAGAAAGAAACTAAATTTTTGTTAAAATTAACATCATTTTTATGGGGAACTTACCGGATCTGTTGAATGCCTTCTCACACAAATAACGTTCACATATATTGATGACGGCCCTTTTACTCCTTCTTTATCTAGCTCAACTGCCAATACTACATTTTTAGATCCTGGAACTATTTCCACAGGTGCATCGCGTTCTCTAAGTGACAAATTTATGTCACCCAAATCCTCGTCTGGATTTCCATTTATGCGAAGCTTTCCAATCAATGCACCAACTTCGAGATCTTCGCTGGCTAAAAAGCTCTCTGCCGATCCACCACCTTCCAAATAACATCTTGAGTCCAGTATAACACTTTCTACTGCTGTAAATGTTAATTAAAAAAGAAAATATATAATTTGAGTTTGATGTAGGAATACAATTCTTTTTTTTTTCAAGAATCGAACAATTTGTTTATAGTGTGCTTATATCATGTTAAATACATTACCATCCGCTAATTTAACACACTTTTAATCGCGGTTAATAAATCTATTTAATTCATTTAAAGATACGTGTAAGATATATGTATGTATATGGATATCTAGTGAAAATGAGGCAGCATATGGCTGCTGGTCAGTAAAGATTTTTTTTCAGATATGCTCTACTAAGTATAAAGTATGTATGTAGATATCGGATTTTCATTTAATTTTTCTATCGATGAAAAGTAAAGAAATATTGGTATATAGATCTTTTTTGAAATCTGTGATAATCTAATTAGTGTGCAAAAAGCTTAGCTTTGTGTATCGTAATGGCTGGTAAGTTTTGTGTCGATTATTTTATTGTTTGGAGGCTTCTTAAGAATTTCTGTTCTGTAGTTCAATTCTGTATTACAAAGACTAGCAGTTTTGGAACTAAGCAAAACTCAGGTTGGTTAAAACACTGCACATTGGGAGTTTAACCTAGTCAATACCATTATTCTTCTCCAATCAAAGGTAAAACCTGAAGGAAGGTGCATAATGTCGAGATTTTTCCTGAGGTAAGCAACTTGACTCGTAATAATTGCATAACTATGTAACATCTCGTTCTCAATCCTCATGAATTCCAACACTACTTGTCTTAAGAAATTAAATTTCCGGTATAAATTAAATTAAACAAAATTCCCCAAAAAGTTGAGAATTAAATTAGTCCATACTGCATTCTGTAGCTATATTTCTACAGCTGCTATTTATATGCTGCTTATTATTATCATTACAAACTGATGCAATAACCTTTCATTTATAATAATCAGCTAAGAGTTAATTAGTCCCTCTTTAAAAATTAGTCACACGTACCTAATTAATATTACTCAATAATGCCAGACTAGGACATTACATACTCGTAAATATGTAAGTATGTGTGTATGTATGTCTTCTCAACTTCTTTATTTTAAGTTTATATTCAACATACTCAAACATTATCAAATACCTACTCTTAAAAAAAAGAAAAACAATAAACCGTTTCAAGCCTATAATTTTTACGGAATAGTTTTGGTTAGCAGCGACTGGAAGTCATGCATTGTTCGAAATCACTCATATGTGTCATAACTGCATTAGCCGTAACTCTATGATGACAATAATTTACATGTAATAAGTCGAAGGCACTTTGTTCTTCCATTTAATGTTTATGAAAAAAGTAATAAAGTTTCCAAGGTGCATTGAATAAGAACGATGCAATAACCTAGAATCAAGTATCTGGCGTTCTGAGGCACAATGAAGTAAGATATGATTACCCCGATATTCTTAGACATGTAGCAGATGGCACGTAGGTAGTACCTACAGAAACAGACACAAAAATGTCAAATTCGGAAAGAGGAAGGTGATTTAAAAAATCAAAACGCAAAATATATCACTGGAGCGCATCCGAAGGTGAAGCTATCTACATATGTATGTATGTATATGATGGAGCAATGACCACAAAGAAATATACTTATACATACTCGTTTATTTATGTACATACATATATGTACCATTTTTAAATACAAATATGTTGCCACTAAACTTAAGGGCTTAAGGGCGAAACAGCTTTTTGTGACGCCCATAAATTAAAGATTTTGCTGTATAGGTAGTTTTTCTTTTTTCAGTCAAACAAATGTGAAAAGGAAACACAACAACACCTTATAGAGAATCAGCCAACTGTACAATCAAATGAAAGTAAAAATTATGCCAAAAAACAAATTTCACTTTCATTTAAGATATTATATTGTTTTCTTTGTTATTGTCGGGCGTTAATGAGGTTCAACAATTTCGGAGGAGAAGAAAGTGACTGTTTTTCTGCGGTCGGTTGGAGGTGCTACGCAATAGGTATATACTTACTCTGTTACAGACATTGCGGACAGGATTTACCTATACAAAATGTAGATGAAGAAACATTAAGTTTTTCATAAAATTTGTTTGATTTACTAAAAACAAATTTAGGAAGTCTAACTCTATACAAAATTCAAAATATGACCGTGAACTTTTGTAAAAATTCTTGAACTCAGTGAAGATATAAATGTAGATAAGGACAATAGGTACCAGTTTTGGTGGCTAAAAGAAATTAATATGGGGTAAACCGGGGAGGGGTATTTTTTGCCTTGGCCGGCTTACATACTTGTTTTTTATCTTAGGTTAAGTAGATTAAGTAGAGTAGGGACGGTGGCACTATAATATAAAAAAAAGGAAAAAAAAACATATAAATTAATAAATTAATATACAAAAAAATTATTATTAAAAAAAAAAAAAAAATTATAAAAAAAAAGTTTAAATAGACATAGCTTTTGCCGCTGTGGTTGTTCTATTTTTAAGTAGTTTGTAGGTAGGTTAGGGGTAGTTTTAAGTTTTATTTTAAGGACGTAGTATGTAAGGAAAAAATAATAAAAGTCAAAGATGTTAGTTTTTTTTTTAATTTTCTAACAAAATAAACATTAAAAAAAAAAAATAGTTCATAGGCCGAAAGGCATTAGTTTTAAGTATTCATGAATTCCTTAGAGTGCCCGTTTAGGGCCAGTAAGTTATATTTAAGTATCATTAAGTAGGCTAGTTTTATGAATTTTGTCTAGTTTGTAAGTAGTTATATAAGTTTAACTGAATAAAATTTGAATTAAAAAAAAAAGGACAATAGGTAGTAAATAATAAACATTAGTTAAGAACGGTATTTTTTTTATTAATTATTAAAAATCTTGAAATACAATTCTACTCAAAATATGCTTTAACTTTTCTAAGTTTAATATTTGATGTAATGTAGTTAATAGTTAAATTTGTTTATGTCAATAAGAATCATAGCAAATTAAAGAACTATAGAAATAAAAAGCTTTCAGGTTATTGAAATATATGTAGACTGAAATTTTGTTGGAAGATTATGTGTAAATTTTGACCGTTCGGCAAAAATTAAAACTGCTTTGCAGACGTCCAATCACAGTATTTGCGTAGGCCCTTTTTCTTGGACTTTAATAATTATAACCAATAACTGTGTTTCGAGAAGTCATCAGTACAGTAGGTGGCCACATAATTATGACCCATGGATATTTTCATTAATTCAAGGCTTTGTCTATATAATTGTATGTGCAATAATATTTTTATTATGTTAACCACATAATTCTTGTGACACAAACACTTGTTTAATGCTAACTAACAAAAAAAAGTTTCATGAGTATAATTTGTCGAATGAGATGCCATTTTTTAAACAAACGATATTGTAAGGGAAAAAATCAGTTTGTTTTGAAAAATGTATTCCTTTGGTTGGTGTCATTTAGCATATTTTCTTTCGAATTTTCTATTTTCGTGGTGTCTGTTGTTTCGTTGCATTATGGGAAAGAAAAGTGACCTTACCCTATTACAAAAAATTCAAGCTGCAACTCTTCTTATGCAAAAATTGCCCAAAAAGTCGGGATTTCTAAAGCTTCTGTGGTGAAAATTTGCAAAATATTTAAAGAAAATGAATAATTTTGACGATTTGGTTGTGAGCAAGAGAACAAAAATGGCCCGGAAGAAAAAAACAACAGCCCGAGAAGACCGTAAAATTGTGAATCCTGCTCTAAAAAATCGAAGCGCAACAACTAAAATTATCGCAGAGCAGCTGAACACTTCTGAAAATGGTCTTTTTTGTAGGCGTGCGGCTGAAAAGCCAAAACTCACTAAAGAGATGCGTGTCAAACGACTAATGTGGGCTAGATTACATAGAGATATGTACATATGTCTTCTAAATATTGGGGCAAGGTAAGTCCAATTTATTAATGTCGTTTTCAATTGGCAATCTGAAATCAGAAAAAAGCATTCTCAAAGCGTTCAATTGGGCAAAAGTGACAGTTCTAATTCTGAAAAAGAAGATATTTCTCTTCTGGATTTGAAATCAGAAGCAAAAACAGAATCACTCACACATTCAAAAATTTTAAATGTCATATTTTTTGAATTAACAAATTGTGCGAACTGTGAAGTGAATGCTTGATATTAAAATCTATATACTAATATATAAAGCTGAAGAGTTTGTTTGTTTGAACGCGCGAATCTCAGAAACCACTGGTTCGAATTGAAAATTTCTTTTTGTGTTGGATAGTCTATTTGTCGAGGAAGGCTATAGGCTATAGGCTATATAACATCACGCTGCGACCGATAATAGAGAAGAACCAGTGGAAAATGTTGCAAAAACGGCGAAAATTATTAATCTTTGAGGGCTTCCGTTATTCGTTACAAGACGCTGATCTCAAAAACTACGTGATCGAATTGAAACATTCTTTTTGCATTGGTTAGTTTATTTATCGAGAAAGACTTTAAGCTATACAAAATTACGCTACGACCAATAGGTGAAATATAGGTCACTGGTCATTTTTGGTCTTTGGTCATAAATGGTCTTAGGTCATGAATGGTCTTTGGTCATAAATGGTCTTTGGTCATAAATGGTCTTTGGTCATAAATGGTCTTTGGTCATAAATGGTCTTTGGTTTATATAGGTCATTGGTCATTGTACCTTTGACCTTTGACCTTTGACCTCTGACCTTTGACCTTTCACCAATGACCTGTACAGGCCAATGACCAATGACCATTTATGACCAAACACCATTTATGACCAAAGACTAATAATGAACAATGACCATTTATGACCAAAGACCATTTATGACCAAACACCATTTATGACCAAAGACCAATAATGACCAGTGACCTATAATTCAATTATTGGTCGTAGCGTAATTTTGTATAGCTTAAAGTCTTCCTCGATAAATAAACTATCCAATGCAAAATGAATTTGTCAATTCGAACCAGTGGTTTCTGAGATTAGCGCGTTCAAACAAACAAACTCTTCAGCTTTATATGTTAGTATAGAAGTATAGATATAGATTATGTATATCGAGTTTTTCAACAGGGACGCTACAAAAATTAGAGCGACAGGGACAGCAAACAACGCCATATTTATTGCCGCTCTTTTGATATTATTCTTCACTTCTTCAGTAAGATTTTCCATTTCATGGTGGAAAGATATAAGAGCCAACAACGAGTAGAAATTATACTACCGAAATTCGGAGTCAGTGGCCTCAACGTTAAGAGCGCTACGTCCAATTTATGGTCGTCATAATCGTCCTAGTATTTGAATCCACAGGAACAGTACAAAATGTTCCCGTGCCAGTGAGACAAAGAAGAGCCCGTAATGTCGAGAATATTGCTGCCGATGAGTCTTCAGTTGCAGAAAGCCCAAATGTGTCTTTCACACGTCGTCGTTCTCAAACGTTGGGCATCTCTGTGACGTCATCGTTGTGACGAATTTAGCGAAAAGATCTTGTCCTACATCCTCACAAGATTAAATTGACGCAAGAACTGAAGCCGCTTGACCACCAGCAGCTTCGTATGTTCGTGAATTAGGCTGAGCAACAACTTGAAAATGATTCGGATTTTCAACGAAAAATCATCTTCGGCGATGAGGCTCATTTCTGGCTGAATGGCTTCGTCAATAAACAAAATATGCGGTATTGGTCACGCAGCAATCCACACGTTCTCAATGAGTCATCATTGCATCCCGAAAAATTACGGTTTGGTGTGGTTTATGTGCCGGCGCCCGCGGCGGCGCGGCGGCGGCGTCATTGGGCCGTACTTCTTCCGTGATGATCAAAACCGGCACGTTACTGTCAATGGGGATCGCTACCGTTCAATGATAACCGAATATTTTTGGCCCCAATTCGATGATATGGACTTGGAGGGCATGTGGTTCCAACAGGACGGCGCCACAAGCTACATAGGGAATGTCATAATCAATTTATTGGAAACCAAGTTTAGAGAACGCGTTATCTCACGAAATGGTCAAGTCGCTTGGCGCCTCGGTCGCGGTCGTGCGATTTGACGCCGCCGTTAGACTATTAAAAAATCACAGATTTTTAGCACGGTTATCAATCGATAATAAGTAAGAAGAAGCTATTTTTCTTTTTTTTTTGTAGATATAACTCAGAGCTCATTAGAAAGGCAAGCTTAAGTTTTGAAATTTTACTTAAAATCCTACGATTGGTAGACTGCGCATTACCTAGGTATGTACGTCATAGGTGTCCTTACTGATGGACACTGCTTAATAGGCAGACATGCTTTACGGCTTGGAGCTCCGGCAAACGATTTCTGTAGCAGCTCATCTTCTTTGTTATTGTCCTACACTATCACAAAAACGTAGACTAGATCTCTGCATCCCAGAGATTTGAGTAACTCAGACATTTACAGCCTTAAACGCTTTATTCTTAGATCCAAATCGATCAACGATTAGGAGGATCTCTTGATCTAAGTGGTATCACAATGGATAATTTATTGGTCTAAGTGTGCTGGATTTCTTTCTTTTGATCAGCAGCCACATTAACCTAACCTAACTTAACAGGAGAATGTTATGTAAAATTAAAACCATGATTTATTACAACAATTCAAGATTTACTAGTTTTTCGCTATTTTGTAGATTGAATTTGATTTCCAAATGCGTACGAGTATGTACAGTATCTACATACATTTTTTGTTTACCTAAGATATATTGTAAAAAAATATTGTTTGTTTCAAAGACACTTACAGTAAAGTATTATATTGTTTTGGAAAGCCAAAAGTCTGTTCTATAATCCTAAATTTAAATTATATTATTTTTGTCGATAGTTTTTGAAAAACTAGCATGCAAATTCAAAATTGGTTAATTTGTTAGTAATTGTGAGAAATAATTATGAACTCCAATTTTTTTTTAATCATCTATCATTAACTTTCTTAATTTTTTAAACAACTTAAGAAACAACATCATTATTTCTGCAACATAAAAATGTTTCTTAATTTTTATTGTTTACTTAACCTCCCCCATTTATTTTATTTAAACGGTATCGTGTCACTGAATTTCTCAGAAGCTCTTAAAATATCTTTAAAATGTAAACGTGAATGTCTTGTTAGACTACTCACATACATATTTGACCTTAACCTACAACAGTCTTCTGTGTCATCAAGTAAATAAACATAACTCAAACCTCATCCATCAGCATAATAAAAAATGTTATTATACTCGTGATCTTATTTCAACACAACAATTAAACTAAAAGTAATTGGATCTTCTGCCAAGTCAAACACTAACAAAAAACAAAAGAAGAAGAGATGAAGTTCAACATTAAGTTATTAAACAATAAAAAGTATGAAGATGCATACATGAAAACAATGAATATAATTTTTGTCGGTGATCTATTACAAAGTAGTCACTTTTTGGGTCACATTTTTAACACGCTTATATTAGCTTCACTTGTATGTATGTATGTATGTATGTATGTATGTATGTATGTATGTAACCGACACCTTTACACTCGATTTTGACCCACTTTACACGAACCGATTTTAATAAAATTTTGTACACATATCAAGAACCGGTGGCAAAACAATAATTTCATAAGTTTATCTCAATATCCTTATCAGGATTACCAGGATTAAATATTTTAATCCCACAGCTCCTGCTTTTTCCTGATTTTATTATGCGCTTATAAATATTAATAGACTCCCTCATTTTAAGTGCTTCGGTGGCTCAGTTGGTTAAAGCGTGGTCACGTTTCAGTTTGAGCGTCAAGGGTCGTGGGATCAAATCCTAGCTATGGGTGACTTTTTTTTTAATTAAAATTACGAGATTTTAAATTATAAATAAATAATTCCAATTTCATTTACAATTTCAATCAACTAAATGGGTCAATGAAATGTTTCAATGTTTTCTTAAATCACAAAATAAATACAGTTTAAAAAAAACTAAAAAACACGCTTTTAAAGCACGTTAAACTAAAAAGTTAAAAATAAATATAGTTTGAAAAAAACTAAAAAACACGCTTTTAAAACCCATCATACTAAAAAAGCGGAAAATAATTTTTAATATAAGCTGAAAACAATAATGAACTAAAAATACAAGTGTTATTGTGAATAAGCGTGGGCGCTCGATATATAAAAAAAAAATATGGCCAATGCGCCCAACGCTTTTTCACAATAACACTTGTATTTTTAGTTCATTATTGTTTTCAGCTTATATTAAAAATTATTTTCCGCTTTTTTAGTATGATGGGTTTTAAAAGCGTGTTTTTTAGTTTTTTTCAAACTATATTTATTAACTTTTTGATATTACTGAATTATATACTCTTAAAAGAAAATGAATAATTCGCGAAATAAATACTTCAATGTTACAATAATTTGAATGCCTTGAATTTAAATTCAAATGTATGAAATTGAATTGCAATGAAATTAAGTTTGTATTTTTTAACCACAAATCAATGTGATTTTTTCTACGAAAATAAACCTGAACGCAGCAAAATGTTGTTTGTAAATATGTTTTCTACACCATTGCTGAATGTGAAAGTCCTTTAAAAATTAACAGATTTGGTTTTTGAATTTGGTAATAACCAGGGCAAGTTTTTTTATGCGCTAAAAAACACAAAATATGCGCATAAAATATGCACGTAAAATGAGAAAATATGCTCTAAAAAAGTCAAAATATGCTCCGAAAAAAATGAAAGAAAATAAAAAGCATTAAAATTAAAAATTCAGTCTTTATTAACAACAGTAACAAAAAAATAATAAACACAAAATAAACTTAACAGATTTCAGTTTCATTTGAATAAGGTACTAGTTGTCCAGTGGGTTCTTTGAATATGTCTTGTTCACATATACGATAAACATTTTTCTGAAATTTTCATAAAGAAAGCTTTGCCTATTTGGCAGCAAAAAACTTTTATACATTGAAAAAGATCTTTTAACATCAACAGATGTAACTGGAGCATTCTTGAATGAAAGAATTTCACTTACTGAATAGTTGTCCAGGCTCCCTTTTTCGTTACTATTCAGCGTTTGCGTTAATGTTTAAAAAAAATTTTATTTTTGAGTAGGTACCCCTCGTTATTATTTACAACATTTTCATGTTTTTTTCAAAATAACTATGCCCATTGGGCCTTCGGCTAATTTAATTTTTGCATCTTCCATCACATCAATTTGCGTTTTGAGTGTGTTCCATCCCTGCAGCTTAGTTATATTTCCATTAAGAAATCCATAGTTGGAACTTATAAAAATTAAATGTTGTTTTAATAGTGACTGGTTAAGTATTTTTTTTGTTTTTTTGAGTATTTCGAAAATATTCACTTAAAATATGCATTTATTTTAAAAATATGTGCAATAAACCGAAAAATGCTCTTTTATGCATTTATAGTAAAATATGCAAAAATATGCTCTAACGATTTGATGCCATTTTTAAGGAAATTTACTGATTCGAAAAACTAGTTCAATTGTTTTCTTCTATGTCAACCAAAAAAAAATATGTTTTAACATAGAAAAACTTGCCCTGGTAATAACATACTTCAAAATTCTTTAACGTATCATTTAATCTGCTTAAATGTTATCAAATTTTATTTTGAACAAATATTTTTTAAAGTAAAGTATGTATAGAAAATCAAAACAATATCCTAAAAATGGATTTGAAAAAGAATTTTTATGTGAATGTTCTAATAAATAGTTCAGACAAAAACTAACTAAATTGTATTAAAATAAAATATAAAAGTAGGTCAACAATAATACAAAACAATAATTCTAATTTATTTCATAAGAACTAATTTGGGAATTTTTTGTAGATACTGAATTCTGACATAATTATTATTTTCGTATTTTTATATGACCAATTAATCATTTAAGTATTGTAATTGTGTTCATAAAAATAGCAGTGTGTTGGCTTTTCAAGTTTAAAAGTGTTTAAATCTCTTCTTTTTAAGTTTTTGGTAAGTAAACATTTTACTAATCGTAGTTTTGTGTAATATCATAAAAAAAATTATAAAATACTTGCTCCTAAATAAACCATGGTTCGATCAAAGCATTGCACCGATTAAACAAGAACCCTAATAAGAAAACTGCGTTTGGAGGGATAAACTTTCCAAGATATTCAGGGGAACCTTGGGTGTTCCCTAGAAAATGGTGAGCAAGGCCATAAAATGGCAAATTAAACCCGAAACACGCGGCCCAAAACTGACAAAAAATTATTCAGTTGGCTGAGCAGAACCCTTTCATAAACTCCAGGGAAACATAAAAGGACCTTGGGCTATCTGTTAACGCAGTGAAAATAAGAAAACGACTTTTGGCAGCCAAATTATCAGCCCGATGTCCACGCAAGGTACTATTCTTGACTAAAAAGTATGTGACAAGAAGAATAGAGTTTCCCAAAACGCATAAAGATTGGCCAAAAGAGGAATGGAGGAATTATTTGTGGAGCGAAAAGAGCAAAGTTATCCTTTTTGGGTCCAAGGATAGTCGGGAGTATGTTAGAACACCCTAGAATGCAGCAATCGATCCACGGTACACCATGAAAATAGTGAAACATGGCGGAGTGAAACTTATAATATGGGCTTGCTCTTCCTACTACTGGGTCGGGCCTTTTTATCCCATCAAAGGTATAAAGGATTCATTTCAATAGGTTTAAATACCCTACGCTGAAGAAGAAATGCCGTTGGTTTGGGTATATCACCAAGATAACAATCTAAAACACATTTCGATCAATGTCATGATTTCGGAACAAAAGCGTATGCGTTATGGAGTGGCCGGTTCAGTCCCCTGATCTGTAGCCCATTGAAAACTTGTGGGGGGATGTCATAAATGCGGCCCATGAAGTGAAACCCAGAAATTCACAAGAACTGCGGGAAGTAGTGAGAGATTCGTAGAACGCAATACCAATCGAGAGGTGTAAGGCTTTATTCGATACGATGCCACACAAATACACTTTTATATTCAAAAATAATGGTTATGCAACAAAGTATTATTGTTAAGCTAAAGTTATTAATATAGTTTCATGCAACTTATTACAGTTTTTCTTACTTTTTGCAATACAATGTTATGCGCTGCTATTTTTCTGAACATATTATGTAAAAAAAAAATGTCCACTGTGACAAAAATAACGTTAAAAACTTAACTTTATTTTTATTGTTAATACCAATGGAGAGCCTTAATTTGTTATTTAAATTTTAGTGAAATATATTATTACGATGATAATGAAAGCCTTTTAGTTTTATTTAGGGGGCACTGCTATTTTTATGAACACAACTTTATATGTAAATCGAAATAGACATAAATAAATAAACAGCCAACAAAGAGTAAACTTCATTTTAATAATTTGAATTTAGTGTTTTTTGGGGGGTTTTTATCAACGCACATTAAAATCAAATTATTATATTATTTTAAAACATGGTAAATTCTTTTACTTTGTGGAAAGAAAGATGGAACCGTTATATACATAGACAGCTAAATATATTAAGTAATACAATACAAATTACAACCATTGTAATATATTACCATTTGCAGGTGGATATAAAACTCCTTATCTTCTCACATAAATAAGGTAGGTATTGTGTAAAGGTTTGAGCGTTTGTATTTAATATTTTGCTAAATTTCGGTTTCAATGTCTTCTTTTTATACGAAGACAAACGGAGATTATAAGACCAAATTGACCAATTTGAAGCTAAGATTTATGAAAAGAGTGTCTTAATTAATTGTTTATTATTGCTGTTTTTTCATGTTTACGAATGGTTAAAAATTGATAGCGCCAAGACGGTTTATATTTAGTTGTACATACATATTGTATTTTTACAATATTATACATGCAATTCAATCTTCAATTATAATTTGGTCATGATTATAACTAAAGTATGGAGTAGATACATGAAAATAATTTAAAATTATAATGATAGAAAATAAGTGAAATGGTTATACAAAAAATTGAAAATCACATTAAATTATTAGAAACACGAAATCTTCTTGCCTTTACAATTAAAAGCTCGATTTTATTTCCCTTTTCAATATCATTTTTAAAATATTCGAAATTCGACCTATATTTCAAGTGAAAAAGCAAAATTTTCCTCAGCTTCAAATAAACTCAAAATACAATAAATAATATAGAACAAAAATATTTATTACTAAATTCTACCCTGTAAACAATAGAAACAACTTAAAACTTTATCCAAAAGATTTGTTTTTAACCGTGGCGGAAGAAGTTCTAAATTAGCTGAGGTATCACTATCATCGGAATTATTGTCTTCTGTGTCAATTGCTATTTCCTGTATGCTAAATGTATCTGAAAGTTCTTGTTTCTTTGTACTTTTCAGCTTTAAAGGAAAAAAAGATATTTCTTCTTGGTCATCACTAGAACAGAAATAATGATCTACAGAATTAAGTTTAAAAAGTATTTTAAATCTTATACCTTTCAGATTTATAATCAACTAATGGTTGGTTTTCGACGTAACCAGGTATTTGCAGGCGACTTATTGGAATTAAACTTGAAGATTGTGATTTCTTTGACTATAATAAAAGAACAAAATTGAAGAAAAGAAGAAACACTTAGAGTTGTGAAAACTCACATAAGTATCCTGGTATTGGTTGTAACTTCGTTTTGCCTTTTCAACTTTTAACTCTAATTTTCTTTGAAGAATACGACATGTATTTGTTTGTTGGTAATAATCGGAAGTCCCATTTTCTTCTGAATTTATATTTGGTCGCCCACTAAAAGACACTTCCAGATGGTTTGTTGAGTTTTCATTAGCCTTAGGAAAAAAAAAGTAATAGGAAGCAATGTTCGGAGGTAATTATATTCTAATTTTATTGCTTTAAAAATTTACATTTCTTACGCTGTCAGTCTTTCTAAAATAATCATTAATTGGTTCGAATTCATTGTCTATTTTAGCAGTGGTTTCTTCCATACTTTTTCTATTTTTATTAATTTTTCACTTTGTTGTTGTTGTTGAAAAATGCAGTTGAAGAACTTATAAACTATCTACGTCAACTATTTGTTGAAATGTTTTCATTTTGACTGGATCTTAAATGTCAATTTGAGTTGTTATTGGGATATTATAAATGTCTGTTATTGATTTTTTTATTTCAGTTTATCGTCATGCGCGTTAAAAAGAAAATATTTATTTCTTGATAATGTATTTTGTGCTCATCTATTAGCTAAGAGACAAAATAAAAGTATGGAAATAGGTATATTCTGAAGTGTCAGTTCATCAAAATGATAGACATAGCTAATGTCAGCTAATAGATGGCCACCCCAACGTCATTTTTGTTCTTAAATTTGAAATGGTTTCATCTACCGTTAACGTTAACCATGCACACATATATGTAAGTCAACTTGTAGGAATTGTAAGGCCCAAAAAGACTTAAGATTTTTTTTTCAATTCAATCAATGGATATAATTTAAAAAGCATTTGCATTAAAATTCCGGTAACCGACTTTATAAAGGAAATTCAATAAATAATCAATATATAGAGTAAGTAGAGGCTCGTCCAAGCATCGCACGGGATAGATAGATAAATAAATAGAAAAGCACATCATATTAATAGTAAAGGGCTTGTGAATTTCAATCTGGCAATGCTTTTCCCGAAGTTTGTCTTTTTGACAGTTGTCACTTGATTTATGCTCAGTTTGGTTTGCAATTTCATAATGAATAGACAACGTTTGCAAATCGTGCAAATTTATTACCCAAAATAATGGTTCGGTTCGCTGCGTCCAATATTCGGTCGACATAATCGCCCTGCAGAGTCAATAATTCGAGCAACCATATGGATCGGTTTGGGTAAGTTAATAAGCAAAATTGTCGTATTTGGAGTGATCATAATTCGGAAGCCATTGTTGGGACGCCACCACTGCGCCGCGCCGCCGCCGCCGCGCCGTTACATCAATGTTTCTTGTGAGTTTATGTGAAGTCACTGGTCTTCGCAGAAAAGCCCGAGACGATTGATTGACGCCTTGGAAGATAGTATTCGGCGCATTATTGCTAACATCACACGGCTCCAACTGCTTCAAAAAGTGGTTGAAAATTTTAGGAGTGAAATATTAGTTTTTAAGAGTTGAATAAAGGTTTTTATTTGTAGATAAGAAATATATTTTGTAGCTTTTTACTGTAGGTAGATATGGAATTTTGAACATTGATTTGCATTTTCATCCATACAAGATGATGGTTGTCCAAGAATTGCTGCAAAACGATTACGGCAGATGGATGAGGTTTGCAGAAGCAATGTTGGAAATCTTGACGGATTACACTGTTTTGATAATGAGCGACGAAGCCACTTTCATTTATCAGGAGTGGTTAATGAACAAAACTTTCGTTATTGGGTCTCTGAAACCCCACAAGAGCGAGATCTCCTCGAAACTTAACTTCATTTTTGGTCCGTACTTTTTTCGTGAAAATGCAGAACTTCTCACAACGTCTGCCAGGAGTGTTTTGACAAAAATGGACATCACTTGACTGATGTGATTTTTCGTACATAATAAATATTTTTAAATTCCCATAGGGAGTTATTGCAATCGGTCCGAATTGTCAAATTGAATTTTTTGAAAAATCTGGACGTTTTAAGGTTCCTAGAATCCAAATATTGAATTCAAATAAATTTTATTGTGCGCAATGTGATGTGATACAGATTTGGTATAAATATTTAAAAAGTTGAAAATACCGTTATTTTTTTTAAATTGAAAGACTAAAAAAATATTTGGCACTTAAATATATGGTACAATGAAAAAATGGTAAAATTAAACAACTTTTAAAACATTTTCGTCTATATGAAAAGCCGTTTTGAACATCTGGTAATATTTAAGAAATAAAATCAAGTTTTTTTTTACGAAAACTAAAACTGAAATTTACCGAAAAGTGTCAAAAATTGTTTTTCGGCTTAGATATCATCACAACAAGCAATGCTATAAATTCAAATGTATTTTATTTTTATTATAATACATTTGTCATATGATAAATGTTGACAAATATCAAATGCACATTTGGACAATAAATAAAAACTTCAAAAAATTCTGATAAAAAATTTGGTAGTATCCGTTCGATAAGCATTTCGCATAAATCTTCCGACAACATACATCGCATCCCTCAGCGGTGCGATACGAATTGGCAATAATTTTTGACATCTACGCGTTGAATTTCTTCAGAAGTTGTCAGATGAAAAATCATTGCGGAATCTATTCGAAAATTTAAACTACAAAATTGTACCTCGAAAGAAATCTGAGTTCCGATCGGAATTCACTTTCGTTTCTTAAATTCTCCGAACGAATATACCTCGATAAGGCTGATTGTTTTTTCGCTACAAAATTGGAGACATTTTTTTAAGTCTGATAATATTTTGTTAATAAAATTGTTATTAATTAACATCAAAAGTAAATCGATTAATATCAGGAATTCCAAGTTTTCAAAGTATGCATAATGGGGAAGTTATCAGCGGTTTTTTTTCTTTCTTTTTTTTTCACTGGTTTTGTAATGAAAACATCTAAAAAATTTATTCATAAATAAAATGTATGTTTTGGTGAACAAATGAGTGTGGAACAATTTTTTTCAAATCTTCCATGCCTCGCAACCGGACCTGTACTGGGTATTGTGATTTTATGGCAAACTATTTTTTATTTTATTCTTTTAAAAAGCGTTATGATAGATAACTGAAGATGACACAAAACAAAGTTTCTTAGTATATATTTGCGTATAAATAGAGTACTACTTTCGTATGATTAACAGTGATTGAACTTTTTATTAAGGTTCCGCAATATTAACCAATACTTTTTATGAACACACATAGTGAAACTTTTTGATCCATCTCTTCAGTTATAAAAAATGGGTACCCTAAAACCCTCCTTAATTTCTAAAGTTTTTTTTTTTCTATTTTATTTAGTTCAACAAGTTTAAAAAATTCTCTGCAATTATCGTGAAAGTATATACATATTTTGCTAACAATCCTTAACTATACCCTCACTCACCGTCTATTTGAAGTACTAAGCAAATCCCCACTGCAACAGTAGTAATCCAATTTTGTGAAACGATCCACATTTTTCGGTCAAAGATAGTATGGCTGTATTCTCACAAACATATCGAAGCACATTATGCACGTATGCACATATGTATATATGTATTCACTTTATCCTTTTAACAATTTACTATTTAGCACACATTTCTCATGCACACAATCATATTCTACTTTAACACTTCTCTTATACCACATAGGTATTCAATTCCAGTAACTTCTTTATTTTTCAGCTTTGGCTTTGCATCTATACAAAAGTTCTTGTTGAAAACGTACGCTTATATTTCAAACCGGAAGTTATAACTCAGATTATGTCGCGCACTTCTATCGTTTTAGAGCACTTTACACACTCCCAACCCATTTGAAGCACTTAACTACATATACATTATGTATGTATTGTATATTGTCCTAGATAATTCAAATGTAGGTAAGTCCCGGTGTTTGTATGGAATTGTACATGGACGAGATAAAAAGATCAACTCAATTACACCAGCCCGGAAATCTATTGCTAACGTTGTTTTACGCAAAGACAATCGTTTAGAAAAACATTTAGTGTATATGTTATATTTTTTTTGTATTTCTTTTCAGATGCAATTGTTGAGACTGATGGGAGAACGTAATGTGTACTCGTGTGGCAATAATCAACATAAATCTGAGCTAACACAGAAATCCATGCATGTGGAACACCACCTATCAAACTTTGGAGCCTACATACGAGTAAATGTATATCATACTGTACCGCACCGCACTACCCCAAAAATTAAATCGAAGTTACAAATCTCAGTGAAACATTAGCTTTCTTTCTGTTATTCGTGACAAATTCTTAAGAAACTTATAAAATGAGCACAACTTCCACTATTACAGGGGGGTAATTTTTCTAAAATCCTCCCACACTTTATATAGGTATGTATGTTAGTTTTAGCCCGCCTAAATGGAAGTTTGAAACACTTGACCGGAACTAAGAACTAAAACTGCCGCCGCGCCGCCACTGATGTGGTATATAGAAGTCATTCACCTGTAAGGTAATTTGCCATTCCTACTTTTTGCTACCCTTGTCGATTCAAAGGATTGCCACTTGAACTACCCTCGTCGTATAGATTTAATCACCATTCCGCGTCCGCACCGTCTAGAACGGACACATAAAATGCACTTTCCCTATGTTTTTGTTGCTATTGTTGCACGCAATGTCCAGTAGATATATTTAGCGGAACACTTTTCTTTATAAACGAGGGTATATATGTATGTATGTTTTATACTGAGCAATACTGGTTGCGTTTGTTTGACCAACCGGAAATGTCGAATTGAATGAAAAATAACAAAACCAAAAAACAAAGTATTTTTAAATTCAGGCACTTTTTGATCGCGCACGTTTTTCAGTTTGCTCGAAGCTTCTTCGATAACTGCTGAATGTTAACTGAATTGGAAGTTTCAAGCAAGAGAGCTTGATGATGTCGACTCTGATGGCTAATGTGCTCGTTCTTTCCACATCACCCATCAAGCGTTGCGAAGAATACCCAGACTTTCCATACTAAAAGAAGAATGTATATTTGTATGTATATTGTTTTGTTTTGGTAGTTTCTACCCTCTGTTTTGCTAGAGTGTACTAATTCAATGAAGTTGGGAACAAAAGTGAGCCAAATAAGTTTGTTTTGTTGGTATATGTATTAAGAAAACGGATTTAGGGTTCATATGGGAATTACGAAATGTGATATAGTGATGATAGTTTTTTGAAAAATAACAAGTGTCTAGACTAGATAAAAATATTATTTTCATATGAAAAGATTAATAAAACTGCAAAAATATTATAATTTATCATTTGATTATGGATTTTAAAAAGTACTTAAGTAGGCTCAAAGAGTGATCTCAGTCTTTTCCATCAAAAACCGATTAACTCATTTAATATAAAGTATTAAAGTTGAAATAAATCTAAACTAATCGAGTTCCAATCTTTGAATTTATTTAAGAAGTATGTATAAGAGATTAATGGAGGTGGCCAACAGAAATCATAATCAATATCCATCTTGAAATCGTGATCGCCACGGTAGATCACTTCGAATTGAACGAAAGCCTACATACATCTGAAAACAAAAGGCATCTATCCTGCATTTTACACATGGTTATATTTTTCGACACCGGCACGATATGTTTCGATCTTTTACCCTAAACTCACACATGAATTGAAATTATTGTCAATGCATGGAAACAATTTTATGTTAAAAAAAATATTAAAATATGTTTACATGGAGTTCCCAAGTCCGTACACCTTTATAGTTTTATTATTAAAGTGATTCCCTAAAATCCAGACTAATACTTTTTGAGGAGAAACTAAAATGTTTCGCTCTGTTGCCGTCATCAACTTACTACGTATGTAGTTACTCTTTATTGTACTCTCGCTCTTTTTCTTTTTCCCTTTGATTACAAACAAAAATCCTGCTACGACTACGAGTAGAGTATTTTGTAAACAGGAGAGACTTTAGGTAAGTAACTTTTGTTTTTGGTTATACTTAACAATCATGGTTTACCTTTGTTTCGACATAGCAACTGGAATGCCGCCACAAGCCCACAAGTTAGGAGCAAGATTTTCTATACTACAATGGCTTGGTATTATTCTTCCAGGAGTTGTTACCTATACGAATTTGCGCACGAGTGCCCGCAATGACACTTGATGCATGAAATGAACAGTGACGCGTATAATTTGACACTTGATCCTGTTGCATGACAATTTGAGAAGTTGTTATAAATAAACATTATAACGGAAGTATCTTATATATAAATAATTAGGTGTACATAATTAGTTTATTTGTGTATTGCACGTGTTTTATGTCTTAAGTGTGATTATTGAAATTGAAAGTTTAGTTCTTAATTAATTAATAATTATTTTTTGTTCTGGGAGTAAGTTAAGATAATTTATAACTATTAATATAATATTGATGGATGTGGGTTCACACTTGAGTTCCCTAATATGATAATTCTTTTTTTACTTGTTATTTATTATTATTTTTTATTGGTATTAATAAAACTATTGACATTTATGTATATTAAGTATTTATATATTTAAAATAATGTAATTTTAAGCATTGCTGCCACATGCACAATTCAGTTATTTAATAAACTCTTTTTTACTTATTATTAATTGTTATTTTGTTCGTATATAAAACTTATATTATGTACAATGAGATTTTAAAAGCTTCCTTAACTACCTATCTTTGGTTAACAATATCTCGAAGTGACCTAACCAATAAGGTCAGCGAGTATTTTCATTCATTCGTTCGGAAAACATATTCGAAAACCCTATATTTTAAACGCCGTGATATTTTGTTATAAATAAACCGAAAAAAAAGAATTTCCAAAAACGAAATTAAGAAATGAAAAAAGTAATGAACACTTTTATAATAAAATTGTATAGAATTTTTTTTTTAAGGTTTTCATGACCTTAAGAAACTATAAATATTTTCTTTTATGTGTTATTTTAAATTTAAATTCAAATTCAAACTTTGAAAAAAACACAACTAATTTTTCTTAAGGAAATTTATTCAGGGAAAAGTCTGGGGTTAAAAAAATGGATCCAGTTCCGGTGACAAATTAAATATGTTTAATGGTTTAAGTATTGAATATCAAATAGCATGGACGAAAACCAAAACAAATTAGAGTCAGAGTTTCTTTCAATATGTATCAGCTACACCTAGTAGTCAAAACATGCAACATACGAGAAGCCTATTCGGAATGTAATTCCTTAAAATAAAATATAAATTATTTATTATTATGTATTTGATTTTTCTTTGGTGTTATTTATAATTTCTACATATTAAGGGATTAACAATAATAATTGTTCATACATTTATTTTGAAACGGAACTTATTGCTTTTGTTGTTTATAAAATTGTTATTTGAAAAAAAAAATCAATAACAATTGAAATAATTTTCTTTTGGAGCATAAGTGGAATCAACAAATATAATATTTTTGAAATTAAAAGCTTTAAAATACCACATGAAAGTATTTTTTTTAAATAAAAAATTAGCAATCGTTATTTTGCTCAAATTTGTGATAGATATTCCTTAATTTTGATGTATGTTTACTTAAAGTTTAAGCCTTTCGCACTTAACTTGGGAATAAAGAAAAAAACTCGAAACAGACTTTTTAGTTCAGTAACTCTCCAAAAGCTATGTTTTGTAAAGTCTGATAAAAAGCATAGCTAAATGTTTGGGTTTCTTTCGCCGATGCAAGAAGTTCCTAACCCCTTCTGATCTGGTTGTAATCTACAAAAAAAAATTTTAACTGTTACTAAAGAACTAACTTAATCATCTTGGATTTTTGACTTCGAAAACTTGACTTTTATTTTATGTTTTAGAAGAGATGATAAACTGTCAGGTCAAAATCCTTCTTTTTAAAATTTTTAAATTTAATTTGTGAACTTTAATTTTCGTGATCAAAGTAAAGCCTTTAAAACACGTTCTAAATGAATATAAATTGTGTTTTTCTTTCAAACCAAATTAAGTATGCAACTAATAATTACATTATATATAATTTAATTAATTTTAAAAGTTGGAAAAGTCTCTTTAGATAAAAAAAAAAAACTTATAAAAGTTTTGTTACTTTCATGTTATTTCTTACTTTCCCAGAGTAGGTATCTAGATACTTGAAGCTTTTTGTGTTTGTTTTTTCTTCTAAACTTCATTAGCCAATTATTTTCACACAACATTCATTTTCTTTATATGTAGGTAAATGCAATTAAGTTAAAAATGTTCCTTAAATAAAAATGTCCTTAAGTTACAACTTTGACTATATAGGATAGGTAACTGTGTTCCCATTACAATTTCGCCTTTTATTTTTAGCAAGCAAAAACTTACTTTCTCCATTAGGTCCAGAGAAAAACATCAAAACAGATACAAATAAATAAAAACAAACTAAGATCCGTAACACAAAAAAATCTTTATTCTTACTCACGTTATTACCCATTTCAAATCCAACAACACATAAAAATCGTATTCTCCATTTCCGTGTCCTTTATTTTTCTTTGTTTTTCCCCCTTCCTCCATCCACTTTTCTTACGTCTAGATGTTAACAATAAAATTTACGAATTCTTGTGTCATCCGCAAAACAAAACAAAAAATATATACCATACATACATATGTATGTATGTATGCATGCATAAAATATCCACCCACGAAAAAAGCCCCTCCTGGCAGGCATTAAATGAAAACATGCTTCTTGGCCTACCTACTTCTCAGTTGCTTATCCCAACCCAAACCCAACCCCAACTCCTAGAAAAGAAAGAAGCAGAGAAAAAATCTTTAAGGATTTTTATAAAAAAGACAATGTTCGGCAGGATTGAAAAAAAACCTGCGGTCTATCATTACGATAATATTTGTATAAACCTTACGCACAATGAACGCACTTTGCAATAGCTATAGAGAATATCTCCACCAATAGGTACCTAGCTGTGACGCTCTGTGAGTTGTCACCGAGCTCCATGTCCTCCTGCTCCTATCCCCCACATGATGGTAACGAAAATAACATAATGTTTTTTTTTGTTTTGTAAGTCAAAGCGTTCATCTTTAGCCATACTGAAACAAGGCTGAATTAGGTTTAAACGGCTTACAGTGGATAGAGGCGCATTTTTTAGAAACATCTTTTCGTAAAAGTTATGATATACATAAAAAGTAAACTCGAACGACGTTAAATATTTGTATAGGTAACCTACAAAACTATACAAAAGAAATTTTTAACAAATGACGTATGTATAAATTTACTCGACGACGTTCGGGCCCTTTGAGTATTAAAATACAAAAACTGCGGCCTTGTACCTATCCGCAGTTTTTTTTCTTCAGATTTTTATTTTATTTTTTATACTTTTTTTGAACGAATTGAATCGTTTTTTTTTTATGCTTGTGTGTGTGAGTCTTTGGGGTGGAAAGATGGTGGGAGTCCTTCCATTTTATTCCCCAGTGGAGGATCCTGAGTTTTCTGTTCCACTCAAAAAAATTATTTTTTTTTTTTACCCTCGCTCGGTCATAAACGAATACCTACCCCAAACTGACTCTCCTGTCACTCCGCATTACAATCCGGCTCAGCCCAGCTCCCAGCATTGGTAATAATTCTAATTCCGATTTAGATTCAAGCATTTTTGTGCGAAAAAAATAGAAACATATACATACATACATACAACATAGTATATTTTCTTTCTATAACCTTGTCAGTGTATTTGTAGTGTTTCACACAAATTCAGGCACAAACGCATTTATGGACAAAATCGACCCTAATGTGACTATGCTGAGTGTGGAGTTTAGTGCTTTTTTGTGCGATTCAGCCATATTTTTATTTTTCTTACAATATACTTTTTCCTACAGCATTGTGGGGGTGGAGATGCTTTTTATGAAATAAGGGATATTTTCCCCTCTCCATTTCATTAATATAAAAATGTTGAAATGGTGTTGTAAGTATTGCCAAATAATATTTAAGAAACTATTACCACATTAATTAAAGTAAAATTATCATTTAGTTAATTTCTTTTCGTCAATTGATTACCCATTTGTGTCATTTATATTTCGGTCCGATTTAAATTTGTTATATTCCTCGATGCATATTCCTCGATGCATGTTTAAAAATTTATGATGAAGATGCAGTTTGTTGTCAAAGACATCTGGTAAAGTTCTTACTTAACTCGCAGAATTTTTCTTATAATCTATTGTATAATTAAATTGGTTTTCTTAATACCGTACTAGAAAAAAAAGTGGACTTTGAGTTCCTGTTGAATTCTATTTAAGAAAAAACGTATTGCCTCTTCTCAAAAGAACTTAATTCTAATGGTTCCTGGGTTCTCAGAAAGAAAACTTTAATATCTAACATACTAGAATATACATGTATAAAATGCAGTGATCTACAAATTGTATACATTCATAAGTACATACACATCATGTATACATGTATAAATGCTTTGTGAAATGCTTAGAATAATTTTTTTTTTGTCTTGAGACGATTAATTAATTTCATAGTTTTTTTTTAAACCTTTAAATTTTATTTATGTAATTAATTACTTTCATTATTATTGTTGATTTATTAAATTAAATTGGAAAATGCAAACAAAATACATTGGCTCTGGCAACTCTGAACAAAGGAAGCTGTAAGCGTTGGATGGAGGTGGATGTTGAGGCCAACTTATATCCAAATAGTAGTCCAAAGTGTGCAGTAAATATGTATGAACTCCATAGCCATAAAAACTGAATCTTTTTTTTTTTTTTTTTTTTGGCATCAGGATAAAGAATGTAAGGAAGGCAAAGACGTAGGGTGGTTATTGGTGGAGGATTCAATGGCAAATACAGGAAATTCAGAGATAACATTCGGTGTAAGGTGGAGGAAGGCAATAAGACGACAATAACGACACAACTACGTTGAGGACGCTGGCTGTTTTCTTTAATGTCTAATGTTTTTTTTTTGTCGGGTTGATTTCTTTTTATTTCTTTCCATTTGCTTTTAGCTTTAACGGTTTTTTTTTTTTTCTTTGTAGAGAAATAGGATGGTTGCTTTTTTCTTATTTTTCTTTCCGCGGGATATAATCACAGTATGGTTACATATAATACATACATAATTATGTACATTGTACATATTACGTACCTATACATATTTACGAAAAATGTAAATAAGTTTATCAATACATTACATTACAGTTATGAAGATTTTTTCTTAAAAAAAGACATTGAATAATATGTAGTTAACTATTTTAGTAAGTGTTTATTTTAATATTTGCTGATGTTGATATACAAAATTGTGGGGTACGTACACATTTTATAAAACTTTTAGAAAATGGATTTTAATTTAATAACATTAAAATCTTATAAATTGTAATTTTTTCACGTTTGTTTAGTTTTACATTCCTTGACATTTAAACGTTTATGTTTTAATTTAAAATTAGTTTTAGGGCCAATGATAATAGGACAAGGACCAAGACCAAGGAAGTTAGTTGGATTTAAGTAAAAGACTATCTCAAAGTTTAATTAACCAAATTTGTTTTGTTCGTCGAGATGAATATAATATAGTTTTATTTTAGTAGTTTTATTTAATAAGAAAAAAGGTTTAACAAATAATGTCTACTGGCAGACATACCAATCGAATCAAGCAAATTACAAAAAGTAGTTATTTTAAAAATTATACAAAGAGAATAGACAGGGTGGCCATCTCATCTGGGCAGGGTTGTACGTAGTTGATTTCATTCATTCACCACATTACTTACATATTTGAGATTAAAGGACTTATTCGACTTAAAACATAAGAATCTTTATTGCATAAGTTGTATTTCCATTATAATTTTTCTTTCCAAAGTAAGTCCCTTAGTTCAGCCGAAGAGATAGATCATGTTTTGTTCAATCCGGAAGAAGTTATCTAAGGATACTGAGTCCAAAAATAAAAAAAAAATTATAAGTAAGGGAGTTTTATCTTTAAACTGTCGATTTTATTAATATTGAGTCAATATTTTGTAAATGATAAAACTTGAATTCTAAAATTCTGTTTAAAAATTATTTAAAAAAAATGAGAACTATTTTCAAAACATCAATATTCTGTTAGTAATAAGAAAAATTTTGTTTCATTTAAAGAAATTAAAAAAAAAAAATTAAAATTAGTCTTTAGAGGAGTATTTATTAAAACCAATAGAATTTTTCTAATTTACTTATTTATTAATAACTAGAGGACCCGGTGAACTTTGTTCTTGGCATTTTAAGACCAGTTTAATAGTAACAGAATGAAAATCAACTTTATAACTTTACGTTACGTTGGGCAGATGACTAAAATATAAAAAAAAATTTACAACCAACTGAAAATCAAAAATATTGTTTTTTCTCTGGACTTCGACAAACATTTCAAAACCAAAATCAGGGAAATCGGCCAAGTCGTTCTCGAGTTTTAACGGGACAATCAAACAGAAATTGATTTTTATATGTAGGTATACTAGAGGGCCCGGAAAACTTCGTCTCGCCCCAATTTAATGCTGAAACTCAAGCTTTGGAAAAATATTGTTGTTGCTTATTCGATTTTAAATAGAATTTTTTCATAGTTTCTTGATAACCCGATGCCGGGTTACTTCGTAAGTTTATTAAAAAGTGGATCGAATGGCAGGACAACCAAAGTTCATGTCCTAGTTGTTGAAACCGTCAGCCTATTTGCTTTTCAAGACTATAAACTGTCACTGTGCCAAATCTTAACCAATTCGGTTCAGCCGTTCTTGAGTTATAAATTGTATAACTAACACGACTTTCTGTTATATATCAAAAATATTAACATCTTCACCAACCGCTAGATGTCATTTCATGTTCATGCACACACATCTTACCTTGTGTCCCAAGATATTAATACTGACTGGAATGCGTACAAACTGACCAAAAACTGACAGCTACTGCTTTATCCGAGTGAAACGTCAAATGAAAAGTTCTTAGCATAGTATGGGGTTTGGGAAATCAAGAAAAATCGTAATTGTTCTTAGAAGGAATCACAGTTTAATTGGATGGCACGATGGCTCAAGGCAGACACATAACCTACAAACTTTTCACCTAACAGTCTAAGACTTAATCATATCCTGGTAGAGTGATTTTAAACTTAGCTAAAATCACCTTTAAAAGTTAATAAAATTTGACATTCGACTTACAAAATTAAAAGAATAACCAATTCCCTAAAAAAGCGATGACAGCGATTCATTATCCGGTTAATCAATATTTCTGGAAATTCTTATTATTCCCTATATATTATATGCAGCTGAGCACCTCCTTGTATTTACAATCCATTTTAGAGTTGGTTGCTTTAAAACTAAATGTTATTAAAAAAAACTTAAATTTGACAGCTCTGGCAATACTAAAAGCCCCCTTTCTATTGTTATTTATTTTTAATAAATTTTCCGATATATCAAACTGGCAGTTATTTCAAACATTAAAAAAATTTAAAATAGGGTATCAACCTGCTTAGTTTCTTAAATGTTCTTAGTTTCTGTGCACTTTTCTTTATTTTTCTTATTGAGAAACCTTCTATGAAACATTAGAAAACATTTAAGATAAAGATGAACAAAATCGGTTTAGCCGTTCTCAAGCTATAGCGTGACCAGAAGAAAATAGGGTTCATTTTTATATCTCGTGATAACATATTTGTAATACAATAGAATTATAGTAAAAGGTTTTCCAGCTCGTGGGGGACATATTGTTTCTTTTACTATCTGTTAAAATATCGTTTAATTACTCACTAAAGACAAATTATCATGGCAAGTTACAGCATCGAGTTAGTTACGTGAAACTGATAAATATTGGAGCAGTTGGAAGTTGATCCCAATTTTGTTCGAAAATCATCTTTAGCAATAAGGTCTATTTTTGGATGAATGGGTACGTGAATAAGCAAAATTGCCGGATTTGGGATGACACCAGTTCACGCGAGATACACGAGGTGCCAATGCATTCACATAAAGTTACTATTTGGTGTGGATTTTGGGCTGGAGGCGTCATCGGTCAGTACTTCTTCGAAAATGATGCTGACTAGGCCATCACCGTCTGACCCACAATGGCGATCGCCATAGGTCAATGATCGCCAACTTCTTGTGGATGATATGGACACCGAAGACCGAAGACATATGGTTTCAACAGGTTTCAAAAATCTATATTAATAAAAATGTAAATGTATGTTTGTTCCTAATCGCTAATCTCAGAAAGTTCTTAAGCAATTGGTTTCAAATTTTGACAGAACATTGAATTCAAGTCCGTGAGTGTTTATATATACTTTAAACAAAAATAATACCTTTTACTTAAACACAACACTACCTTTACTGCAATATAAGGGTTATAGCACATTTATTTATCAAAAAATAAATTCTTAGTTTTTTTGTTTTGTCAAAAAATATAAATAAACAAAAATAGAAAAAAAATATATGTACATACCTATAATTCCTTTCAATTAATCAAATGTAACACATTACGCCCAAATCAAATTCGTGCATTGCTTGGACTTGGCTCATTTGGAGGGTTAAAGGCCCATGAAATTGCTATAAGCTCAAATACCAGGAAAATTCTAGCCCATTGTCTACCGATTTTTGGTCCAGAAAAAAGTGAGTAGAATTTCATATGTAAAATTTTAAAGAGTGTTAGTCAGATAAATATGTGTGTGTATATGTAAGGACATATATACTTCAACGTTCACTCTTAAATTTGAACTTACATATGTATATGTACAGTAAACCAAAAAAATAAAAACATGCACTTTTGGCTTATGTAAGACGGTCAAAATCGTTATACGATGGGCCAAAATTTTTCTGGGATCAACTTTAACGAGGAGTCAATGGACAACATAATGCAGGGTGATTTGCAGCTCTTTGATGCATCTTATGCAAATCACCCTGTTTAGACCATAAACTTTATTATATTTAAAAAAAAAATTGGTATCGGATAGGGACAAAAACAAAATATTTATGCATAGAAAAAAATTAATTCAAACAATTTGAAAAAGTCGAGAAATTATTAAAATCAAAAAATGATTCTGTAAAAACACCAAAAATCGCATGATTTAATAATTTTCAACGACGAAAAAGTGAAAGTGAAAAGTGAAAAATTCATAGATACGAGTACCTATGTACATGAATAAATAGAAAACATTTAATTTATTTTCCCAAAAAATCAGGGGTGGAATCGGCTAAGGTGATTATCACATTTGTGATGACGATTAATTTTACATCTTGGTAAGGTGATCAAAAATTTTTTTTTTAGTTTGGCATCACTTTAGAAGAAAAGCATTAACGTTTGTGTTTCATCTCAGTTTTTTGAACTATTTTTATAGCGAGAAGTGAAAACGGAAATTAAAAGTAAAAAACAATCATTAACTTAGATAATTTAGTAAAAACACTTGAAAAAAGTAAATGTTGAAATCCTATTTTAAGAATGATATGGACTGAAATTACATGTTTTCTATATACGTCAAACCAAAGTAGAATTTCTTACAAATGGGTAAATCAAAAATAATAATACAATGTATAAAAATGTATTTTTTTACAAGCAAGTTTTTTCAGAAATCCATACTAAATCAAAAAACAACAAAAGTTTACTTTGCATTTGATAGCTCAAATATATTTAATTTCTTTCGCAGATTCAGATTCAATAAACGAATTTGTCTACGGTACTTATTTTCATTGTCACCATTTTTTTTTTTTTTTTTTTTTTTTTTTTTTTTTTCTAAAAATGAATTGAACCAGACCAAACACGTTCTTGTTTTATGAAAATAAATTAAAAATTATTAAAACCACTACACTTTTACGTAGATTTGATAACAAAATAACTGTCACAAGAAAATATCACAAAAATGTGATTGTCACATGTGACAGTCACCTTACGCAGACCAAATTAATTTTTTGTGTCTGTCAACTATCACAATCACCAGTTAAAAACATTATTGTTAAACTTAACAAATAATTTGGACAACTCAATTTAATAAGAATTGAGTTAAAATTAACGAAATATTATTTATGTTCAACTTAAAAAAAATGTATATGTACTCGTATATGAAGTTATAAGTTTTTAGACAAATACAGTAAATTATATAAAAAATTCTAAGGCAGTATAAAAATAATTACTTATTTTACTTAATGTGCTATAAGTAACAATAAATAAGCTAACGAAATATTTAATATTTAATTTAAAATTAAAATCAGAAACGGAAAAAGAAATTATAAGTAATAAAAGAGAATAAATGTCTTAAAATGTTTAAATTGAGACTGCAGTTCTAATTTTTTGTTTTTCTTTAAATATTCCATTTATTCTTTTTTAAGTCTTATTGCTTCTTGGAATTGAATTATTAAAATATTGTTTATCGTTTATAAGTCCTATATTCTGTAGTATATTAAGAAGTTTCGAACATGTTTATGTATGTATTCGTTTGTCAAACTTAACTCTTTCTATCTTTCAATTGTTATTTCCAATCTTATAGTTTACAACATTTGTTTCCTCAATAAAAAATAATATAAGAAGACCACCTCCCTTAATTACATTTTCAAGGCGAAAAAAACAAAGTCCTTCAAAAAATAACCCTTTGAAAAAATAAGCGGCACTCTTCCATTCATATAATATGAATTTAAAAGTTTCAAAACCATTGTGCATACCTATAACCTAACCCTTTCAAAATGTATGTGAACGGGTTAAAGTGTTCAAAAATAAATCAACTAATTATTATTATCTCTCATAAAAACAAAATGTCTCAATAGATATGGGTATACTTGTTGTTTCGCTGACAATTAAATAGCTTAGAAGGAAAATTAAATAGGTATTTCAAAACATAAAGGAAAGGGTTGAAAAATAAAAATTAAAAAAAAACGAAAACAAAAGGAAGTTCTTTGTCGTAAAAGAATTAAGCCATTAGTTGTTTTTCGCATATTTCGAGGCAAGCAAAGGGAAACAGTTTTGTATCTATAAAAATAAGAAGCACATGCACATACTTCTCGGAAGTCCTTTTTTTGCGGAGGTAGTCAGTAGTGCTCAGCCTGCTAAGTTATATGTAAATCTAAATACATACACATACACATAGTAGAAAAGACAATTGAAAATAACCAAAAAAAAAAACTGTTGTAATTTTTTCCATTAAGTAACAAATAATCCTGTGTAAATAAATCCTAAGTATACCGCTAGTGCGATCGTAAAAAGAACAAAAACATCAAGAAAAATAAAAGAAAATATAGGTGAAGAAAAATAAGAAAGTTTTTTCGGTTTCCGAGATCATTTTATTAAGGGATCATAAAAATTGTGAAGTCATAAAAAGGGACGCGTATTGAACTGGAGAAAAACACACAATAACTGACCTCAAGAAGGACACACCGTCTATATATGTATTACAAAACCGTTGACCAGGTCATCTAATGGTATATCGGGATATGCCAACGTAAAGACTTTAATCCTTCCTTGTTAAGAAAAAAGAAGGTACCTACATTTATACATACATACATTCAAAAGGATAATTATTATGTCAGCATGTTTTATTTTACTTAAAGTTGACTAGTTTTTTTTTTATCTACACAAGTAAGTAGTTCAGATATAAAATTTGCATTTGCAACTTATTGTCGCGTAAGAAATTCATTGTTAGTTTTTAGTGATTAGGACAGGACGTAACTGTTAATTTGTCTCCGGAAAAAGAGAGAGAGAGAGAGTTAGTTATGTATACCTGTGTGATGGAAAGTAGGGATATTTTCTCCCTAATAAATGACAAATGGGAGATCATAATTATTTATGAGTCAAGCCACGAATCCTTGAACAACATCAGTTAAGTAAAACAATGAAAACTAGAGCACGTAGTTTTTTTTTTCATTTCTAAAATCTGTGTTATAAAAACAGTTTGTTCAAAATAGTTCAAAAACTATTTCTTTTTTTCTTTGTAAAACCTTGAAACCCATTTTAGAACGCTAGCAAGAGTTTACATTTTTTGAAAACTATAGATATCTTTGTATATGTATATAAGTGTCAGTATCAGTACATTATTTGGAAATGTTATTGACGGTTCGGAATATTCAGAACAAAATTTTTTTATAGCCAATCAGTGCTTTAAAAGATTTTAAAAAATTACAATGCCATCAAAATTTAAAATGTCATGAACTTTTTTTGTCATGAACATAACCAAACATAAAATTAGGAATTATGTAAATCTGTCGCACATGCGAGTACATAGAAAATTATTTGAAATACATTCACATTAGACGTGTTTTTTTAGAAATCCATCCGTAGTACAGTTGAAATTTATATGAATAGCAAAAACAACAACCGCAGTAGAATTTTTGCAGATAAAAGGTAAAGTGAAATCCTGTTTGAATTTTAATCGAGTATCGAAAGCTATTTTCAAGGTTTTTAGTCTTAGATGTTGAAACAATTGATATATCATTGAGTCTCGATGGCTGTGATGATCGTAGATAGTAGTTACCAACAACATGGTATCACCGATAGCCCCATCTGTTGTACTTGAAGATCTATACACACCGACACCAAATTGCAAAGACCAAAATCTACGAACGAACCCCTTTCTTTATTCGGCCTATAATTCCCAAGCTCTTTGAAAGAATGTCTTCACAACAGCTTCTAAAAAGGTACATATGTAGATCTTCTGCAACAAGTTTTACGAAATTTGATTCCAAGACCTTAAACGAATTAGAGGAAGGAAATGAAGTAGACGTTATCCACCACAGACTTTAGTAAAGCCTTTGATAAAATCAGTCACCATATTATTTATCTCAAACTAAAAGCCCTTTGTTTTTCACCGTTTTTATTTCATGACTCACATCGTATCTAAGGAACCGCCAATATAATAGAGTTGACGTCAGGTTTTCAATCTCCGAATTCCGATTCTATCTTTGTAAACTCAGGAGTTCCTCAAGGGAGCTACATCGGTACTATGATTTTTGTCTAAGATTCCGGCTTTTATTGAATTGCAGCACGTTTAACTGCTTAAATTTTAACTTTCCCGATACCTATACAAGTAAAGATATTGAGTAGACTATTGGCGATAGATTAGACCTGAAACTTACAAAAACCTTACTTGTTTAAAAGTCTGGCTTGGCAAAGATGTGGATTACAGAATGTATTGGTTGTAATATGGGTATTATATCCAGAATCAATCCTTAGAGGACTTCCTGCGCAAATGGCCCTAGAACGGATTATTTCCTGTCAGAAATGACTGTCTAAATTACTTTTCGATGTACTTTAAATTCAGTTACTACAAAATGTATGGTGAGGTAAGTTTTCAAATGATCCACATCCATATTATTTTTCGTCAATATATTCTTCTTGTTGAGATAGTTTCTCACCAGCTCTTGAAATACCTACATACCTTTTTCCCAAACTAAATGTTTAAAACTTATAAAGTTTAATGGAAACGCTTATTGTACATTTTGCACCTATACATACTTATATAATAAATCTGGATGTTCACTTCTTACTTTTGCGTTTTTAACTTGGGGTGTTATAATGACATAACATGGAAACCTCCTCTTTTCAACGGTGGACCCATCTTTGCATGGAAGCAATTTTACAAAATGTTATCAAGGAAATTCCAATTCCAAACTTCAAATGCGAATATTTCCTTATATACATACAATCGTACATACTAATGGGTGATTTTTTAAGAGGTTTAGAACTTAAAAAAAAAAAAACTCAAAAAATTCGAAAAAATGAATGAAATATTTATTTGAATCGATAGTTTGAACCTTGCAATTTAATGTTTAAAGATAATTTCATGCAAATGTTGACCGCGGCTGCGTCTCAGGTAGCCCATCCGCTGAGTCCAATTTTGGCATACTCTTTCACACATATCGGCCGGTATCTCACGAATGAATGCATGGATGTTGGCTTCCAGTGCGTCAATCGAAGCGGGCTTGTCCCTATAGACATTAGCCTTGACATACCCCCACAAAAAATAGTCTAATGGTGTCAAATCGCACGATCTAGGCGGCCAATTGACCGGCCCGAAACGTGAAATTAACTGTTCACCAAACTCGCCTCGCAATTGCGCCATTGTTTCGCGTGCTGTGTGGCATGTGGCACCGTCTTGTTGAAACCACATATCATGCAAGTCAAGAACTTCCATTTCTGGCAAAAAAAAGTTTGTTATCATCGCTTGGTAGCGTTCACCATTGACAGTACCGCTGCGATTCGCATCATCTTTGAAGAAATATTTCCCAATAATGCCGCCGGCCCATAAACCGCACCAAACAGTGGCTTTTTCGGGATGCATTGGTAGCTGTTGCAATGCTTCTGGCTGATCTTCACTCCAAATGCGGCAATTTTGCTTATTTACGTACCCATTCACCCAAAAATGAGCCTCATCGCTGAACACAATTTTTCGATAAAAAAGCGGATCCTCGGCCAGCTTTCCAAGAGCCCATTGACCAAAAATTCGGCGTTGTGGTAGGTCGGCTGGCTTTAGTTCTTGCACCAGCTGTATCTTAAAAGGCTTTACGCCCAAATCCTTCCGCAAAATTTTCCACGTAGTACTGTAACAAAGGCCTAAATGCTGCGAACGGCGCCGAATCGACATTTCGCGGTCTTCTGTCACACTAGCTGATACGGCCGCAATATTTTCTTCACTACGCACAGTACGTAAACGTGTTGGTGGTTTAATGTCCAACAAAGTAAATTTGGTGCGAAATTTGGTCACAATCTTCCGAATAGACTGCTCAGAAGGTCGAGAATGCCGACCATAAAATGGAAGCAGCGTGCGATGAACATTTCGAACCGAGCACGTAATTTGATAGTAAAATTCAATAATTTGCAAGCGTTGTCCATTTCTAAGACGATCCATGGTTAAATTGCAAACCAAACTGAAGCTGTTTGACAGTGACACAAGGTACTAAACACACGTCAGCTGTCAAAAATAGTGTTGCCAAAACCAAACCAGCTAAAAAATCACCCGTTACATAAGTTAAAATCTGCATTTTTTGTCAACGCATTTCTCGGCACCCAGACCCAGGCTAACTAAAAAAGCTGAATTTTCAGTAATGTGTTCCTGAAAAGAACAATAATTACATCTACATTATGTAGACTATAGATTGTAGATTACACAAATTGTTAAACTTTTGTTTCCATAAGTTTAAAAAACTAATAAACTAAACTAATATGTACATATGTATGTTTATAAAGGTTGTCCTAAAATTAACGTAAGAAACAGATTGACACATCAACTTCAACAGCAACTTGGACAACAAAGAAAACTTCGACATCAACAGTCACGAGTAACAGATTACAACGTGAACAGCGCTTTTGACATTATTTTTTTTAGTAGGTATTGATAAACCTGAAAAATGTCGCCTTAAAGTTGACAGGATTTGCACAGCAACATGGAATTTAGTTTTTACGTGTATAACGTTGATGTCAATTTCGATATTGCTGTGTTAAGTTATTCAAAGTCGTTTTAAACCATTGGTTCTTAAATGAGTGATGTGATTGTCAAAGTTACTGTTGAAGTTGCTGTTTTTAGTCTTTTGATTATAATTTTTTTTATATTAAGTCATAAGGTATAAGATAGGGTTATTTATTGGCTAACACATCGGTCAAATGGCCTCCACGGCCTTGCATCATACATATACCACACACTCGTCAACTATATATTTACTGCATAAATGGCGGCAAATTTAAATGCGTTAATTTTGGGACACCCTTTATGAAAACAAATTCAGTTGATCGCCTTGATATGTTATCCAAAGCCATTAGCATTCCCAGGATGGAAGCCGTTTCGATTTGTCCATAACGCAATATTTAAAAGAAAAGTGGTACAACCGAATGCGCGCCAAATCGCCAGCTTACCGTTTTTCGCTATACGCATTTCCTTTCTTTATCTTTCATTGCAATAACATTAATTGACAGACTTAAAACTTACATGTGTTGTGTATGTAGAAAAAAAATATATATATTTTATTGCAAAATGAAAAATTCTTTCAAATCAACATAATAAAAGGGACATTGTCCAATCCAATCAAGTAAAAGTAACGGTTACTAGACTGAGGACTAAGCGTAAGCAGTGCCGCTGTCGGTCGCTGGCTGGTCGCTCTTTTTCCATATAAACCTATATACTATACTATAGGTATACATAATACCATGTAATCCTGCTTATCGTCCTGTCCAAGAGGAACACAAATATGTATGTTGCCATAACCCGATTTATATTGGGGTCATCTAGAAGCCTCTAAGAACAGATGCGGGTCAAATAAAAATTTCTACATCATACGATTTACGAATAAACAATGAATTCTGGAACAAAAGAATGGCGCTCTATTTACTTCACACGTTTAAACAGAGGTGTCAATAAAAATGTCCTCAATCCTGACTCTTTCACTCTTTCTCTCTCTTTCATTTCTTTAGGTATGTATGTACAATGTACATAGGACATTATGTTGAGCTGAGAATTTATCCTTCATCAAAAGCCGCAATATAAATTCGAAATAGATATATTTTATAGAATTGCATCACAACTATGGGACGCGAGGGTCAATTTAGTGACCATTGCTGTCAACTAGGGTCAGAGGGGTTCGGATTTATAATCGAGGGTCACGCATAAGGAATTTGCGAAGACGCAGAAAGGTCACGCACACACCATATAAAACAATAGAAAAAAAAGGGATTTTTTCATTGCATTTTTCTATAGGGAGAAATTTAAAAATTTTCAGCAATTTTTCACTGATGAACAAACGAAAAGAACAATGTCCTGATTGTGTGATCCTGGCAGTGGGCTCGTTAATTTATGACTATTTTTTTTTTTTCAATTGCAAAAAAGGATGCAAGCAATAGTACGAGTATAGGTACTTACATATAAATGTGAATTTTTGTCCTGGATATAATGGCTTTTGAAACCAGCAAAATTTTATAGTTGTTGTAGATTACAGAATGTCTTGGTTGTTATAGTTTTTGACCCCATGTCAGGATGCTGACACTTTCGCGACCATTCTATCTGACCTTTTTCAGATAATAATAATTTATTATGTAGATGGAATTGGGATTTACATTTTCTTTTCAATTCTTTTATACATACTTTGTTTGATGTATGTTATATACAAATCCTTTAGCTCACATCAGAACTTCCTTTTATTTCGGATGCGACTGCGTAAAAATTCCCGCCAAATGATTTACTTTTCCGTTACAAAAACCTTTGTATTTAAGATTAGAAATTAACATGAATTTATTGTAATGGTATCTAATTCTTCGTACGATATTATTTGGCATGAATAGATTTGTATGCAATCTACAATTATTAAATTTAAAATTATAATAAAATCACAAATAGACAAAAGTGACAAAGCTTAAAAATGTAAATCGCCGAGAATTTTTAAGACATTCAAGCATTAACCTACACCGAACTATTATTTTTTTCAAATAGGAATAAAATGCAAGTTTGTGAAGGAGAACTTTTCAAAAACAATACAAAAATCATACCAATTTGACAATCCTAAAAAGGTGTTATTGAAAATCTTTCAATGAAGCTTTTTTTTGAAATCTCAATATCGGTTTGTGATACCATAAATTGTGTAACCTGCAGTGTACTTAGTAGAACTCTAGATGGTACTTCTTGGTCTTCAATCAAAAAGCTACAGCAGCTTACTCGGTAGTTAGGAACCAAGTTTATTAAGAGGGGTCCACTTCCATATCTTTGTACCTGTGTACATCAACTTAGACGCCATCTTCCTCTACCTCATCGTCCGCCTTTCGGGATTAAAAATCATAGGCGTTGAACAAACTTTTTTTTCAATTCAGTCACTTTCACTGTACTCATTGTCGGTATTAAATCACTCCTCTAGTTCAGTTTATGGAGTTCAAAAGATGACTTAGCTACTGAATTACCATCTTAGTCAAAGAAGCAGCGATTGTCAGAAGTTATTCTTGGTTTGATTTCAGCGATGGTTTTATCAGCAGTGAAGTAAGATTTTACAAGTATTACAAATATGACATCTTCACTGCCAATAAAATAAGAAGTAGGATCTAACTGCGGATACATTATTTTGACATTTGCTCGAGTCTCGAATGTAAATGTTGGTACAATTTATAACTCTTGTGTATCTCGAACACATGATTGTAGAATACGATAAGTAGTTTGTTGTTTAGCATTTTTCATTTGTCACTGAGAGTTTACTTCTTTTACCGTTTCCCGCACTTCATGTTTCACCAAACTAACGGAACACAAAAACGCGACAAAATTGAAAACACTGTAGATAGAAAAACGTTGCATTTTGTACCGTGTTGGTGTCATAGAAATGTGTGTAATTTTTTCCTAAACCAACGCGTTTTTTTAGCAGCAACATGAGAGTAAGTAACTCTTGATTTCATACTTTATAGTTCAAAAGTGAAATATAAGAGTTACTACGCGACAACGCGTTCTTATAAAAAACTGCTGTCGAAAAATCCAAAACTAACTAAGCCTGCGAAAACCCTTTGACTTTTGTTTTGATATCTGTCAAAAAAAATACACAAAACAAATCGCACAACTGCGGACCCGTTTTATTGGGAAATCCTACTTCACTGCTGATATTTTCCCAAAAAAACACACCTATGATCTGAGTTGATAGCAACTTTCAGGTGTTCATGGTGATGTTGTGGCCAACAAGTCCAAATTCCTTGCATTCGAAGAATTCACTGTGCTCTGAAGGACGAAATCACATGTCACCTCATCCTCTTGCCTTAAATCTTTTAATGACATAGAGCAGTGTGCGTTCTCAATCAATAGATATCATGCACAAATGTGGTCGATCTATACCGTAAGGTGAATATTTGATCAATCGTGCAGTATTTTTTAATAAATCAACCCAACCGATAATAGTTTCACGTCTTTTCTTCGGATTCTGTAGTCTTGGTATGATTTTAACCTTCTTAGAAATACTTCCAAACCTCTTCTAGACGATGTTGCTCTAGCTCTTTTTTTTTCTTCCCGAAACATTTAATAAATATTTAAAAGACATTTAAACTGGATCTTTTACACATATCAACATGGAGGTAAATATGTTTAGCAAACTAAAAAAAAATAAAACAAAAACAAAAACATGAACGATAAGATTTCAACTTAATCTCAATCCATGGATTCATTTCAAACAAATTTGTTTCGAATAAGGAACTCCTCACTAAAGATTGTTTACATGACTTACTCGAATTTTGGAACAATTCAAATTTCTTTATTATTATTATATACACATACATTATGTAGAATGTAGATCCTCAAACAACATCGAATGGAAAAAAACCTACGACGACGGACGCACGGCCGGCAATCATCGTTTAAAAACGATTATATAGAATTTCAGCTTTTTATCAATTTTTAAATGACTCGTTTTTCCAATTGCTATAATCATCAAGTGGCTTTGTTTAATTTTATTGGTTGCAGACAAACATTGTGATCTATATTTTATTTGTGACGATCGATGGCGATGGTTGATTTCATGAAAGGGCACTTTGCAAAGAAATGACACTTGGAATATTTTTTTAAAGAAAAATGTCCATGATGAGGACAAATAAAGAGAAGGTATACTTATCTATTTGTGATTAGTTTTTATAAAATTAAAAAAAAAACACTATGAATGTGGAAATACATACAACATTTATTTGTACAAGATGACCTGCTAATTTAAAAAAATAATAAAATACATTTTTTGGCTTTTATAATCTTGAAAAGAATCTCGTTTACAAAAATATTTATGCTGCTACATCTAAACAAAAACATGCATAGATTATACAATTATTGAAATTGATAACTCATTTATAAAAATACAATTTACTAAGTAACCTATATATATAAAAATCAATGCCACTATCTAAACCAAATTTTTAGCCTTCGTAGGACTATTTAGAAGATGGTTTATGTGAAGTTTGCACAAAATCGGTACGGTGGATTTACACATAACACTTCCTTTATGGAAATATAAGGTTTATAGCACCTTAAAAAAAACGTATCGAAAAACAAATTCTTAGTTTTTTTCTTTTGTCAAAAATATATGTAAATAAACATAAATAGAAAAAATAAAATATAATTTCTTTCAATAAATGACGACTGTAGGACATAACACTCAAAACAAATTCGTGCATTGCTCCCCATAAAGCAATTTTGGTTCATGAACTTAAAAAAAATTTCAGAAAAATGTTTGCCCATCGTCTATCGATTTTTGGTGAAGAAAAAAGTAAGTTGAATTTCATACATATATTTTTAAAAGTGTTAGTCAGATAAATAAGTACATTGTAAATATACATACATACATACTTCAACTATCACATTTAAATCTGAACTTATGTAGGTATACGGTAATCAGAAAAAATTAAAACATTATGGACCTTTGGCTTACGTAAGACGGCCAAAAACCGTAAGACGATGGGTCAAAATTTGTCTTGGATCAACGGAAACGAGGAGTCAACGCAACGTTCATACGACTTCATGTTTAGCGGGGAACATAAGATATCATTAAGACTTCGGTCAATACATAAGGGACTTTATATTTAGGCCAAAGTTTTTTGATGATTCCAGTTGCTACTATATTTTTTATCCAAACTATTATTATAAGGAGGAAATAGAGATCCTTATTTTTTATAAAAGAAAATTTAATCAAAAAATATGAAAAAGTCGGGAAATTATTAAAATAGAAAAATGATTCTGTAAAAACATAAAAAAATAGAAAAAGTTTTGCATTTAATCGCGTGATTTAATGATTTTGTATGACGCACATGATTTTAGGAAAAAAATGTTTTTTGTTTTATATTATTGTATTACATATTCAATTATTTACTGAACGCAAATATGGCGGAATAAGGTGATGGAATTTATACAGAACCTTTATCACTATTAGGACTATGAGAATAAATTTGAATTAGACCATAGCAAGGTGGAGCTTTTTTGTAGAGCTTGAGTTTTCCACAAAATTTGATCTACAGAATATAAAAACTTTTTAAGAGATATTTGAGAGTATGTACTAACTAACACATACACAATCCATAAAAAGAAACATTTTAAATATTAATCCATGACATGGAGATACTGTCTAAAAACCTATCTTTAAGAGCTCATCATTTCAAAGATCGGTTTAAAGCCTTTATTTCAGCCAAAACTTTGTTTTTAACCCAAACCATGATCATATCCGTGGGAAAAATTCTTTTAGAAAAGTATAATACAACTTCAAACTAAGCACTTCGAAAAATTAAATTTTTTCTACTAGGTCCCCAGTGTGTGACGTAGAGGTGTAAAATTCATTAAAAAGTTCTGAAAATTTCACATAAATGTTTTATTATTATGTACTATTGAGTTTATGTTTATTAAGAGACTTTAAATTTGGGAGAGACGAAGTTCGCCGGGTCAACTAGTTACTTATATGATATTTGAAAATTTTTAAGAACAACAATTTTCGCAAAGTTTCAAATTTACTAACATGAATTCAACTTGGAAATAGTTTATTAAAATAGAATGTTATTCTATTAGAATAAATAATTAGTAATTAAGTTAAAGAGTTAAGGACTGAACTACTAATCAATTGTTACGAAATTAAAGTGTTTTCATTCTAAAAATAACGTGTGTCTCACTTCTGACAGTTTTGTTTTTAAAAACTTAAAACAATTATTTTCCAATGTATGTATGTATAAAAAAAAAATTTTAATATCGAGCCGATAAGATTTTACATAGTTTCTAGAATAAGAAAACTGTCAATTTTTAATTTTTTTATTATTCAATATTTATTGACTTGTTGTCAATATATTTGAGTCGAAAACATTTGTTACCACTTTTAAATAGATTTTTCTTACAGTTTTTTTTTATCAGTTTAATGAACTGTTAACTCATTTCTTGATTTTATAATATTCAAGTCGCAACACAATTTTAACAACTGTTTGGTATTTCGTTATTGGGAAATTGCCTACGTTCGAGATTGTTACGTCTCCAGAACCGTCCTTCCTCACATACGGGGCCAACAATATTCTCCTTAAGACTTTCCTCTCGAATGCGCCTAAGAGGTCGGAATATCTTTTAATAAGCACCCAGGTTTCGAATACACATGTGAGAACTGTTAGGACTATAGTCCTGTACAACAGCTGTCTAAGGGTTATGGTAAGGTTTCTTGATTTAAATAATGGGTGATTTTTTAAGAGGTTTAGAACTTTAAAAAAAAAAAACACAAAAAATTCGAAAAAATGAATGAAATATTTATTTGAATCGATAGTTTGAACTTTGCAATTTAATGTTTAAAGATAATTTCATGCAAATGTTGACCGCGGCTGCGTCTCAGGTAGCCCATCCGCTGAGTCCAATTTTGGCATACTCTTTCACACATATCGGCCGGTATCTCACGAATGAATGCATGGATGTTGGCTTCCAGTGCGTCAATCGAAGCGGGCTTGTCCCTATAGACATTAGCCTTGACATACCCCCACAAAAAATAGTCTAATGGTGTCAAATCGCACGATCTAGGCGGCCAATTGACCGACCCGAAACGTGAAATTAACTGTTCACCAAACTCGCCTCGCAATTGCGCCATTGTTTCGCGTGCTGTGTGGCATGTGGCACCGTCTTGTTGAAACCACATATCATGCAAGTCAAGAACTTCCATTTCGGGCAAAAAAAAGTTTGTTATCATCGCTCGGTAGCGTGCACCATTTACGCTGCGATTCGTATCATCTTTGAAGAAATATGGCCCAATAATGCCGCCGGGAACTGCGCCGAATCGACATTTCGCGGTCTTCTGTCACACTAGCTGATACGGCCGCAATATTTTCTTCACTACACACAGTACGTAAACGTGTTGGTGGTTTAATGTCCAACAAAGTAAATTTGGTGCGAAATTTGGTCACAATCTTCCGAATAGACTGCTCAGAAGGTCGAGAATGCCGACCATAAAATGGAAGCAGCGCGCGATGAACATTTCGAACCGAGCACGAATTTTGATAGTAAAATTCAATAATTTGCAAGCGTTGTTCATTTGTAAGACGATCCATGGTTAAATTGCAAACCAAACTGAAGCTGTTTGACAGTGACACAAGGTACTAAACACACGTCAGCTGTCAAAACCAGTGTTGCCAAAACCAAACCAGCTAAAAAATCACCCGTTAGCTTTGACAGATTATAGAAGGCTCTATTGATTTTAATCAGCCGCCCAATCGACCCAAGGTATTTGAAGGATTGCAAAGCTTCAAATTCATTATTCATGCTCTGATACCTTGATTTTTTGACCAACCAGCGTACTTCTCGCTGTTGACGCCACCATGTGCTTTATTTTTCTCTTACTAAATTTAAGTTCGCCAAATTTTCCTGTAATCTGACTCCGAAGGCTTCAACTGGTTGCTCGAACTTCACTTTCTATCCATCGGTCGTTTAAATGATTATTCAGCTACAGACAAACTAAATCTCCATCTTTTTGGTAATTTAAATTATCTGTCATTTTTTAATAAATTTGCTAAAAGAATTGCAGATGAGATTCTCTATTTTAAACCGTATTCCAAAAACTTGGTCCAATTACTGTTCGTTCATCTATGCCAAGCCACACCATTGTATAGTTAAAGCGGTGTTGCTGTGATTTATTGGATTGTTGTGACTCCAGTAATGCATGTTGTGAACATTGGTGACTCCATCTCTGGTAAATATGTACTGTTCTTCATCTGTCCAGAGTATCCTTTTAAAATGGTTGTGTTCTGTTTCTTCCCTCAACAATTCAGAATTCAGTGAACAAAGTGATAAGAATCACTTGATGTCAATTTTTGAACTTGGGTGAAGTGAAAGGTTATCGGTATGAATCATTGCCCCAAATCTAAACTGAAGTAATCCAACCATAGTTACTAGTGGAATTACCTGATACCAAATCTAAAATCCGTTACTCTTTGTGTGTTGATCGATTGGATGACCTTTTATTTCCTTCGAGTCTCCTGCTAAAAGTGAACTATTGGGGAACCTTTCAGCCTACAATCTCAGTGCTTCTTGACTCCAACTATCCGTTAAATCGTGGGAAAATAAACAATAGTGGTTTTCTTGGAAAAGTACTTTAATTTTTTTTTCAGTTTCTTAAAAACTACTATGCATTAAAAAAAACCTACACCTCCTGAATTAGAATGATACATTTTTAGTTCCGGGAAAAAAGGATTTAAATTTATAGTCCTTAGTATTTATTTGCAAGTTATTCATTTATGGATTTATATTGCATTTTGTTAGTTTTTGCTAAATTTAAAACAATAGAATTTTCAGGATTTCATGTTATTTTACATTGCGTTCTATAATCATTTTATTGACTTTTTTTTTCCTTTGAAGATTTTATTATATTAGCTTAAGTTTGTTTATTGTCCTTAGGTAAAATAAACAAATAACATATTACATACCATAATTCGAAAAAAGAATTCGCAAGCATGTGCTTAAAACATACCTTTTCAATAACCACTTCTTCGAGGATTTTGAGTATGTATATATGACGCACTGACTCGACACTCGTCAAGGTTAAACGTGTGGATAAATGCAAGAAAATTCTAAGAAATTTTTAATAATTGTCAAGTTTTAAAAAACAACACCTTCATCAAGCTTAATTTGGGATTCTCCTAATCAACTCAGAGAAAATTCATCAAAATCCCACCTATCAAATTAAGAGTGTTTGATTCAATTAAACTGTCCAGCCTGTCATTATGACCAACTTATGTATTTCTACCTAAAATATAGGAACTCAATTTGTTTCACCAAATTATCATATTCTTGCATCTAAACTGCATACACGAGCGTAAAAATTTAAATATCCTTCTCGGGGTATCTTAAATGTTGTTGATATTATTTTTATCTAATTACGATTCATAGGTCATATCTGAAAATCACATTGGATAACCTTTTGCTCATTGGGTTGAAAATCATCTTAAGAATAAAGAAGGAAAAATAATAAGAGATATCAAGAAGGCATTGTTGGCACCTTTTGACCACAAACATTGACTATGGGTGAATGAATTTGCATATGTTGTTGATCCCTATTTATTGAAACGAAATTTTGAAAAGATCATTGTTTGACATAAGATAAGAGGGTATCCTTAAGTAGCATCCAATTGAATTTTGAGCTCTTCAATATTATGTACATTATGCTCGTACAAACATACATATACCTAATATATTTGCGAATATGTCTTAAGTATAGAAAACCAAATAAAGAGGTCAGGGTAATCCTTGTTGTTTATATAGAAAAGAAGACACTCGGCAATTCAACAACTTCTTCATTTTCTTTATGACGTATGGATAACCTGGAATAAAATTTGGGGTCATCATCAGGTCAGAATATATTGGTCCTCCTACTTTTGTGGCGCACTTCAATGTACAAATAGTGATTTACTTGATACCAAGTCCAAAATTCGTTCATTTATGTGTCAGATGACCTTTTCTTCCAGTACTCCATATTCCCGAAGACAATATTTTGAAGTCTTGAAAAAAGTGAATAATGGGGACAGCTTCTTTCATCAGGATACAAACCATCAGCTTTTCATTTCTCAAAAACTAAGATACTTTTTAGCATCCGGTTTTCTGTTTTTTTTTTTATTACAAATTAATAAGACCACTGAATTATTATTTAATTACATACAATTTTTTTCTTCAAAATTTAGATGTTGAAACTTAAATTTTCAAAAACTATTCACAAACTCGACTTAATTTAAAATGCAAACTAAAGAATAGATTTTTGACTTTACAAAAAAGGTATAACGATGCTTCAAAAGCCTAACGGTTGTTTTTGAATAAGTTTTTTCTTATTTAAGCCAATTTTCTTATAAAATTGTGGAAGATAGAACCCCCTGCCATTTAATTTTTCTCTTCTTAACCCAACCTAATTATTGTAGCTTTTTGATGCATCTTATACATAAAATCGAAGTTTTACTTTTTTTATTTTTAATGTTCCATAGGGAGTTATTGTAATCGGTCCGATTTGTTCAATTAAAATTTTTGACAAATCTGGACGTTTCGAGGTTCCTAGAATCTAGATCCGTAATTTGTAGAGAGATGACTGTGTGTGTGTGTGTACGTACGTTCGAGATAGCATTTTTCGTCCACGGTACCCAAGAACGAGAAGAGATGTCGACTCCAACTAAATTTTGTCCAACAGGTTATAACTTCAAAAGAAAAGCTGAAAGGACTTTCATAAAAATTTGTCAAGCGATTTTTTCACTATAGAATTTTAAAAAAATAGTGCAAAATTTTGGTTGGTCGCAATTATCTCAGAAACAGATGATGCTATTTACTTCAAATAAATGTTATTGTTTGCAATGTAATGTGATACACATTAAGTATAAATTTGGAAAAAGTTCAACATACCGTTATTTTTTTTTTTTATTGAAAAACTAAAAAAAAAATTTCGGCACTCAAATATACTATGAAGTAAAAATTATATAACCTTCAAAATAATTTTTTACTATGTGAAATGACGTTTTTGACATTTGGTAAAATTTTGAAAAAAAAATTCAATTGATAGTTTTTTTGCAAAAAATAAAAAAAGTGAAAAAAATAATACCAAAAATTGATAAAAAATGTTTTTTTGACTTGTATATCTGGATAATGGGCAACGATATTGACTTCAAATTTATTTAAGTTTATACAAAATACAATTATCAATATATGCTACAATTTTGACAAATATAGTATTGACAGTTTTTTTAGGAAAAATAAATGCCTAAATTGAAATTTACCGAAAAGTGTCAAAAATAGTTTTTCGGCTTAAAATATCATCACAAGAAGCTTCAAATGTGTTTTATTTTCGTTAAAATGCATTTGTCAACAATACCTAAATTATAAAATATTGACGAATATCAAATTGACATTTTTTTGTTATTACAAAAAATTAAAGAACTACAAAAAGTTCTACCAAAGCCTTATAATTTCTTTGTTAGTAAAATTTGTATCAAGTAATATCAAAATTAAATCAATATTAAGAATAAATCGATTTCACAGTTTGAACAAAAATCTACAAGTTCACAATAATTGACAAAATTATGTTATGTTTGAAGATAGCAAGGGGATACTTGATGGCTTTTTATTGTGACACAAAAACTTTAATAAAAATCTTTTTTTTTTTAAATAAAATGGGAAGTTTTTTTTTGCCAAACAATTTAACATGTTTAACTTAAAACTATACTCATCTCATAAATTGTATATTTTTTTCAATTTTAACTGTGGAAGTGCATCTTGAAATATTAACTTGTTTTTCGGTATTCGCACCGTTTTACGTTGAGTCACAAAATTGTGACAATTGTGTAACATTTGTTTCATTTACATATTTCCTGTTTTATAATAACGGTAACTGATGAATTAGATTTAAAGGTTCACTTTTTGAATTTTTAATTTTAAAAAACAATAACGGTCATGCGTAGATTCCTAGATACTATTTCATTAATTAGCGCTATAGCCAAAATCTCTTATAGTTAGCTCTACATACATATATTTATCGAATTAAAGTTAGTAATTTATTTATGTTTTTAATAAAGTTTTAATACATTATAAAACAATATTTCATTAATTAGTATTTAAATAAATATTATAAGGTCATATGGCTCAGTTTAAAAAATTCAAACAATAACAATAATTAGATGTTCTGTATTTCATTTTATTTTTAAATTAAAAAACAATAAAATTTGTTAGATATCATGTTTGGTTTATTTACATAGTAAAACATCCGGATTGTTTTCAATGTTTTACGTGTGTATTTTTGTTTTATGCTTAATTCAAAGTTGATCATAAGATTAACCCAGAAGTAGACCGAGATTTTTTTTTATTAAAATATCGACATTTGTCTTACTTTGTATGTGTATGTATTTTGTCTCCATCCTTTTTTTATTGATACTCTACATTCATTTCATATCATTCACTACAATTCCACTCAATGGACTCCGGCTACTCTCTTATCTTACACTTCAATTCCACTCAATGGACCACTTTATGGCTCGACATTCGAGTCATTCTCAATATTCCTGCGCCTAGCCTACCTATACTTTAAAGCCTGTTGTAAATGTTTGCCTACAGCTACACGAACACGGCGGCGAATGCACTTTTCCATCAATGTATTAGTTTTTTTGTTTGTAAAAAAACTGCACTCAAAATGAATTCAAAATTTATTCTATGATTCTAAAATGAAGTTCATCGTGAACCGAACCGAGTGTAAATATAATAGTTTCTGATGTTCATTGGCCGACTCAATTTTTCTAGGAGGGTGCGCTGCGCTTTCACTTTGTCTTCGACAAAAAAAAAAAAAAAAAGGAAACAAATTCGATTTCCTTGGATGGAAAACTCAGTGGAATATCAGTCGTGTTCGAGACATCAGAAAGTAAAGGATGCGTGCGATCACGGTTTAGATATTTGTATACAAGAAAATTCAAATTTGGATAGTAATTGCAATTTTTCGTATTTTATAAACAAACAACAATAACAATTATTACATTCTTACGATTGTCAAATCTTACAAGTGAATTTATTAAGATTTTATACAAAAAAAAAAAACGAATTAATTAAGGATAAGAATAAATTAATCATAAGGATAAAGTTTTTTTTATTAATGTTCGCCAATTTTTCGTGAAAATCAACACATCATGTGGATTTATAAACAATTAACTGTGAAATAAGATTTTGGTACAATAAGAAAAAATTAAAAAAAAAAAACAACAAAAACAAAACGGATATCAAATAGTGAAAGAAGAGAAGAGCGTATAATTGAATGAAACAAAAATATACATTTTTGGTATAGTAAAGAAGTGATGCTGGCGCGTGTTCGAAAATAACGGATATTTAGCAAACAAAAGAGAGCAAAAATAAGTTTTTATCACATAGGGTTATTTAATTTACGAAAACGGGGAAAACAATATTTGCAAGGGAAAGAAACTAAGAAAGGAGGTGGTGAAATCAGTGAAAGGGAAGAAAGCAAGAAGAAGAAAGCATACCGTCTGGAGACGAATTTTATTTTTATTAAGGTAAGTTTTGTATTTGTTGAAAACAAAAAAGTTTTTGTCAATTAATTCAAAGAAAGTGTGTTTCACCTTCTCTCCTCCAAATAAATCTGACAGTTTATTTCTTTTTATTCTATTTTGTGATTCTTATGGAATTTGGTGATGTGCTTAAAATTTGTAAAATCGATACGAGTTGTTGAAAGACAAGTTCCATTTATTGCAATTTGTTGTAAATCCTATTTACATATACTTGTTTCTAATATCTATTGATTTTGATGGTAGAGGATTCATCATACCTGGTTTAACCAACACAATGGAAACCTTTTGTTGTCTGTGCGTTCTTTATAAACAAATAAAAAGATAACGTGGAGCACTTGTTAATTTCAAGAAGGAGATCTTAAACTTGTGTTTTTTCATAAATGAATTGATATAAATATCGGAAGCTTCTGAAGTGCATTTTGGATAAATAGTCTTTACAACTTATTGGACATAGTTAGCGGCATGAAATTTTAAGTATTACAGGGAAAAGTTTCTTGTTCAGAAGAATTTCCTTTGAGGAGTGTCGTATCGGATGGATTTTTTGTATTTAGGTAGTTGAAAAGCCTTTGCATACAGATATTTTAAAGTTTTTTCGTTCTTTTACTTGATAATTGATTTCTAAACTAAGAACTTTTAAACTTTTAGGTATTCCACTTTTTATACATTGATAGCTGTACCTTAGAGCGTTATTAATTTAATTTTTGTTTCGAATAAGCTACCTTATCCTTTCAGATTTAATGACTTCCATTACTTCTATTTTATTTGACTTATATTAAAACTGCTTTGCTTTTTTTTGATATTAATTTTTAATGAGTCGTTACTAATTCAATAGTCTCACGATTTGATATTATAAAACAGTGGAAAACACTCAACTTATTTCATGAAAATTTGCTTACCTCAAATTAGGGGTTTAAAACTTTAAAATAAGCGATTAAAATTTGTTTTCATGAGGCTATAATCGTCTTAGTCACCAATTTTTTGAAAGATCTTGGGCACCGGATTATATTTTGTAATTATCTTTACGAGTATTTGTATATGTACCTATATTTGAACGTTCCCTGGATATCAGAAATATGTTAGAAACAATTCAATGCAATTACTTACACATGGACTTTTTGATAAGTGACAACACCAAAGATTTCTAAGATATTTAATGACAAGACATATACCAAATCCATTACCTTCTTCAGAAATGATAACAAAATACTTGTCAAAGTCATACCTACCATTGCAATATTATCACATACATATGTATATTTTAAAAGTTAACTGATTCAAAATCAATAAAATTAAGTTTAAAAAACTAGGCATGCTAAAAACGGAGGTTCCACTTTGTTCAAACAAAATATATTATTAAATGAAAACAATGATCTAATCTGCCTCTCAAGATTCAGTGCATATTTACATATGTACTTATATAATGTGGAAATATACTGGGTATATAAACATGCACACATACATATATGTAAATACATACAAATATTAAAAACAAATTTTTAAAAACATTAAAATAAACCTGAAAAGCTGTAAAACAATAAACAAAACTCAACACAAAAAAATAAGAAAGATTTTGAAATAAAAATCTCTGTTCTTGTGGTTAAAAAATTTTACGAAAATGCATTTTGTGTTTTGCTAAAATTTATTTTAAAATGATTACTCATAGACTTAAATGCAGCGTGTACACTGTACATTGTGCCCCTACTTACCAACCTTCCATGCCTCTGTTTTCTGAGCGTTTTTTTTTTTGCTGTACAAAAAACTGTGCGGAATATAGTTTTTGTCTTGCAACAAAATTAGAAACAAACATAATTCAAAGTCACTAAAAAACTTGGCGCAAAAACACTGTTTTGTACACGAAATCATCATCATTCCCGTCATCATCGTCAAGTTTGTATGTTTTGTTAGATTAAAATAAAATGAATTAACATCATGTCTCTTCAAATCGTTGCATTCAATTGCACTGTTGTCTTTAAAAATCACCGACGGCAAAAGTGTGGATAATCGAAATTTTGAAGAAAAAAAAAATCCGATTTTCATTTTTTTGTTCTTAATTTCTATAAAACAAAGATTTTCAAAAATACGCAGATACAATTTTGCAACGTCTGTGTTTCAGCCGTTTTTTTTTTCCTCCTCGCCCACAGAGAACTTGACCGGAACACAACCAAACTAGAAAAAAAAAGATGAAAGAGAAAAAGATTTTTGCACTAAAATAGTTTAAATATATGTACATATATAAAATATACAAGAAAAAAAAAAAAAAACAAAAACTGAAATGTATCATCCACAGGAAAACTTTTTCAAATAACTAAAAGAATGTTTCTTAGATTTTTTAAACTCATTTTTTTGTTTATGCATCGCTTGGTGCATTTTTAGTTTATCGTTTGCAGTACAATATCGGCAGAGCAACGATGATGATGAGAAATTAAGATTCAACAAGCCAATTTAGATGCAAGCAGATTCTCCGATAGATAAATTTTTCGAAAATTGCTTCATTAATTTTATTTAAAAAAAGAGATATTAGAAAAAAAGATATAAAATCTACACTTGGCCTTTGGGACTAGATGCGCACATGTGGGCGTCGACTGCATTTTTCTTTTTCTTTTAATTTTTCTTTTTTTTTAAGTAAAGAAAATATTTTTTCTTTCCGTGTGTCAACACAAAGCAAAATTTACCTATATTAATATTTGCTTAATTGAAGTGACAAAAATTTTACTTATTGTTCCTTAAAAAATATTGTTTTACTATTTATGTATCCCTGGAAATCAAAAATCTCAGCCTTTGTTACCTCAAAACTCAAAACTTGTGGCTTTTTAGCGAAATTGAATTCTAGAAAAAGTTCGTTCAAAAGTTGATATTTCACATTTAGTAAATAATTGTGTCTTTATTTAAGAAATTTAATTTGATAAGAGTAATGAACATTTACATATATGTACCTACTTAGATTTTTGATAAAAGATGATTGTGAGTGTCCAACACTGAAATGTGTCCCTAAACAATGTTTTTAGTGCACATTTTTATACCTGCCTTTGTATGATGATTTTAAGCACATGTATCTACTGCGTTTTTTTTTTTTGATGAAAAGAAAATTGCCAACAAATGACACTTCCTTCCCATCATGGACCTTTTATTTGCAAAAAATTAACGAATGACTCATAATATCATTTTTTAATCGACTTAAAAGTTAAAAATAATATCATTTAACTTTATATTTGTATAATCTTTAATCTGTTGAATAAGTTATTAATTCAAAATTTCATATTTGTTTAAATTGGGAATTCAATATTATTTCATCATGAATGCGCAACATAAATTCAAAATACATAATATATATTTTATTAAAGGTAATAAATAAGTCCCACTTATTTTATGACTCCTCCGCTGCGACTTGTCTATTTCCGATCTTCTACCTGTATTAAAAAATTCAAAGAATAAAATAAAGTCCAAGGTAAATTTCCTATTAAATAATCCTTCTATATTTACTTTAGGTCGAATTGTTACAAAACAATAAATATTGTATTTGTGTTAGAGAGTGTCTGTGATTGTTCTTTTGTCTTGTCAATGTGTTTCTGGGTTCAAGTAAGATGTCCTTTTTTGTGAATTTACTACGAGTATATTTCTGCCCTTGTATTTCATGTATGCAAATTTATTTGAAATCCTTAAAACGTGTTTAAATTTTCTCTGCTGCACACACTCATACAATAAAAACTATGTTGATTTTCGAAAACCGATTTGTGTTGCAGATTTTTGACTTTTACTTTTATGATGTATAATTCTTCTTTTTTGTTGATCTTGTTTTTGATTCTAAGCCAGTAATTTTGCAAGGAAAATTTTGACTGGTCATTCGGTTTTTATGAGAACCTATTTGCATTAAGGGACACAGATTTTTGTTTTTACACATAATGGTAATAAATTCTAAGAAAAAAATATAACAAAAGATGACAAGTCATAAAGGTTTAAAGCAAATATAAAGAAGATGAGTATTGTTTTTTTTTTTTGGTTGGTCATCCGTTGTTTTTTTTTTTCTTTTCTTTTTGTATGAGACAGGTAAACTATCTAATCTAGAAGTGGACAAAAAGGATTTCTTTTTTTTTTTTAAATAAAATATCAGACCAAAATGTCAGCCAGAACTCATAGTCATCACTCATATTGATTTTAGTAGGAAGATTAATGGAGTTAAAATCAACTTCAATAGTATCTAAAGGCATTCTAAAGAAAACTAGCTTTCCACTGTACTTAAATATTTTTATAAAACTCCGTAACTAATTTAACTTAAGTAGTTTTTTCAATACCGGAGTATAAGTTAGGTAGTTTCAATTTTGAACCAAAAAATTGAACAAATATATGGAAGCTTTAAACTTGTAACCTATTTGTAAATTAGTATTTATTTAATCCATTTAAAGCATATCAATCAGTGTATTTCTAAATGAGTAAAAAATAAGTTCTTGGTTCTCAGAACTTAATCCTTGTCACAATATTACGATCCTTTAGATCCACTCAAAAATCGCTAAATTTACCTGCTTTTTTGAAAAAAATTACATTATTTGTTTTTCTACCTATATACATATCTCTATGCATAATGTCAATGATTTTACCTGTACTGATTTTTGCCTATAAAGATGAGTGAATTTCTGTTATAGATTTAGTTTGTGATCGTCTGTCGCGCTGTTAAAACACTCTCTTAAGTTATGATCTTATAAATACATAGAAATAAACAAGAACCCACAAACTTGATGTCTTTAAGTGGATATTTTGCCAAGGAACTTACAACAATTCAAGGTAATACAAATAAAATAATTCGTCCTTATATATTCCCATGATATTACACTTTCGAAAAATCCGAATAAAAAACATTCAGCTTCAATACAATACAATGTGCCATATACATACCTTAAACCTCAAGTGGATTATTCTTTTGCTTCAAACATACATACATAGGTATATCCCATCAGGGAAAATGCTTAGCGCGTGGATATATTAAATACTTTTTTTTTCTTCATACATTATTCGTAAAGGGAGAAGAAAATACCATAAAAATGTCTCCCTTCCTTCCAAAAATAAAAAAAAAACAACATAAAATGAAAAAGGGACGAACGAAAAACAAAAATAAAAAATACCATCCAAAAACCATTTCAAAAGCAATGTTCTAAATATATCGTAGGATATAGCATAACTTCGGTGTCGGTACTTCTTGTTGTATACATATGTATATGTATTCCAACCCACCCTATTACACACAGGGGGAGAGCGTTCTCTTATAGTTTCACCCTTATATACATCAGCTACTTTATGGATTATCGTTTCTAGGAGGGGTGAGGTTTTATCACAGGCACGCGCAGAAAGTAAGCCAAAAAAAAAAGTCATAAAAAGAGGGATATCTATCTATACTGATAAAAAATGGCGTAGTAGTAAAAATCATACAAAACAAAATGGCGTTCACTTACTAATATGAAGCTTTTATTTTTTTTTTCCTTACAGTTTTCTCTTCGAGCACATAGTACTTAAAGCAGCACAACCATGCAGAATTGGGATTCAATGCAACCAGCAGCCAATTACGAGCACAATTGGTATAGCAACATGTTCCATCAGACAATCAAACAGGAGCCGACGACACAATCAACGAACTCCACGACCAACCAACTTGAGCATTATCTCAATATGAAACAGCAGGAGCTGTCATCAGTGATGACTCCTTCTCCACGAGCTCCCGAATCAAATGTCAATGCAACGATGACAGGTGGTGATGTCATTAACAATACACAACATTATTTTGACAGTTCGACAGGAATGTTGCATCAACATCATCCACTTGGATTTAACCCACTCACCCCACCAGGACTGCCAAATGCTATCTTGCCTTCGATGTCACATTTCTATCAACAGAATACCCATCAAAATGTCAGCTCAGCGAATCCTGTTGAATCTGTGACCAAAATGGATCAACAGTCTTCGAGCAATAATTCACTGACACCGAGGAATACTCCACCGATGGATGCGACGCCACCTAAATCCCCAAAGCTATCTCTAATGATGTCCACATCAAGTGAACTTGATCATGATGTTATGTCATCGAATTCTAGCGAGGACATGAAATACTTAGAGAGTGAGGATGACGAAAGTATCCGAATGCCAATCTACAACTCCCACGGTAAAATGAAGAACTATAAGTGCAAGACATGTGGATTTCTGGCCATTACTAAAGTTGCTTTCTGGGAACATGCACGCTGTCACATGAAGCCGGAAAAAACCCTTCAGTGTTCCAAGTGTCCTTTTGTAACTGAGTTAAAGCACCATCTTGAATATCACATCAGAAAGCACAAGAATTTAAAGCCATTCCAATGCGATAAGTGCAACTACAGTTGTGTAAACAAGTCTATGTTGAACTCTCACCGAAAGTCACATTCGTCAGTGTATCAGTATCGTTGCTCAGACTGTGATTATGCTACCAAATACTGCCATTCTTTCAAATTACATCTGAGGAAATATGACCACAAACCAGGCATGGTTTTGGATGAAGATGGTGCACCAAATCCATCTGTTGTGATTGATGTCTATGGAACAAGGCGCGGACCAAAAATGAAGTCTGGCCGCAAAGAATCATCCGGAGCATCTAAAATGCCACAATTGAGTGCTGCTTTGCAGGGTTTTGCTCTAAATCATCACAACAATCACCATAACATGCCTGCCTCTCCAGCCAAAAGTACTACTTCATCATCTTCCGAAATGGTTGGTCATGTTCAGCCTAGTAACTCTCAGAGTAACCATCAGCAATCCCATCAACCAAATTCTGCTCAACAAGAACAAATAGAACAACAGCAACATCATCAGCAGCAGCAACAACAACAGCAACAGCAGCAACAACAGCAACTTTCAAGTCTCATCCCGTCGTCATTATCGGCAATTCTCCAGCAGCAAAGAAACATACCATTCTTCCCTTACTGGAATCTAAATCTCCAAATGCTTGCTGCCCAACAACAAGCTGCCGTTCTAGCCCAATTATCTCCACGGCTTCGAGAAACAGCTTTACAAAACCTTCAAAATAATCAAGAAAATGACAAAAATGTTTGCTTTGTAAATGATGACGATGACGAACGTGATGAAAGTTGTGACGGAACTGCTATGGATCTTACAGCTGCCACCCCCACTAAAAACAATGAAGACATAAATTCGTCAACTGTTAACCTCAAACTTAAAGAAGAAGACCAGCAAGAAACACCTCTCATAAGCTCGTCCAATCAGTTCCGTCGCAAGGGTCGAGCATTGAAGCTCGATACAGCTCTTCAAGCCAAGGAAACCTCATTGAGTCCAGAAGAGAAGCCCCGTCTTAGTCCGAATCCAACTGAGGTACCATCGTCTTCTTCGTTCGATGATCCTTCGAAAGAAAGCGAAAACTCACAATCCAACGGAGACTCATCAACACCATCGAACAGTACCTCGAATCCAATCTCAACTCCCACGACAACTACCACGAATACATCACCTCCGGCGGGCGCCATTTTTGAATGCAAATACTGTGATATCTATTTCCGTGATGCAGTCCTCTACACTATTCATATGGGCTATCACAGTTGTGATGATGTATTCAAGTGTAACATGTGCGGCGAAAAATGTGATGGTCCTGTCGGATTGTTTGTCCACATGGCTCGCAATGCGCACTCTTAAATTCAGAATCTGATAAATCATAAATACCATAATAGTATAATACCCTTTTTTGTTATTTCATGGCTCATTTTGGATATATCCAAAATTGAGTTTCGTTGTCAAAGATTGTAAATATGAACAATAATAAAATTTATATTTTGTTATAAAAAATTAATATTAAGGAAAAAACACTGTTGTCAAAGATTGTACATAATTATGAATTAAGAAAAAAACCAAACTATGTTAAATTTATAAGTTTTTATATAAGTATTTACATAAAAAATAAATATTCATTTTTCTTTTAAATTTAAATTTAAAGCAAAACGAACAAACTAAAAAATAATAAATTTTAAAACCAAATGTATTTTCAAAAAATATATTATATATTTTATTACTAAACATACAACAATATGACAAACAAAAATTTAAACATACGATCGTCTAGGACTTAAATTTAAAATAAAAAATGATATATCAACATATATCTCATTAAAAAAAAAAAAACAATGTAAACATTTACATAATGTATGTAATGTAAAACAAAAAAGAAACAATTTAATTATAACAAAAAATTGTACAAAACAACTTTACATGACAATTTTTTGTTTTAAATTCTTTACTTTGTAATTAAAAGAGACATTTAATTTGAATCGTAATTTATTTTTTTTTTCATTTGTTTAAGGTTTTTCTACTTCTTCTTAGTTATCAAAAAAAAAAAAAAAAACAATTTTCTAGTCAATCAGGGAAGCCGTTTTATTCTTAAAAAATAATCTAAAAAGCCAAATTCAAAGAAAATCTTACAAAACGTTGACAATACTAAGGTACAAAAAATCAAATAAAAACAAAACAAAACAACAAAAAAAAAAGAAAAGAAAATACAAATTAAATATTTAAGTGTACATAATTAATTTTCTTAAGTTAAAATATTGCAATCTGAGTAAAAAATCAAAATTATTTAAGACTATAAGATAATACAGAATTTAGATACAATTTAAAATTTGCATAAGAAAAAAGTTAAAATTAAAAATATGTATATAAGAATGATTTTCAGTTAAAAAAATAAAAAACATTTTTTAATTAAACTAAATTATTTTTATTTTTGAGATCAGTTGAAATAGTAAAAATTACGAAAATGAGTTGTAATTTTTAACTTGTTGAACCAATGGCGAAAGCAGAAAAAATTCTATTAATATTATAAATGTGAAAGTTTGGATGTAGTGCATATATATGTATGTATGGATGGATGGATGTTGCTCAATATAGCACCAGAACGATTCTACGGATTTTGATGAAATTTAGCACAAAAATAGATTGTAGTCTGGAATGCAAATTCGATCCTATTTTGTGATTAAAAAATTAAATTTTTCATCTTTAGAGATCAATTTTTTCTAATGCATGAATGAATGAATATAATTTTGAGGTTTGTGCACTGCGACCTGTAAGATCTATTGTGCCCCCTACTAACACTGGGGATGTTCCCATTTACAATACTTCCTCTTATTTAATTTCCCTTTGAAATTTGAGTTTTTGGTGCACAATCAGAATGGGAAGGTTTAGTTCTTCTACTTGGTAATTTCCCAAGAGTTTCCTCCTTTGGTGCATGAGTACTTCACACTGCCTTAGAATGTGGTCAGGTGTTTCTTCATGATTGTTGCAAAACCTGCAAAGGGCGTTGTCTGGTAGGCTAAGGATATTTAAATGCTTATTTAGTTTACAGTGACCAGTTAGTGTGCTTGTCACTGTTCTTAGGTTATTCCTACTTAATTTTATACTGTCTGTGTAACGTTTTTGGTTGTAATTGCCAAGTAACATTTTTGCCTGCCTCATTTTAGGAAGTTCTTTCCAGATTTTGGCTCTTTAAGCTTCCTCCTCTTTTTTGATTTTGTTTTAAATCAATTTTTCCTTGTTCTGGTCATAAAAGTGGAGCTGAGGCATTTTTTTTCGCCTCATAATTTCCCTGATCTCCTACATATATCTCCAGGTACCCAATAGAGAGTGACCGTGTTTACCTTACCGAGTTTATTCAGTGTGTCATTGGAGTCCTAAACTATTTTTGAACTAACAGTGTAGGATGCTAGCGCTTTTAAAACTGCTTGACTATCTGACATTATGGCTATGTTCTATTAGATCCACAACAAAAGATTTTGGAATGCGGATTCCTGTTCTTTGGCTAATGCATTTTCCTGGTCCAATTCCCTCTTTAGCGAATCTCATAATTGCTCCCTTTGCAGCACTATCAATGACCTCGTGTAGAGGGGATAGTTGAAGAATAACTTCTATGGGCATGTTCTCATAGATTCTGTAACTTTTTTTATTCTAATGCATATGTATTAAGTATTTTCCAATGCTAGCCTTGCATTTGATTTCAAATTTTGCAGACTTTCGGAAAAGTAACAGAAGTTTAAACTTTAGAATTTCATTTCAATTAAAGTTTGTAAAGTTTGTTGAATGATAAAAAAAAAATTTCTTCGACAAAAAGTAAAACCTAAAAAAATTCTAAGATATGGACATGATCTTAAGAAAAATTGAAATAAAGATAATGCAAATATTATTTTCATCTTAACATAATATTCTTATTTGTTGGTATGAAAGCGGAAGTACAATAAATACTTTTTGGGAATCTCGTGCTACATCTAAAGTTCGTCAAAATGACGAAAAAATGGCTTGTTTATTATTTAACTTACATCAAAATGGAGCTTTTGATCCAACTTAACTACCAGTGATCTATTTCGCATACCAGTAATCTTTGGCTTGTAAATGATTTTGGTTTTGAAATATGAATACCTAATACTTGTGTTTTTTGTTCGTAAAAATAATTTATTTTTGTAAAATAGGTTTTTCATTCATTTTCAGATAGATTTTTTGGAATCTTTCTAGAGTTAAAATATATACAATACATATCTAATAATAATAACAAAAAATTAAGTTTTGCAACAAATTATCAATCCATATAATATTCGAATAATTTATAGATAGGTACTTGTTTATTTTCCTACAATGGAAATATGTATGTACATATACACAGTGTTGGACAGAGAATTAGCACAATATAGTATATCAGCTTAAAAAGGCGAGATTATAATTTTCTTTTTTAACTTTTTTCAACATAATTTATTGAAAAATGTTAAATTAAACAATTTAAAATCAAAAATACAAATAAACAAAAATTCAACAAAATAAATCCTTAAATAATATTGGTAGTTGTAAAAATTGGTGGCCAGAGAAATACCACACGTAACAAATTAAATACTTGTTCGCATTTAAAACTTTTTTTCTTCAATATTTGGTTGGAAATCCTTTCTACCTCATAACAGCTTCTAACCGCCCAGGAATACTCTCAACTAGACGTTGGTATCGATGTATAGGAATGCTATTCCAGCTTTCTTTTATCGCTTCCCAAAGTTCTGTCAAATTGTTTGTTTTTTTTTTAATTCAGCTTGGTATTCTTCATCGTTCCACAAATTCTCTATGGGATTCAGGCAAGATGTTGATTTGCCGATCACTAATCTATTGCTTCACTAACCGTGAAGTATGCTTAGGATCATTATCGTGCATAAATGTCCACGATAATGACAAATTATCCTCAGCGAAGGTCTCCATATGGTGTTCTAATATGTCCTTATATTGATGCTGATCCATTCGCTGCTCTATTTTTACTATAGGCCCTACACCGTGCCATGAGAACGCAGCCCAAACTATGATACACCCACCACCGTGTTTTACAGTTTTTACTGTGTAGCGTGGATTAAGCTCTTGCTTTGGGGGACGCGACGCCATACAAGTCGTTTTCCATCAGAGCCCAAATGGTTAAATTTGGACTCATCACTCCAAAGAACATTTTTCCAAAATGATAATGATTTTAATGCTTTACCTCTAGCGAACTTAAGCCTCGCTGCAATATTTTTTTTTTCGACATACCAGGGGCTTGTGCTGAGCTACGCAACCAATCAATTTCTTCTCGTTAAGTCTTCTTCGGATTGTTCTACTACTTACTGCTATATGCCATGGTCTTGATTTACTTGATCCAGAATTTCAGCTGATGTCAAAAACGGATTTTTCTTTGCATAGGCAGCGATTATACGATCATCAGCGGAACTAGTCTTTTTTGGAAGCGGGTTTCTTCGGATGGTGTTGCGTTGGTCGGATCATGTGTTTCATAAAATTTTATTGCATTGTAAACTAATTTTCTTGACCGTCCTACATCATTTGCGAAATATGTATTTTTAAGAAAGGCGTTTGTAAACAAGAGTATAAGACTATATTAAATGAAAAAAGAGGCTGGGTGCGACCCACACTGATAACTTCCCATTATGCATAATTTGAAAACTTGGCGTTGCTGATATTAATCGATTTACATACTTTTGATGCTGATTGTTAACAATTTTACTAACAAAAAAATTGTCAGAGATGTTTAAGCGGAAAAACTATAGTTACTAATTTTTCTTAACTTTTTGTAGTTTTGTATTTGTTGTAAGAAATGTAAATTTGATATTCGTCAATATTTTATCACTTTTTAGGTATTGACAAATGCATTATGTTAAAAATAAAATACATTTTAAGTCAATAGCATTGCTGGTTGGGATGATATTTAAGCAGAAAAACAATTTTTGACACTTTTCGGTAAATTTCAGTTTTGGTTTTTTATTTTTCGTAAAAAAACTGCCAATTCGATATGTGTCAAAAAAATACCATATGTTCAAAATTCTATTACGCAATAAATGAAATAGATTCGAAGTTAAAATAATTGACCATTTTGGACATATTCAAGTCAAGAAACTACTTTTGACATTTGTTGGTAAATTTTTGATTAAGTTTTTTATTTTTTGTAAAAAGACTGTCAGTTCGATATTTGTCAAAATTGTAGCATATATTAATAATTGTATTTTGTATAAATATAAATAAGTTTGAAGTCAATATCGGTGCTCATTCTCGAGATATTCAAGTCAAAAAACACTTTTTACCAACTTTTGGAAGAATTTTTTGTACTTTTTTATTTTTTGTAAAAAAACTGTCAATTGAATTTTTTTCAAACTTTCACCAGATGTAAAGAACACCGTTTCAGATAATAGAAAATAGTTTTGAAGAGAATATCATTTTTCCTTCATTGTATATTTTCGCGCCAAAAAATTTTTTTAGTTTTTCAATTTTTAAAAAATAACGGTAATTTGGAAATTTTTTAAATTTATATCAAATCTGTATCACATTACAATGTATACAATAAAATGTATTTGAAGTCAATGGCACTAACCATTCCTGAGATATTTGCTTCCAACCAAAATTTTCACTTTTTTTAAAAACTGCTATAGTGAAAAAACCGCTTGACCAATTTTTATAAAAGTCCTTTCTGCATCTTTCGAAGTTATAACCTGTCGAACAAAATTTAATTGGAGTCGATATCTCTACTCGTTCTTGAGATACCGTGGACGAAAAAGGGTATCTCGAACGTACGAACGTACGAACGTACGTACACACGCACACACAGACATCTCTCTACAAATGACGGATCTAGATTCTAGGAACCTTGAAACGTCCAGATTTGTCA